>BSBM01000094.1:22182500-22677500 GCA_027924585.1 Larix kaempferi | reverse complement strand
ACAACCTCCCACTTTCTTTGTTGCTCACACCTCCCTCTAGTCTCTCTCTCCCCAACCATCAATCAATCTCTCTCTCTCTCTCTCTCTCTCTCTCTCTCTCTCTCTCAAACACACACACACACATTATGTCCCTTTCCATTCTCAAACCCATTCCCCCTCCATCCATATCTATCTCCACCTTTATCCCTCCATCCCTCACCCTACCTTCTCTCCCTCCCTCTCTCATCACCTATCTCTCTCTCACCTTCTATCCCTCCCTCATGTTATTTTTCCCTCAACCTATCCCAATCTCTCCATCACTCCCTCTCTCTCTCACACTTATGTCCCTTCCCTCTCCTCTCATATTATCTCTCTCTCTCTCGTCACCACTCCCTGCATGTCTCCCACAAACACTTTTTGTCCCTCCCTTCCTATCTCTTTATTTCATTCTATCCCCATCTATCTCTCACTCCCTATAAATCCATTCCTCCCCATTGTCCCTCTCCCTCCTTTGCTCTATGTCTCTCCCCCCCTTGTATTCTTTATTTCTCTCTCACATCCCCCTTGCCTACATCCATTCCCCCTTGTCACTCAAGTCCCACTTTCAACTTCTAACCCTATACCTCTTCAGAACCTCTTCTACTTTTGATAGTTCTATCAAGCTCCACTTCCCTTCACCCCCTATAGCCCATCATGTTCTCATTCCCTTCATCTTTCCCCACTCAAGCTTCCAACATCCTTCTAAGCCCTTCTAAGCCCTTGACCTTTCCCCACCCCTTCTCAAGTATTAACCAAAAATTTCCTTGAGTCTTCCACACCCCCTCTCTCTCAAGTATTAAACATATATTTTATGATTTACATAACGCGAGCGCGTTTTGGCACTACATAACGCGTACGCGTTATGTAGTTATATAACGCATGCGCGTTCTTGAATTCTAAAAGCGCGGCAATATTTTTGAATTTAAACAGAATGCGCTCATGTTTTGTAAAGCCTGAACCAAGCCGACTCACTTGCTCGCATGTCAACAATAATCCTATGTGTATGCTTTGGAGTTTGCTTCGGTAATTCCAAACCTGTGCTATGTTAATGATAAACCAAAGCTAATTGGGTATTTTTTCCAGTTTCTGGAGAAGCCTATGCTTAGCCACTCGTTATAGTATGCTACATAGTCATTTTTGACGAAATCTTAAACACAAATAGCATTTTTTCTGCAGATTCCAAATATGTAACTTTTATTTAAAATATTAATTTTTCCTATTTTCTTTCAATTTCTTTTGTATCCTACCTCCTTAACTCATGAAACACACTGTTAGTGTTTCTTCCATAACTTTCTCAATTCTCGATCATTTCAAAAAAAATTGTATGGTGCACAAGAGGACACTAACCTCCACATTCTATGAAAAACCCATTTCACGATTTTTGCATTAAGACCTTCAAAGGCTGCACCCACAAAAGAGGTACTATTTTCGAGGTTTGATCACTTAGACAATTATAAAAAAAATTATAAAATTACTAATTTAATTTTCAAAAAATAATCGCGCACAAGTGCTACATGTTCTCTACATGCATGCCCATTTTTGTAGCTTGATTCTATCATTTAGGCCCTCAAAGGCTACACCCACAAAAGCATATACCTTATCATTTGCCTGAAAAATAAAAAGTGTCTCTTAGGAAAAATGAAACTTGACATAGCTATGCAAATTTTCAATACATAAAAGTTATATATTCGGAAACATGATTCAATTTCCTACATTTCATCTTTTTTACTCAATGCAAGATATTTTGCGTAAGTATCTCAAAAAATACATGTAAGTTGAGGGATGCCTGATTTTTCAGTTTTCTATTGCATCTAATGCACCAAAAGTGACCCTCATTAGCTTGCACTGACCCATATGATCACGAATATTACACATTCACTCGTTTTGGGTTTTCACCGATTGTATCCTAGCCCACCGTTTATGGTTTTATTTTTTAATTTTAGAGAATCAAATGCAATATTAAATACACCCTATGCAGTCCTATAACTACACTAACCTATCCTAGCTAGGAGCAACATTTAAAAGGAACGAATGGTGAAATAGCATTGGCATCGATATCTTGAACTAATATCGGTGTATTTCAAAAGCTGATCAATAAGAACATAATGACATATAATATTTGAACAATCTTAGTTTTCATATCAATCTAAATTCACAAATCGTAGAAATAAAATATAACATGGAAATATCATATAAGCAACAAAAGCAAAAAAATGTAGGAACAACCTCTCAAAAATATAGAACAATCTTAATTCATATCCGAATGACATAAAGCATGAAACAATTTAGAAACATTCATACACATGACAACAATATTTTTGTGCAAAAATCCAACCCAGTGGCTTCTCCTTCTACAATCATTAGGGGCTTCCACAATTGTCACTCCTTTTACCCCACACTTCCTTTCACCATTTTGGGTCATTTCCAAAACTGAAGGAACCAATAGGCCTCAATCACATGTGTTGACTCGTGCCCTCGAGTAAACTTAGCTGTGTTCCTTAAACATCTGCATCATCTGATGCCGAATCTTCAAATGAAGGGGCCGATAAGAACTAATATTTAAACTTTCACCAAAATTTTGTGGGCCATTTCAAGTGCTAGCAAGGATTGGACCAATGACCTACCAGCTTACACTACCACCCAACATAAAAGTTCGTAATGTTTTTCAAGTATATTTATTAAAAGAGTATGTTCATGATGCTTGTCATGTTATTGATTGGACTGTGATCTAGGTAGAACTAGAGGGTGAGTCTCAAGAGAAGCATTCATGCATTCCCAATAGGAAAGAGATATTTCTCTAAAACATAGTCATCTCATAGGTAAAAGTGCAATGGGAGCCCTATATCCCTGAGGAGGCCACATGGGATATGGAGAATACCATGAGAGAGGCATATCCATCTCTATTTCATATCTAAGATAATATCTAGATTGAACAGTGAGGACGGTGTTAAGCTTTAAGTGTGGGAGAATGTAATGTCCCCCTATTTTTTACATTAATTTACTAGAGTAGAAATTCGAATTTGAAGACTAAGTGGAAATATTTTATTGTTTATTTTGAAATTGTGCAAGTTAACAACTTGCCACTTGGCCTCATAAGAAGCCCGATGTAAAAGAAAATGTTGAACACTATTGATAAGATATTGGACAGTTGGAATTTCCATGTTAGAACTTGATAAAACATGATCCCATAGGTGGAGAAAATAGACCTATTACTCGAGATATGATAAGGGCAAATGTAAATTGACAATTTTGAGGAAGAAGCCCCTTAAAATATAGGAGGGGACACAAAGCCAACCAATTCCGAAGGAGGAAACTTTGTTCCTTGAGTAAGACCTAGGAAAACAATTATTTGTATGCATATGTGTGAGGGCAATAATATGCAGAAAGAACTTGTTGTGTGAGAACCTATGATGTCTTAAACATTTCTCCCGAGTTGTAGTATTTGTCGAGTGAAGCAACAGATGATTCCACATTTGAGTGAGTAAGAGATTTTTCTTAAAAGAGGGTTGTTGCAAATGAGAATAGTGCATTATTCCCTATGGTGAAATGGTTTATGCTAGGTGGTGATTGATGAGAAAGAGGATTGAATGTTCAGTGATTTATGGTTGGGTGGAACATGGATATATTCTAAATTTATTTTTCTCCGCCAAGGTTGCAGTTCACATATGTATCAGAAAACTATCTAACTTATATCATCTTTTACTTTTAAAATAAATATTGTACTAGTATATTGTAGCTCCTCTCTCTCCGATTCTATCATTTTGTTTAGTTATCCATAGACTCAGAAAGCTTGTACTTGAAAGAAAAATGTATATTGATTGTCCAGTAAATGTTAATCTAATCTTTAATTCAGAGTTGCAATAATAATTGAAATAAAATAACAATCATAGACATAAGTAATCATATTCGACACATGAATTTACCCTCGGGAAACCCTCTATGACTTGAGGGAGAAAACCCCAGCAAAACCTTCCTTACCCACGATATAATTACATAGAAAGAGAAATGAAAATAAGAGAGGCTCTGGATAATATCCTGCACAAATAAAAGTGCATTACATTGAATTCATCTCACATAATATCCTGCACAAGAGAGAAGAGAATTCGTCTCACATTGAATTCATTAATCACGTATAACATGTTTATATATTATTCACATGCATCGGCTTCTATTTTTATCTTTTGACTCCATGATGAACTCACCCTCCATATCGATGCATCAATCTTGCATGAAGAAGTGCACCCCACTTCTCATGGAGTGCATTAACTTACCAAATTGATTCTTACGATGAACTCACCCCTTAACTGGAAGCTTTCCCACTTAGTTAGGTGGATAACTTAACTATTTTCATGTAAGTCTTGCAACTCAATTTTCTTCTTTTAGTTTTTAACGGGTGTGTGCAAGAAGATGAGGGTCACTTTAGATGCAATCCTACTTTTTCAAAACTTGTTTCTGATACATAAAAACATAACATGTTTCTGATACTTAGCACTTGGTATGGTAAAACCCGAGCCTGACCTGTCACTAGAAATGTAGGATAGGTAACCACAATGCGTACACGTTATGTAGTTACAAAACGCGTACGTGTTATGCAAATCTAAAATCAATTTAAAAACACAATCCCGACCACCCCTGACCACCCGTGGCGATCTTCACGCATAAGAAACACGAATTCGAGGTTGGACGAGGACGGTTTGTGTGCCCTGGAGTATCAGTGGAGCTCGATTTAATTGGAGGAGAGGAAAATTCACCGGTGGATTGTCATCTAATTAGGTAATTCATTCACCCATACCATGTTTCGTCATTTCTTAACCTAAATTACCATTTTTTTATTGTTTAAAACAATCTAGTTTTGTAATATTTATAAAATTGGGAATAACCCAATCTCTAATTAAATTCACATATCCCTCAGCCAAGATGAGTTAATACTTAAAATGAAGCCCTTTTCAAAAACTCAAAAATTCCTAATCCAACCAAAAATTGAAAAAAATAGAACTCCTCCCTTTCTACAATGTATCCATCCACATGAAACCCAAATTTCCAACCCTCAAAGGCCATTTCCCATGATACTAATTAAATAAGTTTCCTTGGAAATGGCCATAACAAGATGAAATGCATGCACAAGCGTGAATAGAAAAAATGCATAAAAAATTAGTAACTTGGTTTCTCAAAATTTCATCATAATCATTTGTCAATGGACATAATCAAAATTTCATCACAAGTGTATGTAGTTATACATTGCCTCTTAGTTAAGCACCCTTGACTAAATGCCAAAACACATTAACAAAGTGTCTCTTGGGCCTGCCGTATCCACACCCTCGATCAATCTACTCAACATTCAGGGACCATCGATTCAACTCAAAGACTTCATATAGAAAATCACTATGTTTTTTATTTAATTTTCTGAACTTGCCATACAATGTAGAGATTGATTTTGCAGAGAGAAATTGTCTCTATTTTGAGAAGTTGACATTGTTGTTATTGTCATTCTAGTCACAATCTCTAGTTGATTATTCAACATCTTAATCATTGATAGTCATCTCAAGTACATATGTAATCATATTGGCAAGACAAATTCATATATATCCATTTCATTCCATGCCACTTTGTCCTCCCCTCCAACCACAAGGCGTAATATGTTGAAATAAATAAGTTTAATGTTAGCTTATGAAGTTGATGGAAATATTGCTTTTTGCAAGGGACGTAAAGGCCAAAACATGTAAAAATAACACTCCTAAATTCTAAGAAGTTTAAACCCAAGTTTGCATGGAAAAGTCACCAATGAGGGTTAAGAAGTGCCTTAACTTCTAGAAAGAAGTTGAACGAAACTTACTTTTTAATAGTTAAAT
The DNA here is from genome assembly GCA_027924585.1 of Larix kaempferi. NCBI lineage: Eukaryota > Viridiplantae > Streptophyta > Pinopsida > Pinales > Pinaceae > Larix > Larix kaempferi. Next base: position 22,671,633 of record BSBM01000094.1, on the reverse strand, counting down.
GTTTAATTTTAAGTTTTAAATATATGTAAGTGAATGCCATTAAATTGCTTACTTGATTTTGATTTAATACATTTTCAATGTTGAAGAGACGTCATTATATACCATGTATATGTTTCTAATGATTTTCGTATTGATGTTTTTATTGCAGTTGTGGCTATGGACACAAATGCCGAGATACTGATTGATCTTGCCCGCTTGAGGGGCATTAGTGCAGCTTTTAGTGGTGGTGACAGGATTCGCCGCTCGCTTGCATCAACCTTGGATGCAATTGTTGACACCATTTCAGAGTCTAGCAATGTACTATATGATATTACATCATATAGAGAAAGAAAAAGACAAGAATATGTTGATGGGTTAGACTACAATGCAATAAAAAAGTTGAAAATATCCAAAGAGCTCATATTTGCATTGTTTAGGGACCCTCAGATGGGGGAAATCCCAAATGCAAACAAGCCTCATATCTCCATTGAGTGGTGCACGTTTCAACCATTTGTTGATAACTGGATGGACAGATGGTACATGGTTTTTGATATGCCACCACATAACAACAGGGAAATTCCATTGTATTTCCTTTGAAAGATGTACGTAGAGTTCGTGTTACATAAACACGTAAACTATTTTGACATCTTGCAGTTTCAGGGGATCGGTGGAGGGATGCCTCAAAACCTACCCAATGCGAGGATTCGAGACCAGGATCGCCCTATCCCTGCACCTCGTAGGCAGTTTCCTAGGCTAGATGTCCCACCTTCACATCATGTTATTCCACAGACACGTGATGCATTTTTGAGTTTGGCATGGGCGGTTGTTCACCATGGAAATATGGTTCAACATATGGGTGAGGAAGGGACATCTGTCCCTGGTGTGGTACATACACCAAGTCGTCACCATGCAGGACCCTCGTCTAGTGCAGGACCATCCACTAGTGCAGGACCATCGGGACATCCCCAACCTAGTATTGAGCCTCACGAGTGCACAGCGTGTGGTCCTCCCTGCTATGGTCTTGCCTCAGATGTTGCCTTCAGTGGGTTTTTGACTGAGGTATGTAGATGGTTAATTGTAATAAATTCTTCATTTATTTTTGTCTTTGTACACATATATATACTTTGAGCTAATATATTAATTTTGTGAACTTGCAGTTGATGCTTTATACCGGCAACGACGCCCCAGAGTCAGATGTTCCAAACTCTACAGGGGGTCATGATGCTACCCATTTGGCAGGCCCGTCTTATATACCACCCATGTACGTATCTCACACTGAGGTAAACATTTTAAAATTCCAGTTTTTTAATACTTGTTAATTTGTTAATTTCTACATACTTTACATTTTAGTTCACTAATGCTATCTTTTGTCTAATATTTACAATTATTAAACTTGCAGATGGAAGATCCTTCACGGGGACAAGCTAATGTGGAGGTAGCACCCATTGTTGTACCGTCCGAGGAAACATCTGGGCTCTAGGTCGTTGAAATATTGTAACTTCAAATAATATTATATTTGTACTTTATTATTCCGGAGATGTTTCATTCCTCCGTGAAGACCTTATTGTATATCCGGAGATGTTTATTCCTCCCTCGAAATGTGGTAACTTGGGTTATTAGACTTCCCTAGTGGGGGTTGGCCCTATATGTGTTATGTGGGTCAAATGGTTATTAGAACACCCTAGAGGGTTCGTCCCAGTCAGTTGTAATAGGGTGTTTAACCCAGTGGTTAAGTTGGGGCTGACCTAGTTAATATAAAATACAAGTCGAAGTTGCCTATAAATAGAGGAGGTGTGTTTCTCATTTAACACACATTGCATTCACTTGTGAATAGCGCATAAGTGAGAGAGAGTCTGTTATGGAGGAGAAGGAGCTCATGGTTGTGGATTACATATTTGTATTTGTTGGTCATCTATATTGAGGAAGCTTTGCTCGGTTTTCTTCTCCACGAGGGTTTCCCAAGATAAATCTGTGTCTCTTGTATTTATGTTGTGCTTGTTGTTCTTTTAGTGATCTTGTATATGCTATTATTGTGAAATGGAATGTAATGCTGATATTTTCTGTCTTAGCATATTGAATCTTAACATGGTATCAAAGCTAACCTGAAATAAGGCAATGTATGGCACTTACGACACTTGCTTCACTTGCGACAATTTGAAGGTTAGGGTTTTGTATAGCAAAACCCGTCATCATGGAAATTTCTCTATAAATACATTTTGGAGAAGTTTCAGGATCTGAAACCTTTACAAGTCGTATATAACATCCCCATGTAACTTCTGTCAAAAGGACACCCTCCGATTCGTTGTACTTTGTGAGTTATGATCAATACAAGTTAGGGCTTCTGCCTCTTCCAAATCTCAGTCAGAATCAGGTGACCTAGGAAACAAGGTCATAACTTGGGCTAGGAAGCTCCAAATGAAATTTTGTAGAACATTACAAGTATTGCATGAACTATGCTATCTCAGGTAACGTTTTCAGAGGCCGAAGTTGAACCAGTGACACGTGGCACGCCGTACAAGTTCGCTCTCCTGTATTATCCCATAAACAGGTCACGTTGCGACATTTGGTATAACTCTCTCTCAGAGAGTCCAATTGAGGTCAGACCTGTCAGGATGGAAAGGTAACAGGCCGAGCTATCTCAGGAAACTTTTTCAGAGGCCGAAGTTAAAACAGTGACACGTGGAACTCCGTACAAGTTCGCTCTCCTGTTTTATCCCAAAACAGGTCACGTTGCGACATTTGGCATAACTCTCTCTCAGAGAATCCAATTGAGGTCAGACCTGTTAGGATGGAAAGATAACAGGTCAGGCTATCTCAGGAAACTTTTTCATACCCTTTGGATCAAAAATTTCGGAGTTACACCAGAAACAATCAGGTACATATTTCTGTCAAAATAGAATTATTTTTTGGTACCTTCATTCATGGCTTCCGGAATTTAGGGCTTTGGAGAAAGTTGGAATTTTTGTAATCGGAGACCACGGATGGATGATACTCATCAAAATAGAAATTTAGAGACCAAGATCAGAATTTTTGGTTGGGCAGAAGGCCGGGCTTGATTAGACCCTAGTTCGGGACTTTGATCAGAAAAGTGGAAAATTAGGGCTTCTGTAAAAATGGGAATTTTTGAAATCTGTGACCACGGCTGGAAGCTCCTCAGAAAAATAGAAGCTTAGAGCTTTGGATCAAACATTTTGATGGGGCAAAAGAGTGGGCTTCATCAAACCCCAGTTCAGGGTCATGTCCAGTGAATCCGGAAGTTTCAAAGGCAAAATTGAGGAGTGAAACTTTGCAGTTTTCAAATTCTGAATATACCAGTTTGATCAGCTCATCAAGGCGCATATTTCTATCCTTTCGAAAGTTTGAAATTCAAAGTTTGAATTTTTGGGTTTTCTTTGACAAACCCATATCCAGCTCCAGGTCCAGTTCTTGCAAATCAAGTGGATTGGGTTAATCCTAGAAGAAGATGGATTGATCATCTGCATGAGTAAAGAAGTTCCTGTTTCAGAGGGAGATGAGGCTAAGGCCTTACATAAGAAGATTACAAGCGATCTCAACAGGTATGACTCATCGAGGTATGTTTCGATATTTGTCCATGATTAAGTTTATGGTATGTTTGTCTTCATGTTATTACGGTTAGTACAATTTTGATTTTAGATTTGTCGTATCACCTTAACAAAATTATGAATGCATGATAGAAGATATTCATTGGTTAGGGTGTTGACAGTTACAATTGTACTAATGCATTATGGTGTTGTATGAGGTTTATGTTGTCTACTAACATGAAAGGTACACCAAGAAAGACAAATCATGTTCTGGTCCAAGAACATATGATCATGATAACATGAGGACAAAGACTCATCCATTGTCATGGATCTCATAGAAGATCCATTTACGAGGTATGTATAACTTGGTTTTGTAATAGTTAACCTATGAGATATACAGGTTACTAGCACAAGTCATTGAAGAAGAACAGGAAGACATCATGTGAGTATGTTAGACATAAATAGCTAGCATGCTAATCCAGGTATGTTTTTCCTATATCAAGTTAGAATCCTACCTTGTGTTAGGATCTTATACTGTTGTTGATAATGATTATTCATGAAGTCATAGGTTTGAATAATCATGGTTTTATGCATATTATATCTCTTATCTTGATTGATGATTCAACTAACCTGAAGAGTCATAGGTTTGAGTAATTACAGGTTTAGACATGTTAAGATTTGACTAACCATAAGAATCCTACATAAACCTTGAATGATAATTCTTATTATTTCTGTTTGAAATGATCATGACTATACATGCTTGAGATTATTGAGTTTTAATAGTATACTAATGAATGTATGATTTTATATGAGATCACAAGGATAACACATTCATGATACTAATAAGCATGCATAGGAACCAAGGATGAATGTAAGTTCAAGGAAAGGTAATCCAGGAAGCAAAGATCAAGAGGGAGTACACTCCAGTGGTTTATGAAAGGATGCAGATATTCAGAGGGAGTTGTCCATCTCTCTACATTCCACAACATAAAGGTGTAGAAGGAGCTACTGTAGATTAGGACTCCAACAGCACCTGCAAGAAAGCAAAGACTCAGAGGGAGTCCACCCAACGAACAAACAAAGATAAGTATTTTAATTATCATTTCTTGCATATTTGTTTGTTTAAGTAAAATTGTTCAATGATGTATATGCTCATGTTCCTAGACTTAGGATATGTCTTGTGCATATTAGAATAGTTGCATTAATGAACAGTATACTACTAATACACATGGGTAAGTGGCCTATGGCACTATACAACATTCCATTGCTACTTATCTAGAATGAAACCTCTTTGCTGACATGTTGGGAGTTGTGCACACTCTTAACAATGTTCTAGTAGAGATTGGAAGGCATCTAGAAAGTTACGGGATATGGATAAATGTTGTATTGAAGCATTGGCTAAGATAATTGCATGACTGTATGGCATATTTCTTTATGTGTAAGAATTTCTTCTGAAAACTATGAGATGTTTTCTAATCATGCAATTTAACTTGTTGTGTAGGAAAGATCGTATGCCATCTCCTACAAAAGAAGAACTACAACATTTGTTCAGCAACAAATTATATATTGAAGATATTGAAGTTCCCAGGATACGGGAAGAATGCCATGATCCATCGATCATGAAGAACGATGTTTGGGAAGCGGTCCCAAGATGTGAAGGGAAGTTTGTTATGACTTCCAAATGGAACTATCAGATCAAGCATGTTGCAGATGGCAGCATTGAGAAATATAAAAGTGATGAAATAGAAGATACACCAGATGGATTCAAGACAGCTTTCTTGAATGGTGTAGTTGAAGAAGAAGTGTACGTAGAGCAGCCACTTGGTTCTGAGACACATGATAGGAAATCATATATGTGCAGAACTTGGTATGGTGAAGATAGATTGATTGCCGACACACAGCGGAAGCTTACTACCGAGTTCGAGATGAAGAACTTGGGGATGATGCACTATTTGTTTTTGGCATGGAGGTGTGGCAGAGTGCAGATAGAATCTTCCTTGGACAAGGGAAGTATGCAGTAGAGATCCCAAAGAGGTTCGAGATGATGGATTGCAAGGCCATGGCCACACCTATGGCATCAAATCTGAAGCTTCTATGTGATGCTTCATCTGAGCCGATTGATGTCTCTATGTATCGCCAGATGATTGGGTCCTTGATGTACTTGACGAACACGAGACCAGACATTTGCTTTGCTGTGAACACATTGAGCCAGTTCCTGACGGATCCGAGGAGTGTTCACCTGGTTGCTGTAAAGCATGTTCTAAGGTACCTGAAGGGTACAGTGGATTATGGGCTCAGGTATGAGGCGAATCAAAAGTTTAACCTGCAGGGTTATGTTGATTCAGATTGAGCTGGAAGTGCTGCAGACAGGAAGAGCACATCTGGGTGCTGCTTCAGTATGGGATCAGGTGTGATCTCTTGGTTTAGCAGGAAGCAGTCCTGCGTAGCATTGAGTACAGCTGAGGCAGAGTATGTTGCAGCCTATTCAGCTAGTTGTGAGGCAGTATGGATACGAAAGCTACTGTCTAAGTTATTTGATCTCCCATTGGAAGCTACTGGTATCTTCTGTGATAACCAGAGTTGTGTGAAGCTGTCCGAGAACCCAGTGTTTCATAGAGATCAAATATCACTATATCAGGGATATGGTGCAGAGAGGAGCTGTGAAGCTCCTATATGTTGCAACAGACAGGCAAATTGCAGATGTGTTGACGAAGCCACTAGCCAGAGTGAAGTTCGAGTACTTCAGAGAGAGGCTTGGCGTTCTTCAGATCGAGGACACTTCAAGGAAGAAGTGATGGACACATTTGTTGAAGCCATTCCAAGCATGTTGGAAGGAGGATCCTTCACATGGCTGTGGATGTAAGCGCTGGAGGATGAGCATCAGGATGATGTTCTGGTTTCTGCTTGATATGATCAGTTGGATCATTTTTATGTATGTATGTACGCATCATGTTGGATCCTGGATATGATCAGTTGGATCATTTTTATGTACGCATCATGTTGGATGCTGGATATGATCAGTTGGATCATTTATGTATGAATGCATCATGTTGGATGCTGGATACGATTAGTTGGATCATGTGTACGTATTTTGTATATGCATCATGTTGGATGCTTGGACCATGTATCTGTATATGCATCAGGTAGATGCATTGATGATCAGGTGGATCATGTATGGTGATATGTATCATGTATTTGTATTTGTATCAGGAGGATACATTGATGATCAGGAGGATCATGGATGATGATATGTATCAGGTAGATACTTGGTATGCATCAGGTAGATGCATTGATGATCAGGAGGATCATGTATGATGATATGTATCAGGTAGATACTTGGTATGCATCAGGTAGATGCATTGATGATCAGGTGGATCATGCAGCAGGATGTTGCAGTGATGATCAGGATGATCATAGATGATGAGCTTCAGGATGTTTCTCCAGATGACATGCAGCAGGATGTTGCAGTGATGATCAAGATGATCATAGATGATGAGCTTCAGGATGTTGCTCCAGATGACATGCAGCAGGATGTTGCAGTGATGATCAGGATGATCATAGATGACGAGCTTCAGGATGTTGCTCCAGATGACATGCAGTAGGATGTTGCAGTGATGATGATCAGGATGATCATGGATACATCAGGATGATGTATGGTGAGTATCAGTTTGATACTCTGTGGCCGTGGATCAGGTTGTGCAGATAAGCATGTAATTTGTGCCCTGGGAGATTTGCAGATGGTCTTTCGAGGTTTTTCCTATGGCATGTAATTTGTGCCCTGGGACATCTAGCAAATGCTCTTTCGAGGTTTTGCTTGGGAGGACATATAATTTGTGCCCTGGGAGATCTGCAGATAGTCTTTCGAGGTTTTGCCTATGGCATGTAATTTGTGCCCTGGGATATCTGGCAGATGCTCTTTCGAGGTTTTGTCCTATGGCATGTAATTTGTGCCTTGGGATATTTCAGGTTGGAGTTGTGTACCCGTAACATCCTGAGATGCTCTTTCGAGGTTTTGCCATGACCACATGTAATTTGTGCCCTGGGAGATCCGATAGGTTGAGCTGTGTGCTCGTAATCAGTCCTGGGATGCTCTTTCGAGGTTTTGTGGTGACCACATGTAATTTGTGCCCTGGGAGATCCGATAGGTTGAGCCTTGTGCTCGTAATCAGTCCTGGGATTCTCTTTCGAGGTTTTGTGGTGAGGTCACATGTAATTTGTGCCCTGGGAGATCCTATAGGTAGAGCCGTGTGCTCGTAACAGCCTGGGATGCTCTTTCGAGGTTTTGTGACGCACGTAATAAGTCCTGAGGATTCCACAGTATGGCCAGTGATGATGAAGACCTGCAGGTGGTGGGCCTACATCCAGTATGAAAAAGGACTGGCTCTGTAGAACTTCCTATGACGAGTAGATTCAGAGATTGATTGAGATAGCAGCAGCAGTGACGATGATGATGACTCGATGACGATTATCCAGTGACGATGATCCAGAGAAGATGACTTGTGCTAGAAGAACTGTGCTGAGAAATACCTTCCTAGTTAAGAGGGAGTGTTGATGTATATGTAACTTCAGAATGTATTTCATATATGTTGTATGTACTCCTATAGAGATGGTTTTATTCCTCTATACGGAAGTGTCGTCATTTATATTGTAAGTGTCGTAACTTATACTTGATGGGTTATTAGACCACCTTGTTGGGGTCGGCCTTGTATAAGTCATGTGGGTCAAAGGGTTATTAGACCACCCTATTGGGGGTCGGCCATGTGGGTCGAAGGGTTATTAGACCACCCTATTGGGGGTCGGCCCAGTCAGCATTATATTATGTGGTTAAGTTCGAGCCTACATGAGTTAGGTAAAAAGGAAAGTCAAGTCAAGTATAAATAGAGTGCGGGAGGCACTCTATTTGTTCACCCACTTCTCACACATACTCTCAAGGAGGAGAGGCGCACTTATGGAGGAGGAGCATTGCTGCTAGGTTATGGCTATCTCTATTGGTTGGTTGTATCATTGCTCTATCTATCTCTGAGGAAGTTATTGGGATTTTTCACCTTTATGGTTTTCCCCAAGTAAATCTTTGTGTCTCTTGTGTGCTTGCATTATTGTCTCCATGATTGATATGCTGTAGATATGCTGTACATGTTGTTCTCTCAGTTAAGATCCTAGATCAGATTGAAGTAAATTCAGAAAATTTAACACTTATTTTCCTTTAACAATCCTCTAAAACATCTTCCAAACTCAATGCCCTCCTTCTATTAACATCATTAACAATCCTCTATAACATCTTCCAAACTCAATGCCCTCCTTCTATTAACTTCATGATGGTCCCTTCTTCACGTCCATGTTCGCCCTTCTCCTGTCCACGGAGACCTTTTTATTTTCTCTTCCCTCCATTCACATGCTTCGGCCCGTTCATTATTTATTTTGGAGGTAAATTAATGGTTAATTAAGAAGAGGTTAGGTTCCATCCAAAAAGATGGCAAAAACAAATAAAACGAAACCATAGATATGCCCCTCAAACAATTTAGATCTATAGGCAGCTGGCAAATTAATTTGAACATGCACTCTATGAAAACTTACCCTATGAAAACTTACCCTGGCAAAATTTACAGCGACTCGACCTAAGGATTGAGGTTCAGTCACAAATAGAATACAAGAGAATTCCGAAAATATGAAAACTTACCCTATGAAAACCTACCCTGGCAAAATTTACAGCGACTCGGCCTAAGGATTGAGGTTCAGTCACAAGTAGAATACAAGATAATTCCGAAAATTTTGTGGAACTGTGATGGAGATCGATGGATGAAATTCCATAGGAGCAGCCTTGCATGAGCCAGATCCAAATGGAGGGATAACAATAATCTCTTCAGTCTCTCTCCTCCAAGTGAACAACGCATGAAATAAGAATCGTTCATGCAGGTGGAATCAATAGATGTGGTGAGTTCATTTTTTATTTCCAAACAGTTGTGGGTGGAGAGATACCAGTGCTAATCGTTCCTAAATGAGGACCAATTTTTGGTAAGCTTGTAATGGTTGTTCAGTTACCTACATTTTTACATTTTTAACTTGCACAACTAAAATTGGTTGGGACATGTTGGCTAAGCATTTTCATGAAGCAAAAATAGTTTATAATCATTAACAAACACCTAGTTTATCATATTAATTATATGATATCATTTATAACATTGTTTCATTTTCTATCACCTTTTAATTAAGAAGGACATTCCAAACACAATCAGTTTAAATTAGGAGGAAATGGTATAGATCCTATGAGAACTTGTCTAAGTGAAAGATATTAATAAGTAATTAAATTTTAATATTAAATAAACAAAATGGAATGATATAGTTAAAAGTAACCATCTCCATTTGAATCTCATTTATGGCTTTCCCTTTACCTTTATAGTTGAAACTTAGATTTAATATATATTAACCAAATTAAGTGAATAAATTCAGGAAAGAAGGAAAAGTATATATATATTAAAGCTTTTCCCTCATTAATGACTTTCATCCCATGAATCAACTTTATCTTAGAACTTACTTGGATATTTAAAAGTAAAAAATAAAATATTTTCTATAATATTAATATTCTTAACTTGTTAACTATGATTATTTATGATTTTTTTTTTAATTAAATATAGAAATAAAAATTTAAAGAAAGTTAAAAGCAATTTTTTTCCTTCTTAAATTTGTTAAGCAAAAAATAAAGTCACTAAAAGTTAATAACTATTATCGTCATGATATCAAAATACTTCTTATTATTTATTTTCAAATCATATATCACTAAACATTTTAAATAATTTTAAAATACAATTTATATTGTTTGACCATAACACAAAGTACTGTAAAGCAAGATTTAAAATATATGTAATCAACCAACAAATACAAAATATACATGTAGTACAAAGTTTAATAGAAGTAATTCATAGTGGTAAAGTTCTATAAATTGAAATACAGTTTTAGCTTTGCAAATTTCTCGCAAGGGCCTGATGAAATAATTTTAAAATACAATTTATATTGTTTAGCCATAACACAAAGTACTATAAAGCATTTAAAATATATGTAATCAACCAACAAATACAAAATATACATAAAATATACATGCACTACAAAGTTTATGCAGTATAAAGTTTAATAGAAGTAACTCATAGTGATAAAGTTCTATAAATTGAAATACAGTTTTAGCTTTGCAAATTTCTCCCAAAGGCCTGATTTAAAGGCCTGAAATCTCTAGACAGTCCATTGAACAATGCAGCTTTCCTCCAGCTTGATAAAGATTATCTGCGTATGATCAATAAACAGCTTAGTATAAACAATGTTATAATCTGAACATTTAAAAATGTAAACAAAATTTGCACTATTCAAAATATAAACTCTTATCCCTGTAATTTAAACTACTTCAATTGTCCCTATTCCATACTTTTGCAAATTGTTATAAATTAACTTAAATACTATTTAAAATATAAACACTTATCCCTGTAATTTAAACTACTTCAATTGTCCCTATTCCATACTTTTACAAATGGTTATAAATTAACTAAAATACTGTTTGCACCTTACAAAATACATAAAATTTGTACCTATCTTAATGCCCAGTTCTTTATTTGTTTCCTTTAGTAAGATTTCTCACATTATAAGCTGCTTCAACTGTCCCAAAATTCTATACCTTCCCCAACCTACACCTGCAAAATACAGGTGAACAAAAAAGTCTTACAATATGCAAAACAAAAAAGTTGACAATATGCAAAAGAAATATAATAGCAAAAACTAACATGAAAATTCAAATCTCACATGAAGATTCAAACCTAATACGTAAAAAATCACATAAAGATTCAAACCAAATATGTAAAAAATCGATAGTAAGCAAAAGACTGAATCAGTCACCTTGTTTATCCAATGTATTCACATTCAGCCATCTTTTACTTACAGATTAAAAGAGACAGTGTGATACTAGCAAACTATTAGTTTTTGGTCATATCGTCTACCTTTATGGATTGTGATCCTTCCTGCCCGCCATGAGTTCCTTACATTTGATTCCCACCCTGGTTCTGGTACTGGTTCAAGTAATCACTATTCCCAAATCCATTATTTGTTGCAATCTCAGCCTCGTATTGCTTCCACTCGTGAATAGTCTCAATTAACTCATCACGTGCCAAAGTCCCACCATGGTTTCTCAGCCTCGTATTGCTCCCACTCATGAATACTCTCAATTAACTCATCACGTGCCAAAATCCCACCCTGGTTCCAGTCAATTAATTCATCCTCTGCCGCAATTCCTTGGTTGATGCGTTCTGGATTCACTGAAGCGTCAATAAAATCTTGATCAAAAGATTGATTACCATGATTCTTCTGGAATGTGTTTCCTGTGGGAGTATTGTTGCTCATCTGTGCCAAAACCCCACCCTGGTTCCAGTCAATTAATTCATCCTTGAAGAGATTTGAGAACAGAGTACAGATGCAGGGAAAAAAAACAGAGTATTAGGAAGACAAAGACAGCGATGGGCCGAATTTCTGAATGGAGCACTACCGCTCTTCTCGCATTATCAAAAAAATGTTTATAGCTTCATTATACAAAATGGAATATGTTTCATGGTGCCATCGAGAAGGCACATCCGCCAAAACACATTTAAAACGTAACTCCATCTGCCAACTAGTGTTTACATCTGGCTAATCTGAGTATTAAATGTAACATGACACGAGGGAGAAGAGAAATTATATTTTAACACTCCCCCTTAATTTCAACTGTACCTAATTACATTTATCAGAATTGACTATACCTAGAAGCTGCCTCTGAAACTGAAAATTATCTCGACTCAAAGGTTTAGTGAAAATATCAGCAAGCTGATCTCTTGAACCACAGAAATGAAGATTGATTTCTTCGTTATTGACAAGCTCTCTGATGAAATGAAAGCAAGTGTCAATGTGCTTTCTTTTTCGATGGAATACATGATTTTTAGATAAAGAAATGGCTGAACTGTTATCACAGAAAATAACAGTTGGTTTCAGCTGAGGATGTTCAAGATCATTAACCAATCGACGTAGCCAAACTGCTTGACAAGCTACTGAAGTCGCTGCAACGTACTCTGCTTCAGCTGAAGATATTGTGACTATGGGCTGCTTCTTTGATGCCCAAGAGATAGCACCTGTTCCAAGATGAAAGACATAGCCCGAGGTACTTTTTCTATCATCTAAACTGCCAGCAAAGTCACTGTCTGTGTATCCAACTAGCTGATCTGCTTCAGACATTCCATAAAGAATTCCATACTCTGTTGTTCCTGCAACATATCTTAAGATCCTTTTTCCCGCTTTCCAGTGTGATTCCTTTGGATTCTCCATGAATCTGGAAATGAGACTAACTGCATACATGATTTCTGGCCTAGTTGTTGTTAGATACATCAAGCTACCAACAAGTTGTTTGTACAACGTGGAATTCACTGCTGAACTGTTATCATCCTTGCTCAATTTCGTTCTTGTAGCAATTGGTGTACTCATTGTTTTACAATTTGTCATTCTGAATCTTGCTAGAACATCCTTGATATACTTCTTTTGACATATGAAGATCCCTATTTCTGTTTGCTGAACTTCAATGCCCAGAAAATACTTCATTAGGCCAAGATCAGTCATTTCGAATTCTTGCATCATGGCTGTTTTGAAATCTGAAGGCTGCAAATTTCCAGTGTAAATGATATCATCCACATAAAGACATATAATTAACAATTTACCTTGCTAATCAGATTTTATATACAAAGTGGGTTCATGGTTACTTCTTCTGTATCCATGATTGAGCATCTAAGTATCAATTCGGCTATACCAGGCTCGTGGTGCTTGCTTCAGGCCATATAGAGCCTTCTTCAACTTATAGACTTTATGTTCTTCTCCTTTTACTTCGAATCCCGGAGGCTGATCAACATAAACTTCTTCTTTGAGAATGCCATTTAAAAAGGCTGATTTCACATCTAACTGGTAAACTGGCCATTTGTGTTGAGCTGCAATAGCTAAGACTATTCTGACTGTGTCTAGTCTAGCCACAGGGACAAACGTTTCTCCATAGTCTATACCAGGCTGCTGTGCAAATCCTTTTGCAACTAACCTTGCCTCATGTTTTGCAACTTGACCTTGCTCATTATATTTAGTTTTATACACCCATTTCACTCCAATACTTTTCTTCTCTGCTGGCAACTGTACAAGATCGCAGGTGTCATTCTTTTCAATGGTTTCAATTTCCTCATTCATGGCATCAACCCATACTTTTTCCTTAACTGCTTCTTCAAAGTAAGTTGGCTGAAAAGATAAGAAGGCAAAGTGTGCTTGCTCATCTAAGGTTTCAGACTGATCATAGATATCACTTAGTCGTTTCGACTTCTGTTTTCTAAGTGAAGCAATTGTTGGATCTGATTCACTACTAGAAGATGGACTATGAGCTTTTCCTTCTTGTCTTGGTGATGTTTGTGGAGTCAGCATATGAGGAATTCTTTGTTCATTCTCGTGTTGTTTCAAACTTTCATCAAATTCAGTTACATGTGGAGAAAGCTGAGAGCTAGTCTTTTCTCCAACATTGTCATTCCAGGTTTGATCTTCAAGAAACTTGACATCTCTAGTCACTATTGTCTTTTTAGTGACAGGATTGTACAGCTTATAAGCCTTGGAATGATCACTGTATCCCACAAAGATGCACTGTTCACTTCTGTCATCCAGTTTCTTCCTTATATCTTCTGGTATGTGGGAATAAGAAACACAACCGAAGACCCCTAAATGAGATACATCTGCCTTCTGTCCAGTCCATGCTTCAAATGGAACCTTGTCTTTCACACTCCTGGTTGGAGATCTGTTCATCACATAAACGGAACATGAAACAGCTTGTGCCCAGTATTCATTTGGCAGATTTTTGTCTTTCAACATACTCCTGGCCATGTTCATAATGGTCTGATTTCTTCTCTCTGCAACTCCATTCTGCTATGGAGTGTACCTCATTGTAAACTGTCTGTGAATACCATGTTCTTTACAGTATGCAACAAATGGTTTAGAATCATATTCTCCGCCTCCATCTGATCTCACTACTTTAATAAATCTGCCACTCTGTTTTTCTGTGGCAGCCTTAAACTCTCTGAACTTTGCAAAAGTTTCAGATTTGTTTCTTAAAAAGTATATCTAGGTCATCCTACTATAATCATCAATGAATGTTAAAAAATATGAACTTCCACCTATGGACTCAGTTTGCATTGGACCACACAGGTCGGTATGAACTAACTCAAGTGGGGCTTTGGCTCGGTATGTGGCAGCAGTAGGAAATTTATCTCTTTTATGTCTTGACAGAATACAACTCTCACAAGGATTATGATATACATCTATGACAGGAAGACCATTAACCAGGGAATTTCTTTGTAACTCATTCAGACCTTTGAATGACAAATGGCCATATCTACAATGCCACAACCAAGTGTTATCTGAACTAATAACAGTTTGAGCATAAGACTGAGACAGACTTGCATTTTTCATGACTAATGGATACATTCTGTTTTTGGTCATTTCAACTTTGGCTATGACTCTTTGACTGGGAGGTTTATCTAAAATTGTACACAATGACCCTTCAAAGATGACTCTATAACCATTTTGACTCAACTGACCAACACTTAACAGATTATGTTTCAAATTTTGAATGAAGTAAACATTTGAAATATCTTTCTTTTCATTCTGCTTGGTCAAGACAGATATGGTACCTTTTCCTGAAGCGTTCACTTTGTAGTCATCTCTGAGTTTGATTTTAGATTGAATAGAATCGTCCAGGCTGGAAAACAGGGCGTGATTTCCAGTCATATGATTGTTGCAGCCACTGTCCAGCAACCAGACATCTTTGCTATTATATTCTTCACCGACATTGCACGAAATGAACATGGATTGGGATGTTCCTTCATCAGCATTTGTAACATTTGCTCTGTTCTTATGCAGATCTGACTGTTTCTTTCGACATTCACTCTCAAAATGCCCAAATTTCTTACAGTAAAAACACTGTTTGTTTGACTTATCAGTCCAGCGTGGCTAATTATGGTATCTACCTCTTCCTCTGAAGTTCCGAGAACGGTTTTGTCCATGCTCTGTCTGTTCAGAATGTGTTTGAGTATTATCAAATTGGAAATGTCCAGATTGAGAGCGTCCTCTGCCTCTTCTTCCTCTGCTTCCATATCCACGTCATCTTCCTCTGTTGTAAGAGGTTTGTGACTGAAAAGCATTTTCAGTTTATTCTGAATTTCTATTAATTCTGGACTCATGAGTTACTAATGAACCAGTGAGCTCTTCAACATAAAGCTGTGACAGGTCTTTATACTCCTCAATGGCTGTAACTACCATGTCAAATTTCGTTGGCAGACTTCTGATCACCTTCTCAACTATTTTCTGAGCTGAGATATCTTCACCACGTGCTCTCAATTGATTGGTAACATTCATAGTTCGAGTCATGAAGATGTCCACAGTTTCTGTATCTTGCATTTGCAAAGTTTCAAAATTTCGTCTGAGATTCTTCAATTTGACATTTCTAACTTTAGCTGTGCCTTGATAGGCATTCTCTAGTATTCCCCAGGCCTGTTTTGCATTCTCAGCTGTGGCAATTTTGGGCAGAATTGAGTCTTCTACACCATTGTGTAAAAACCATAAAGCTCTTGCATCCTTCTTACTGCTATCTATCACTACATTCTTCTGATTATTGGACATTGCCTGGTAATCTGCAAGGTCAGGTTCTTCAAATGCATTTAAGACAAATTCCCAACATTCTTGTGCTTTCAAAAAATTTCGCATCTTAAAAGCCCACATTTCATAATTTGAGTCTAACAGAACTGGGCTCTGAGACAGGTTTACATTGCTGCTGGATGCCATTTTTATCTCTGTGCAAGAAGCTCTAAAAAAAAACCTTGCTTTTGGTACTGAGTATCAAACCCTAGCATTGGAGCTCGACAAATATTCGACCTGTGTCTACGGCTGTTAAGTGGCTGAAGCCCTTGGGTCAGCCGTATAAAAATCGCCTATTTCCACTTCGTGCAGAAGAAAATACCACTAGATCCTGAACTGTCCGCGTAACTAGCGGTGATTCCTTTTCGAGCTGGAAAATCCATGGGCTGTATCGGGAGTGTGAAAGAAGGCAGGATCCGCTGCACCCAAAACCGGCAAACACAAACCGGCAAACACGCTGAGGCGTTTTTAGCAGAGGCGTGTGTTAGCTGAGGCGTTTTTATCAGGATTCTGCCTTGGCTAAGGCAAGCGGCAGGTAAATGGAGAGCTCAGCGACCCCCTTCTTAGCAGCGCCCCCTTTCTTTCAGCACCCTCCTTCTTTCAACAGAGACGCCCTCTTCCTCGCTCTGATACCATGAAGAGATTTGAGAACAGAGTACAGATGCAGGGGAAAAAAAACAGAGTATCAGGAAGACAAAGACAGCGACGGGCCGAATTTCTGAATGGAGCACTAACGCTCTTCTAGCATTATCAAAAAAATGTATATAGTTTCATTATACAAAAAGGAATATGTTTCATGGTGCCATCGAGAAGGCACATCCGCCAAAACACATTTAAAACGTAACTCCATCTGGCAACTAGTGTTTACATCTGGCTAATCGGAGTATTAAATGTAACATGACACGAGGGAGAAAGAGAAATTATATTTTAACAATCCTGTTCCGCAATTCTTTGGTTGATGCGTTCTGGATTCATTGAAGCGTCAATAAAATCTTGATCAAAAGATTGATTACCATGATTCTTCTCGAATCTCTCTCCTGTGGGAGTATTGTTGCTCATCTGCGCCAAAACCCTACCCTGGTTCCAGACAATTAATTCATCCTGTGCCGCATTTCCTTGGTTGATGCGTTCTGGATTCATTGAAGTCTCAATAAAATCTTGATTACCATGATTCTTCTCGAATGTCTCTCCGGTGGGAGTATTGTTGCTCATCTGCAATTGTATGTCAATTGGCATGCCTTCCAAGTATTCGTTTGGAAATCCTTGAGCACATCCCACGTCAACACGATTAAAATTGCTTTGATTTAAACCTTGGGAAGGAGTTGTCTCGCTTTGATTGCGGTTTATTAACCCGGCCAGCTCCATTCTTATCTGCTTAAAGTTGCTGTTGAGACTAGCACGGCCTACATTCCTGTCTAAATACTGGTTCGCCGCTTGGCCTCTTTGGAGATATCTAATGTTGCCGCTAAATTGATTCCCGCGCAGGTTTTCTTCCCCTATTCCGACACCATGAAACTGATTGCCTATAGCATTCCAGTCTGGCCGTATGGTTTCTGCCGGAGGAGGACGCGGTTGCATGATTTGATCATATGTAGTAGGGACACTATAGTTTCCTGCAGAACGAGTGACTGAAGGTCGATGTAGAAAACTGTCAGTTACCACGGGTTGATGTTTCCAAGAAGATACTGGGTCTGATGCTTCACATAGATCTTGGAAAGTGGGTTTCTGAAATTTCTGCGGTGGAAACTGAGCAGGGATGTTGGGTGAAAACTTACCAGGGATGTCAATGGCAGATGAGAATGTGGGTAGAACTGGAAACTGATCGCCTGTAGCGTTCCGGTCTGGCCGTATGTTTGGAGGACGCGGTGGCATCATTCGATCATATGTTGTAGGGACACTGTAGTTTCCTGCAGACGGACCGAATGAAGGTCGATGTAGAAGCTGCTCCGTTATCACGGGCTGCTGCTTAGAAGAAGATCCGGGATCTTCGGGATCACCTAGATGTTGGAAAGTGGGTTGCTGAAATTGCTGGGGTGGAAACTGAGCAGGGATGTCCATGGTGGATGATAATGTGGGTGGAAATCCATTCTTTTGTGCAGTAACGATCGGCTGCTTCAATAACCATTCTATAGCTTTGGAGCTATCTTCTAACCTTAATGATTTGTTTAGCTCTAACATAGGCTTCGTGGCCGTTGATATCAGCCAATCCAATGTCTCCCCACCATTGTTAAACCCTAGCTCTCTAGTAAGCTCTACTAAACGGTCAGTTTTCTTTGGCACTGACCAATTTAGGGTTTCTTCGCCAGTGTGGAAGCCCAGTTCTTGTGTTAGACCTACTAGACGCTTTCCCATTGGCACTAACCAATTAATGGTTTGTCCACCCTTGTCATGGCCCAGGTCTTTTGTCAGTTCAACCAAACCCTCCAGTTCAGACGGTAATATCCAGTCAGCCGCAGCTCCCGGAGATTTCAAGTCCAAACCTGTGCTAAGCTCATATAACTGATTTTTAGAGGCACTTGTCAACTTCAGTCTCCGTGATTTTTGTTTGCATGGTTGCTCCTGCAGGTCACCTGGATACCCCTTATCCTTGGCTTTTGATTTGGTGCTCAGCGCGGTTCCTTTTGATTTGGTGCTCAGCTCGGCATTTGATTTAGTTGTCTGGTTGGTCATTTTTCCGGAGAAGCTTGCAGAGCTACTCTCCGACATTTTTGTTGCATCGCTGTCCATAACGACCTGGAGGAGATTGGATGGCAAACTCCAATATCTATCTAATTCTGAATTCTCCCCAGCACAAGATATTTATCTAATTCTGAATTCTCTCCAGCACTAGATAGGTTATACCCCAACGCAAAACCTGCATAAGGACGCCCAGTTCTTAATTCTCTGCAGCAGTGATATCTTCCAAACACACCAAAAAAGAAAGTACAAGATTTTGGTATCTTCCGAACACCACAAAAAAACCAAAGTACAAGATTCTATAATGGAAAAATAATAACTGCTATTAGCGTCTTAAAAAAACCCTAGAGTTTGAGATGGTTAAAGTAATTAAAAAAATATTATTAATTACACTTTAACGGACACATTTGGAAAACGCTATACCCTCTATGGATTCGTATTATTTGAGAAACTCTAATTCTTTTTATATGTACAATTAAAATAAGTGATTTAATGGATTTTTATTTTAAAAATAATAAAAAAATTTAATAAGTCAAGTTAATTCAATTAAAGTGGTGGTTTCGTGAGTAGGATGACCTGGGTTCAATTCCTCTTAGAGGTGAGTTAGTTGGGAGGAGATACCCAAAATCCAACTAGTTGAGGGTTTGTGTGGCCTAGGCCGGTGCCATACCCATGCAATTTTCAAGCTTAGATGCCCATGAGTCATGATTTCTTACACCAAAAGGTGACCTGCACAAGTCAAAAAAATTCTTGCAAACAAACAAAAAATACTATTATTATTTTTTTATTAAAAAAATTTATTTAAATTTTTATAAAACAATAAAAAAGATTAAAATAATTATTATAAAATGTATTTATTTTTTAAAAGAATGGGTATTTAGCTATTCAAGGTTTAAACACCCTATGTCACAAAGAGTGCATCCTAACCACCAAGACTAAGACCACAAAAAAACGTCTCATAACCATAAATAATACCCTATAATGTATATATACTCCTCTGAGGAGGTCACGGGTTCAAAACCGGCAGGGGGTAGGGTTGCTCATTGGCTCATTGTGACAAGGCTCGAAGGGTAGGCGACCCCTGGGATAAAGGCTCTCCCCTGGGATAAAGGGTCTTGGGACGAGTCACAAGTTTCTGGTATATCTGGCTTGCCGGCTGTTGGATATACCCTTGGGAGGTTGTTGTTCCCATGGTTAAAAAAAAAATGTATATATACTCTAAAATGTGTGATCATTTCAACTTAATATGTATAGATATCAAATTGCCGTAATGGCCATTACAATTACACATTCATAAGGATGTGCCAATATATCTTAGCCTTTTTAACCTAGCATGTTGATATCAAATACCTTAATTACACAGATATGATGCCACTTATTAGTCCCTCTTTTAGGAAGGGACTTTTGTAATTAGCTTGCCTCCATTTCAAATAGTCTACACACTAACCAAAACATATTTCGAACATTTATCCTAAGTTTTCTATTCAAGTATGAATCAAACCTTTTATTCAACCAATCAATGTACAAATCCTCTTTTCTCCACCAATCAGCCAATTCAAACTCTTATTTAATTAGCTTGCTTCCATTTCAAATAGTCCACACACTAACCAAAACATATTTCGAACATTTATCCTAAGTTTTCTATTCAAGTATGACTCAAACCTTTTATTTGACCAATCAATGTACAAATCCTCTTTTCTCCACCAATCAGCCAATTCGGACTCTTATTTGGACTCATATCAAGGCAAAGTGGCCATTATCCATGTTAAAGTATAAGCTAAGTGAAAGATTGCTGAATAATTTTTAATGAAATAGAGTAATGCTAGGAATTAGTCTAGCATTACCTTAGGGTTAAATGTTGTGATATAAATTATACTTCTTCCATGTGTTGGTGCAGTACCCCTACCGCCCAGGCTCTCACCACCCCACCTCCTAGGTGTCTCAGTCTCTTGTTAAGATAACTAAGAAGCCACTGCTTTCGTTCTAGAAGCAGCCACTTGGACTCTTTTGATCCTACATTTGACATGACACTAGTGTCACCTCACCCCATTCTCTACACTTGCCACAACCAAGTTGAACTTTCTTTCCCCAAATTCTTTAGAGTCTCAAATTCCAACTCTGCCCTCACATGTGCTACTCTAAATCTGTACCAATGGACATGGAATCTCCAATATGGACATCTCGAAAGGAGGACATGGAATTCGACCTTCCAGAATCCAACAAAACAACAAAGCAAGATTTCAGTGTTGTATGTCAATTATGTTTTGAGAAACAAATAAATATGCACAGTGAGAAGTATTGGGCTAGAATTGCTTGTACTTATTTTGTGTTATGAGTTTTGATAACAACTATAAGGCTACAATCCTTAGCTTACCTATGCAACAATAGAATTTATCTTCAAGCTCTGCAATTTGTACATCTACATCATAGAGCATTTCCCTCATGGCGCAACTGGAGCAACTGAGACACATTAGCAGCGGAAGGTACAAGTGCTTCTTCCATCTCGGAGCACTCAGTGGCTAGTGGGAAATCTTTGGCCTTTGCACCTCTTGTATGGCAGACAATGGGACTAAACTCCGTGCAGGGAAGGCCATAATCCTTTTGGCTTGCTAGAACGGGGGCAGATAGGAGAAACCATATTTCATTATGCTCTGGAGACTCATATAGAAGCATGGAAACCCTATAAGGCGGGTAATCAAACCTTGGTTACTATATCCAAAATTTAAGGCCTATTTGAAATGGTTTTTAAAATTTTTGGAAGATTGTGCAAATTAGAAGGCCATACCTAGACGTCGACAAGTATGAAGCAGTGGAGACTCTTAATCACATTCAAGAGATCAAAACTGTTAGATAATAATGTCTAATTACTTAAAATAGATTCTGTGAGGATACGTGTCAATTGAGATCCATTTAGATCCATTTTTCCAGCAGTTTGTTGAATGCTCTCTCAGCTATATATTGTAACCAGATTTCATAATAATTATCAAGTCGTGTGTTATGTTCTGCTTTCGCACTATGTTCTATTTTGGTATCAGAGACCAGGACCACCTGCTGGGTGTAGAGAGGAAATCTCTGTCGTGTGAAAGGATTGAGGTGTAGAGGACACTCACCAGTCCAGGAAGGACGAAATTGCTGCTCTCGAAAGTCAAGGTGTGAGCGGGCATAACATTTTATTTTATGTGCATTTTATGATCGACTGAAAGAGATTCATGAATATCATAGATGCCATCCTATTGCACGTGTTGTTGATTTAGAAAGAATTGCTAAAGAACGAACGCGAAGAGTTCAACGTTGCGCAGAACCAATCGCTGGACTGTGGAAGCGTTGAGAATCCATGTGTGGAAGGGGCGCGGTAATACACAGTTATCGCGGGTCCCAAGTGTGACAGGGCGTGGTAATTTGGGGCAGCCCTTACGAAATTTCCGAAATCTATATTGTCGCAGGCAACCTGTATTGCAACACGCGGAAATTTGTAGTAATTCTGAATTTTGTTTCTTTTGTAGTGTATACGTTTGCTCAGCAAAAACCTGTATTGCAACAGGCAGAAATTTGCAGAAATTCTGAATTTTGTTTCTTTTGTAGTGTATACATTTGCTCACCATTAGGAGGTATTTTCTCAAACAAAGACAAAGGTATTTCTTTTCTTGCATTCATCTTTTTACAGCTATGCCAAATTCATTTCCCGAAAATTATCTGAATGAAGCTTCTAAGCTTGACGGGGACAATTATCTTGACTGGAAATTCAAGATATTAACTATGCTCGAAGCCCTAAATGTGTGGACTATAGTCAAAGGGGATGAAGCCAAGCCCACAGGTGCTACTCTTGCAGATTGGGAGAAATGAGAAACGAAGGCAAAGGTATTGTTGAGGTTGTCTGTCAAAGACACAATAATCCCGCACATCAGAGATTGTACAACTTCCAAGGAGACATGGGACATTCTGAAAGGTTTGTATGAAACTACAAACTCCAATAGACTGTTGTTTCTAAAGACTAAGTTATTGTCCATAAAAATGGCTGCAAATGAGAATATCACCAACTATGTTTCCCGGATTGAGGATTTATGTGATCAGTTAAAAGCAATTGGTGATATTGTTTCAAATACTGACATGGTAAAGATTACATTAAAGGGTTTAATTAGAGATTATCATGTTTTTATTTCAAGTTTGGGAGGTAGAGCAACACCACCAACATTTAATGAGTTAACAGGGATTCTTCTCCAAGAAGAAGAAAGGATGAAAGTATTTGAGATGGATTCTCAATCTTCAGAAGTGGCATTAATGGAAAAAGGGAAACAACCCTACAGGGGAAAGACATGGTACAGAAATAGAACAGGCAAGTTTGATCCAAGAAACAGAGGTACGACTCACTCAAAAACTGATTCTCATGATAAGAAAAATGATGGTTGTTTTTACTATGGAAAACCTAGTCATCATGCTAAAGACTGTTATAAAAGGAAAGCTGATGAATCCAAACAGAAGTTTAGAAAACATAATGGAAATTATGTGACAACTGACACATCCAATGAAGGTTTTAAGAATTTAAAGTTGTTTATTTCAGAAGCTGCATTGTCTGCAAAAACTGATGATGAAAATGCATGGTTCATAGATTCAGGTGCCTCAGCCCATATGTCTTGTGTCAAAGAGTGGTTTGATGAATATCATGAGAAAACAGACAAGACACACATATATCTATGAGATAATAGATCTCATAAGATTCAGGGTTATGGAGTGATAAGTGTAAAATTACCTGATGGCCAAAACAAACAAATTCATGATGTGTTGTATGTTCTAGGCATCAAAAAGAATTTAATTTTTGTTTCCACTATAACTGATCAAAATCTGAATGTAGAGTTTATGCAGTCTCACTGTCTTGTGAAGGATATTCAGAATCGTTATAATGTCATAGCCACAGGGACAAGAATTGGAGGACTGTATAAGCTTGATGTCACAAAGCCCACTCATCAAGCATTGACAACTACTACAATGACAACTGAAGAGCTATGGCATCGCAGGTATGGCCATCTTAATCAAAATGACTTACTACTACTTTAGAAGAAATTCATGGTTGAAGGGCTTCATGTTTTAAAACATCAGCATATAGAATGTGAAGCTTGTGCACTAGGTAAACAACATAGGGAAGAATTTCCAGTGCATAAAGAGAAGAAACAGAAAGAATTACTTGAATTAATACATACTGATGTCTGTGGTCTCATGCAAACCTTATCACTTGGTGGTACGAGGTACTTTCTCATATTTGTTGGTGACAACTCATGATTTACTTGGATTTATTTTATAAGGAAAAAGAGCGATGTATTTGAATACTTTAAAGAATTCAAAACTATGCTAGAAAAGCAGACAGGTAAAAGCATCAAGATACCGAGATTTGATCAAGGTCGAGAATACACCTCAAGAGCTTTTGAAAGCTACTGCAAGAACAATGGGATCATTAAGCAATTCACAGTGCCTTCTACACCACAGCAAAACGGTGTAGCTGAAAGGAAGAACAGGACATTAGTGGAATGTGCTCGCAGCATGTTAAAAGGTAAAAATATCTCTAATGGTTTTTGGGAAGAAGCCATTAACACTGTTGTTTATTTAAAGAATAGAAGTCCAACTAATATTCTAGATTCAAAAACACCTTTTGAAGTTCTTTATGGCTATAAACCTGAAGTTGACCTCATTTAAAAGTATTTGGGTCAAAAGCTTTTGCTCATATTCCCAAAGATGAGAGAAGAAAACTGGATGCAAAATCTGTTAAGTGTACTTTTCTTGGTTATTATGATGAACATAAGGCATACAAACTATTTAACCTTAATTCACATAAGCTCATAGCAAGTAGAGATGTGATTTTTCATGAGACTACAGATGAAGAAGTAAGTAAGTATGATGTTTGGCATACTCCTTATGACAATGATTGATGTTCAAGTGAAAATTGATATAGATAATGAACAGGAATAGGAATAGGTACAACAAGGTGAAAGCAGTGTAGAGACTCCAACAACTCCTATGCCTCATACAATAAGAGATGAAAGTACAGAAAGTGATGGACCATTGAGGAGGTCTACAAGAACAATTGAGATACCCTCTAGGTATAAAGACTATGCTTTGATGACTCAAGTAATGAATGTTGTAGAACCTACTTCTAATGAACAAGCCAAAACTCATAAGAACTGGAATAATGCAATGAATGAAGAATATGACTCAATAATGAAGAATGACACTTGGGAATTAACTGAGCTACCTGAAAACAAAGTTCCCATAAGATGTAAATGGCTGTATAAAACCAAATTTAATGCAGATGGAAGTGTTGACAAATATAAGGCCAGATTAGTTGCAAAAGGGTATTCACAAAATGAAGGAATTGATTATGAAGACACTTTTGCACCTGTAGCTAAGTTAAATACAATTAGAGTCATGATTGCATTAGCTACAAAATACAATTGGAAAGTGCATGAGTTAGATGTTAAGTGTGCATTTCTAAATGGCGATTTAAAATAAGAAGTTTATTTGGTTCAGCCTGAAGGATTTATAAAGAAAGGGGAAGAAGATCTTGTCTGTAAACTCAAGAAAGATTTAT
The DNA here is from genome assembly GCA_027924585.1 of Larix kaempferi. NCBI lineage: Eukaryota > Viridiplantae > Streptophyta > Pinopsida > Pinales > Pinaceae > Larix > Larix kaempferi. Next base: position 22,646,148 of record BSBM01000094.1, on the reverse strand, counting down.
ATGGTTTAAAACAAGCACCTAGATCTTGGTATATTAATATAGATTGTTCTTTGCCCAGAAAGGTTTTGTGAAAACCAAAAATGATCCAAATATGTATGTTAAAAAGGATGAAAATGGAAAAGTAGCTTTGATATCCTTGTATGTTGATGATTTGATTATCACTGGTAGTGCTTCTCATTTGATTGAAGATATTAAGATTCAGTTAGCACAAATATTTGAAATGAAGGATCTTGGTGAAATATATTATTGTTTAGGTCTGGAAATAGGGAGAGAAGGCAATGAAACAATTGTCACTCAAAGCAAATACTCAAGGGAGATTCTAAAAAGATTCAATTTGAGTGATAGCAAGGCAGTATCAACACCTTTAGAATAGAATGTTAATTTATCTAGTCTTGATGAAACTAAAGAGGGAAATGGTGTTTTGTATCACCAGTTGGTGGGAAGTTTAAACTATCTTACCACTACCAGACTAGACATAGCATATTCAGTGAGCATTCTGAGTCAATTCATGGCCTGGAAAGCCACTGGATAGCCGCAAAGAAAGTCCTTCGATAGCTGAAAGGAACTATTAATTTTGGTATTTTGTATACTGATAATTGTGATGTTGAGTTGACATACTCTGATTCAGATTGGGCTGGAAATCCTGATGACGGGAAATCAACCTTAGAATATGCATTCAACATAGGAATAGGGACCATATCATGGAGCAGTAAGAAACAACTAACTGTTTCTTTATCATCAACAGAAACTGAATACAAAGCTCTATCCAATGCTACTTGTGAAGCTGTTTGGTTAAGGAGAATTCTTGAAGACATTGGCAACAAGCAAATGTCTTCAAGAATTCTCAAATGTGACAATCAATTAAGTTCTATTAAATTGGCATACAATCCAATTTATCATGCGAGAACCAAGCATATTGAAATTCAACATCATTTTGTAAGAGAAAAGATACAAGAGAAGGAAATTGATTTAACCTATTGTAATACCACTGAGAATGACATCTTTACCAAGCCTCTTGGAAAGATGAGTTTTGAATAATGTAGGAAACACTTAGGTGCGGTAGAGAATCCATTTCTCCATTAAAGGGAAGTGTTAATGTCGAATTACTTAGAATAGATTCTGTTAGGATAAGTGTCAATTGAGATCCATTTAGATCCGTTTTTCCAGCAATTTGTTGAATGCTCTCTCAGCTATATATTGTAACCAGCTTTCATAATAATTATCAAGTCGTGTGTTCCGTTCTGCTTTCGCACTGCGTTCTATTTAAAACTACGAAGATAGCAGCTATAGCATCAGCCCTATGAAACCCAACTCGCGTCCGAGAGGCACTAGGCGTGGATGAGATCGTAAATATCAATCCTGGCTACGAGATCACCTAACATTAATAAGAACATGTTGGAGCTGAGACCGATTAATTACCACTGCATCAAAGGATTGAGGACTGTGACACCATGACGACATTCACAGCAATATGTGATATTGTTCAAAATTTCTTTTTAATTTGCAAAAAGAATGTCGTCAATCATTTCGTTAAGATGTGTTCTAGTGTTCAGAAACCGATCAAACCTCAATCAAATCCCATGAATTTTCTCATTATGCAGCCTGTAGAAAAACACGTCCCAAGAATTTCTAAGCATATGTTTCTAACGTAGCTAGGTTCACAGGGCCAAAGGAGTAGCCCGAATTAAATCATAAGCCCAAATCTACAAAATATTCAATAATTTCTATTAGTGCAAGACTGCCACAATATATTACCAGACTTTTAATACAACTAAACAACAATTGGAGATCTCATGGTTGCTCCCTGGTCAATCTTGAATGTCTGAGTCGTAGGAGCATATACTCCTCCACATGACAGCTCCATCGGCCATGTCGTTAATGTAGTCATCCAGTACCATAGTCATTAAATTGTACACTTGGTTTAAGTATCGAGAGAATGGTTGAATCTAAAAATAACTTACACCACCTACACAACATTTAATAACGATACATAGTGGATAATACGTTGATGAATCTAAAGAAAACAGTGTGCCGTAAGATTAATAGTACCCGGTAGCTACTCGAACTATAACTTGTGAAATAAATAATCCATAATAAGTATGTTCTTCTCAATAAGAAAGATGAGAATTCTCAAGAAGAAAGATCAGAATGTATTGACACCGGAATCGATCATATTTTGAAAACACTACAACTTTAGATTAAAATATAAATTACAACATGTTATCGTACCTGGACTACAGGTTTTTATTAGTTCACGTCTTCATATTTATGTGCGGCGTACACAAATTTTGTTCAAGAAATCAACACTAATATTGCTTAATATAATTAAGATATGAACAATCTGCACTCAGTGGCACAAAATAAGAAGCACATTGGAAAAGGACAAGCACATTAAAAAAAATCAATAAGCCCTCAATTGAAATAAAAAAAACACCCATATATTTCACCATAATAAACTTTACTAAATCCTAGAATATGTTTAGTAAAATTGGATATCAAACTCTAATTTATTATATCTTGTCACAACATTACTTTCACTAGGTTGCTATCCCTATTAGGCAAGGACTTGTTGCTCAGCAACCTTACTTGTTTTGGGTTTATTTTTACAAAAAGCGAAGCCTTACTATTATTGTCATATAAATTAAATAATTGATATATATAATCTTATACACAATACATTTAATATTATATATATATATATAATTTAAGAAAGATTTGAATCGATTTAAGAATATCAAGTGGTTGTTCATAAATAATTAATAAAATTAAGTAGGGAGAAGTTGGGAATCTTTGATCTATTAGGATTTTTAAAAAAATCCCATAATAAATTTAATATATTTGAAATTTCAAAAATGAAATTAAAATATACATCATCAAACCCTAGGGCTCCTTCCAAAGTTTTGCTCAAAACATTCTCTACACTGCTTAATCATAACTTGGTTGCAACATTTGAACACTTTGATATTAACTCATTATTTTCTCTTTAATCATAGACTTAACTTCTTCGATTCAACATCAAGCTAGAATATAGATACACCTTGTGAAATTTTGAAACACAATAGATCATGGAACGTGAGAATACCTCACACTGACAGAATTAGCAAGGTAGAAGAATTACAGTGAAATCTAGCAATAATTTCGCAATAAAATCATGCATGCAAAGAAACTTAGATGTACACAATAGTGCATGCCAAATTCCATTAATATGTATACTCAAAGAATATAGTACAATTGAGAAAATTAGATTACCTAGGAGGAATTTGAATCCATCATGGTCTAACATAGGAATTATCCCCACTACAATATTGCAATAGTTACAAAATCAACTGAATGTTATTTTACTGAAGCTACTCTAACACACCCATATATCCTCGTTACGTTCTAGAGGAAATGGGGTGAAATTTTTATTTTTGTTTCTTGTCGAATAAGCAAATTTGTTCTATATTAAAACATACTTGGTAAGTATATCATTTGAATAATATCAATCAATCTAAGGAACCAGCTATAATGAACTAAATACTTCATTTAGGATTGTACAGCTGCCACTACAAACTAGATGGTCAGCTAAAACAGATATTCTACTACATATTTATATAAAGCATTCCTTACCAACTTAGGTACATGGCCCATACTTCTTACTCCAAGAATGATCCATTCCCAACAATACAACCTACTTCTTTTTACAAGCCTCCATAATGAGTAGAGGTTAACATTCTAGACATATGTGACAATAGTCATCTAGGGTTGTATCAATCCCTCTAGAATTGACATCTTTGATTTAACATGTAGGTGTAATATTAATCTCATTATTGTGGCAGGCACTTATAAAGATACAAAGAACAAACATTCATATGTCTTAACCCATTCTTTGGTATAACCATGTATAACTATTGTATGCAAAGGTCCTTAGTAAATAAATTCAATACTTATACAACATCAATTCGCCTACCATAATTAAATAACATCTAGACAACTTGTACCACACCTTTAATGCAATAATGAAAAGCCTTTCCAAGCATTGAAGCATGTAAACCAAGTTCTTCTTCATAGTATTATAAAATAGACTTTAGGTGGAATTCATTCTGAACCCCATATGAAAACTTGGGTGAGCAATAACCACACAAAGCTTTAAACTTAGTAAGTCATGGAAGAGAACTTCTTCTGCAAAATAAGTTGGGTCCACACTTCAATGGCATCTCCTCTTTAACATAATTTCCGTAATGAGAGTCAACTAAACATTGGAAGCATACAAATGTACCATTAATATTACCATAGGTCAAAAGTAGACAAAGATATATATATATATGAATGAGACGACATGTCATAGTATTTCTCTTACACCCATTAAACATTCTATCAACAACAGATTATATCGAATAGTGCAAATATAGCTTCAAAGAGTTTAGCTATGTTATAACAACATAGCTATAACAACGGTCCTCCTTTACATCATCCATAAAGTAATTACAACCATGATTGTTCACATGCGCTTTTTCACACCTTTTACATATATCAACATTGATGAATACTTATTATAATAGTCCTTGCTATTATTTAATTCTTTAAACTCGGGATAGTGTCTTACTCTTTATCCATATAAATTATAGAGAACATGCAAGTGCACCTTGTTACTTTAAATGGAAGTTCTTTCATTCTTCTATTGCACCCATAACCATGGAAATCATATAAACTTTAGACATGATTTCTAATACATATTGAATGCAATATACCATAAAGGTAACGAAATAGTGAAAACATAAAGTAAAGGTATACTTCGTACGATGCTATTCATAAGAAAAGACTCTTTACTTACATTACCATAACACTCTTTAGAGATAAAATACTTGAGTCATTTTGTCATTGCCTTCTTGCTAGCATTAGGGTACAATTTATCAAAGATTATAATAGTTTTACAATGCATACTTTTCTTACCACTTTGGTAGAGCCACAAGAGAGTTTGCTCCCCCCTTCTTCTACCTATCCTCATCACACTTGCATCATTCATTAGTACTACTAATTCTAACTTATGCTCTAAAACTCTAGATGATTTTCCATTAATGATGCAAGATATCTAACTGATTATCATTCATAAATTTTTACTAAGGAGACTATTTAGGGAAATGCAACCTTCCACCCAGCTGTAGGCTTTTCGACGACTTCTACATAGTCCGTCGGGAGGCCACCCCCGAGCTGGGCATAGTGATCCACAAGTAGGATAGGGATTTTTCTTTAGTTTAACCAAGTTCTTACAAGATGATAGACTTCGAGACATAGATTAAAATCATAGATTAAGTTCCACAGAGTGTTTCAGGTACTTTTAAGTCTCTGATACCTTGAACCAACCACTCAGAGCCTTACTAGGTATTGCAATGCTCCTGCAATTCATCTGGTAGTACTCCTACCTAAACACATCTCGTGTTCTAGCCTCTTACCGAGTTGTGGTGTCGTTCAGTTATGGTGTCGTTCTCTTCTGGCCCAAGTTTGTACTCCAGACTTGACCTTCTATGCTCTATGCCACATCCAAGTATTTAAAGATCAAACAAAAAACCCTGGGTTTGGCTTCACGCCATCTACCCAATGCTCAACATGCAGAGATGTAAAATAGAAAGAAATCCAACATCTCTATAAATAATATATCAAACTAGAATAATACAACGATATGGCTTCCACTAGTCGTCCCTTCCAACTCTCTGCAGTCAACAATAACATAAGCATTTAAACATCTAGTATCTATATACATTATATCATACTGCAACTATACAGGGATCGGGCTTTCACCAACCGTCCCTTCCCTTAGCTCTGCGCAGTCAACAATAACATAAACATTTAACATTCAACATCTATATACAATATATCATACTTGAGCTATACATGGAATCGGCTTTCACCAGTCGTCCCTTCCCTTAGCTCTGTGCAGTCACAAATATAATTGAAAACCACTGCATCAAAGGATTGAGGACTGTGAGACCATGACTACATTCACAGCAATATGTGATATTGTTCAAAATTTATTTTTATCTCTAAAGAATACCGTCAATCATTTCGTTAAGATGTGTTCTCGTGTTCAGAAACCGATCAAACCTCAATCAAATCCCATGAATTTTGTCTTTTTGCAAGCCTGTAGAAAAACACGTCCCAAGAATTTCTAAGCATGTGTTTCTAACGTAGCTAGGTTCACAGGGCAATAATCTACAAAATATTCAATAATTTCTATTAGTGCAAGACTGCCACAATATATTACCAGACCTTTAATACAACTAAACAACAATTGGAGGTCTCATGGTTGCTCCCTTGTCAATCTTGAATGTCAGAGTTGTAGGAGCATATACTCCTTCACATGACAGCTCCATCTGCTATGGCCTTAATGTGGTCATCCAGTGGTTATATGCTAAAGTAATTCACTCTAGAGGTGGTTAGTCTATAGAGGAGACTTAATAGCTCAACTAAACATGCTTCAACATGCAAAGCATCACCTCAACCTTGTCTTGACAGACAAGACCTTAACCTTCACTAGCAAGATTGTACACATCATCACTTAGACATACAAAGCATTTGCCTCAAAGCATGAAGCTTAACCATTCTTGAGTCCAACTCAAACTCCTATAAGGCAAGACATAGACACATGAAGCTCAATCTTGACATACAAGATTGAGATGGAGAATGAGACATAAACATTGTAAGTTATTTAGTACAAAATAATTGTGAATGAACTACTTATGCTATTTTTTACTCATTCAAAGAGGTGAGTTATTATTCTAGATGTAGGAGTAAAAATTTGCTTATTTCATATTGTTTCCTATGCTCTAACTTCTATCACAAGTCTTTAAGTTATTTCGAATTAGGTACAGTAAATAGCCTTATACCATTTATGGCGTGGACATTCACACAGGAATAACCCAAATTCAAACTCTAATTAACAGAAATAAAATTATATTGCAAAGGAAATACAAATGCCATAGCAGAAGATAATTGTTCACCAAGGCTCTCAGCGTGAGAAAGCCCCACAAGCCATGCATCGTAGAAAGAACACATTTTAAACCGTAAATTTTAAAGAAGAGTCATAATCCACCTCGAAGAAGGAAGAAGGTTCTTTAACACTTTATAAACTAAATGTGTAAATAAAATTGCAAAGAGAGCTTTTACTGAGGCGAAGAGTATACCCATAGGCAAGAATGCATGCATGTAGAACAATCATAATGATAATAGTCATTGGAATAATTTACATAAATGGACAAGCCTGTATAGGATTACAATTTATATGAAACCCTTGAATCATACATTTTAACAAAATAACTACGAACAAAATTCATTGGCAAACATTATACACAAACGATAGTCATGGCATATGGTCGTATCAATTTTATTCTGCATATGAAATCTCGACGATAACAAGCTTATAATGAAGAGCATATTAAGAACAGAATAACATAATAGGGTTGCAAAACCCCAAACAAAACAACGATCAAATACTTTGTCTCTCAGCTAAATAATTTAAAAACAGTAGAAGGTTTGATGAGCCATAATAAATAGAGAAAGCAATTAGTATCCTTTCACAATTTTCTCAGTTTTAGACTGATTTGCCAGCTTCGAGTCCTCGGAAGGTTGGGGATTTTCATTACATCATTAAGGATCTTGTTATATTCTTTGATGGGGCTGCAAATCTTGGCGAATGCGGTGCTGGTGATGTCATTTATTTAAACCATGTCCATCACTTTACACTTCGTCTGAAGTGTGGTAGAGGTTCCAATATGAGGGTGGAACTCTTGGCATTGTGGTGCGTGATTAGAGTTGCAAATATCTTTGGTTTAGTCTCCGTGCAGATCTTTGGGGATTCACGTGTCACCATTAAATGGGCACGTGGAAAATATGATATTAATGTTCTGGATTTGGTTCACTGGTGTTGGAGAGTTAAATAGGAACTCATACTTTTTGGGTCGGTGGCTCTGGAACATGTTTATAGGGAACATAATGTGATGGCTGATACACTGTCCAAACTGGCTCTTGAAGGCATGGAGGATATCGTTTTTTGGGAAGAATTATGGGAGGGCAAGCTGATTGCCTTTGGATCATAAAACATTTTGATTTGATATTGTTTTGTCTTTGATCAGACTATTAGACTTTTGACATATTTCTGATGTATTTTGTATTTTCCTAGACAATCTTTTAAAGGATTGACATCTGAACTATGAGGCTCATAGACAGACCTAATCATGTACTATTTGATTCAATTTTTGAATAACAATAGTATGTTTTTTTTTGCAGGAAAAAAAAATAGAGAAAGCATGAGAATAGATGCTAGGGCACCAAAATCATGTTCCAATATTTTGGAATGGAACTTGAAGTACCTGTTAAAGGTAGTGACCCTCGTTGCATATCGATCAATCACACCTTATATTTCTTAACAGTTATTTATTTTTGCCTAATATTTTGTAGATTTCTATACAAATTCAAATTATAATTAATAGATAGAAATTTACATTTAAGCTAAACCACCATTCTATCCCAAGTTCTGATTTTGACTTTACCTTTCTTCTACCTTTTAAGATGCACTATTTCACCATTAGGATGCATCTCCTTTCAACCTCATGTAGTCTATTTTCACACTCTTAGGGTCCTCAATCTAATTCAGGTCAAAGAATGTATCATTGTCTCTAACCCAATAAGTTAACTCTTTTGGGTTTAAACTTCTAAAGTAGATGTCTAGATGTCTCCATCTTTCGATTTCCTCTCAAATGTATTAGGGACTTATTAATCATATCTTTTGATCCTTCAACTACCTAATCTTCTTCCATTGGAAGCTCATCTTGCAATTCTTCATCACTCATATCTCATCTTGTAATTCCTCATCACTCATATCATGAACTTCAACTCCAAATCTTCTATGAGTTGTTCCTATGGCTTCAAATCTTGCATGGATAGTTCTGATCCCTAAGCCGCATCATCTACAAACCTCCATGATTCCTTCTACCTTTCCATTGCACATCTAAGCCTCTTGTATTAGCAGTAATATTGCTTCTACACAAAATTCTTTCCTACATTACTATCCAAGAAAATCTCTTTAACTCTAACTCCATTTTTTTTTCCAAAACCAATTATACCCAACACAACCAAAATTTAAAGCACCCAAAGGCTACAAACTCAAGTACACAACCAACCTTAAAATATGTCAAAAATACAAACACACAGTAAAATAATTCAGATCTCAAATTCATATTTATATTCAATTTCATAAAATTTCAAATTATGGTATGTAGACCTCAAAAGCTTCATGCATCAAAAAGGATTATAAGAACCCTCCAGACACAAGATTTTAGAAACACTATCTCTTACACACAATTTTACAAATACTAGAATTACATTAAAATAAAACTAAAACTTCTACTTCTTGGCTATCCCTTCACCTCTAGTTATGTTAGTTATTCCTTTGTTCTTTTATTTTCTACTCATTGCTGTAAAAATAAAACTCTTTCACTTCAATGCCAAACTTTCATTTTTCTCTGCCTTTTCATTTAAAACTCAGTCTTCTTATTTTCCTTTAACAAGCCTCTAAAACATCTTCCAAACTCAATGCCCTCCTTCTATTAACTTCATTAACAATCTTCTATAACATCTTCCAAACTCAATGCCCTCCTTCTATTAACTTCATGATGGTCCCTTCTTCACGTCCATGTTCGCCCTTCTCCTGTCCACGGAGACTTTTTTATTTTCTCTTCCCTCCATTCACATGCTTTGGCCCGTTCATTATTTATTTTGGAGGTAAATTAATCGTTAATTAAGAAGAGGTTAGGTTCCATCCAAAAAGATAGCAAAAACAAATAGAACGAAACCATAGATATGCCCCTCAAACAATTTAGATCTATAGGCAGCTGGCAAATTAATTTGAAAACTTACCCTATGAAAACTTACCCTGGCAAAATTTACAGCGACTCGACCTAAGGATTCTAATCACGGTGGAGGTTCAGTCACAAATAGAATACACGAGAGTTCCGAAAATTTTGTGGAACACTGAATGTGATGGAAATCGATGGATGAAATTCCCTAGGAGCAGCCTTGCATGAGCCAGATCCAAATGGAGGGATAACAAGAATCTCTTCTCTCTCTCCTCTAAGTGAACAACGCATGAAATAAGAATCGTTCATGCAGGTAGAATCAATAGATGTGGCGAGTTCAATTTTTAGTTCCAACAGTTGTGGGTGGAGAGATACCAGTGCTAAGTGCTAAGTGTTAGAACTAGTTGGGACATGCTGGTTAAGCATTTTCATAAAGTAAAAATAGTTTACATTCATTAGCAAGCACCTGGTTTATCATATTAATTATATGACATCATTTATAGCATTGTTGCATTTCCTATCACCTTTAATCAAGGAGGACATTCCAAACACAATCAATTTAAATTGGGAGGAAATGGTATGAATCAATGGATGTGGGGAGTTCAATTTTTACTTCCAACAGTTGTGGGTGGAGAGATACCAATGCTAAGTGCTAATCGTTCCTAAATGAGGATTAATTTTGGTGCGCTTGTAATGGTTGTCTAGCTACCTACATTTTTAACTTGCACAACTAGAACTAGTTAGGACATGCTGGCTAAGCATTTTCATGAAGCAAAAATAGTTTACATTCATTAGCAAACACCTGGTTTATCATATTAATTATATGATATCATTTATAGCATGGTTGCATTTTCTATCACATTTTAATTAAGGAGGACATTCCAAATACAGTCAGTTTAAATTGGGAAGAAATGGTATAGATCCTACTAGAACTTGTGGAAGTGAAAGATATTAATAAGTAATTGAATATTAAATAAACAAAATGGAATGATATGGTTAAAAATAACCATCTCCATTTGAATCTCATTTATGGCTTTCCCTTTACCTTTATAGGTGAAACTTAGATTTAATATATATTAACCAAATCAAGTGGATAAATTCAGGAAAGAAGGAAAAGTATATATATGTTAAAGCTTTTCTCTACATTAATGACTTTCATCCCATGAATCAACTTTATCTTAGATCTTACTTGAATAACTAAAAGTAAAAACTAAAATATTTACTATAATATTAATATTCTTAACTTGTTAACTATGATCATTTAGGAATGTTTTTTTTTTTAAATTAAACATAGAAATAAAAATTTAAAGAAAGTTCAAAGCAATTTTTTTCCTTCTTAAATTTGTTAAGCAAAAAATAATCTTACTAAAAGTTAATAACTATTATCGTCATGATATTAAAATACTTCTTATTATTTATTTTCAAATCATATATCACTAAACATTTTAAATAATTTTAAAATACAATTTATATTGTTTGGCCATAACACAAAGTACTGTAAAGCAAGATTCAAAATATATGTAATCAACCAACAAATACAAAATATACATGCAGTACAAAGTTTAATAGAAATAAATCATAGTAGTAAAGTTCTATAAATTGAAATCCAGTTTTAGCTTTGCAAATTTCTCCCAAGGGCCTGATTAAATAATTTTAAAATACAATTTATATTGTTTGGCTATAACACAAACTACTATAAAGCAAGATTTAAAATATATGTAATCAACCAATAAATATAAAATATACATCAAGTACAAAGTTTAATAGAAGTAACTCATAGTGGTAAAGTTCTATAAATTGAAATGCAATACAAAAGGTCTGATTTAGAGGCCTGAAATCTCTAAACAATCCATTGTACAATGCAGTTTTCCTCCAACTTAATAGATATTATCTGCGTATGATCAATAAACAACTTGTATAATATAAACAATGTTACAATTTGGACATTTAAAAATGTATACAAAATTTGCACTATTTAAAATATAAACACTTATCCCTGTAATTTAAACTACTTCAATTATCCATATTCCATACTTTTGCAAATTGTTATAAATTAACTGAAATACTGTTTATACCTTGAAAAAAACCTAACCTATCTTAATGCCAGTTCTTTATTTGTTTCCTTTGGTAAGGTTTCTCACATTATAAGCTGCTTCAACTGTCCCAAAATTCCATACCTTCCCCAACCTGCACCTGCAAAATACAGGTAAACAAAAAAGTTGACAATATGCAAAAGACAAAAACTAACATGAAAATTCAAATCTCACATGAAGATTCAATCATAATATGTAAAAAATCGATAGTAAGCAAAAGACTGAATCAGTTACCTTGTTTATTCTATGTATTCACATTCAGGCATCTTTTACTTACAGATTAAAAGTGACAGTGTGATACTAGCAAACTATTAGTTTTCGGTCATATCGCCTACCTTTATGGATTGTGATCCTTCGTGCCCGCCATGAGTTGCTTACATTTGATTTCCACCCTGGTTCTGGTACTGGTTCAAGTAATCACTATTCCCAAATCCATTATTTGCTGCAATCTCAGCCTCATATTGCTCCCACTCATGAATACTCTCAATTAACTCATCACGTGCCAAAGTCCCACCATGGTTTCTCAGCCTCGTATTGCTCCCACTCATGAATACTCTCAATTAACTCATCACGTGCCAAAATCCCACCCTGGTTCCAGTCAATTAATTCATCCTGTGCCGCAATTCCTTGGTTGATGCGTTCTGGATTCACTGCAGCGTCAATAAAATCTTGATCAAAAGATTGATTACCATGATTCTTCTGGAAAGTCTCTCCTGTGGGAGTATTGTTGCTCATCTCTGCCAAAACCCCACCCTGGTTCCAGTCAATTAATTCATCCTGTGCCGCAATTCCTTGGTTGATGCGTTCTGGATTCATTGAAGCGTCAATAAAATCTTGATTACCATGATTCTTCTCGAATCTCTCTCCTGTGGGAGTATTGTTGCTCATCTGTGCCAAAACCCCACCCTGGTTCCAGACAATTAATTCATCCTGTGCCGCAATTCCTTGGTTGATGCGTTCTGGATTCATTGAAGCCTCAATAAAATCTTGATCAAAAGACTGATTACCATGATTCTTCTCGAATGTGTCTCCCGTGTGAGTATTGTTGCTCATTTGCAATTGTATGTCAATTGGCATGCCTTCCAAGTATTCGTTTGGAAATCCTTGAGCACATCCCACGTCAACACCATTAAAATTGCTTTGATTTAAACCTTGGGCAGGAGTTGTCTCGCTTTGATTGTGGTTTATTAACCCAGCCAGCTCCATTCTTATCCGCTTAAAGTTGCTGTTGAGACTAGCACGGCCTACATTGCTGTCTAAATACTGGTTCGCCGCTTGGCCTCTTTGGAGACAGCTAATGTTGCCGCTAAATTGATTCCCGTGCAGGTTTTCTTCCCCTATTCCGACACCATGAAACTGATGGCCTGTAGCATTCCAGTCTGGCCGTATGGTTTCTGCCGGAGGAGGACGCGGTGGCATGATTTGATCATATGTAGGGACACTATAGTTTCCTGCAGAAGGAGTGACTGAAGGTCGATGTAGAAAACTGTCAGTTACCACGGGCTGCTGTTTCAAAGAAGATACTGGGTCTGATGCTTCACATAGATCTTGGAAAGTGGGTTTCTGAAATTTCTGAGGTGGAAACTGAGAAGGGATGTTGGGTGAAAACTTACCAGGGATGTCCATGGCAGATGAGAATGTGGGTGGAACTGGAAACTGCTCGCCTGTAGCGTTCCGGTCTGACCGTATGTTTTCTGCCCGGGGAGGACGCGGTGGCATCATTCGATCATATGTAGTAGGGACACTGTAGTTTCCTACAGACGGACCGAATGAAGGTCGATGTAGAAACTGCTCCGTTATCAAGGGCTGCTGCTTAGAAGAAGATCCGGGATCTTTGGGATCACCTAGATGTTGGAGAGTGGGTTGCCGAAATTGCTGGGGTGGAAACTGAGCAGGGATGTCCATGGTGGATAATAATGTGGGTGGAAATCCATTCTTTTGGGCAGCAACGATGATCGGCTGCTTCAATAACCATTCTATAGCTTTGGAGCTATCTTCTAAACTGAATGATTTGTGTAGCTCTAACATAGGCTTCGTGGCCGTTGATATCAGCCAATCCAAGGTCTCCCCACCATTGTTAAAGCCTAGCTCTCTAGTAAGCTCTACTAAACGGCCAGTTTTCTTTGGCACTGACCAATTTAGGGTTTCTTCGCCAGTCTGGAGGCCCAGTTCTTGTGTTAGACCTACTAGACGCTTTCCCATTGGCACTAACCAATTAATGGTTTGTCCACCTTTGTCATGGCCCAGGTCTTTTGTCAGTTCAACCAAACCCTCCATTTCAGACGGTAATATCCAGTCAGCCGCAGCTCCCGGAGATTTCAAGTCCAAACCTGTGCTAAGCTCATATAACTGATTTTTAGAGGCACTTGTCAACTTCAGTCTCCGTGATTTTTGTTTGCATGGTTGTTCCTGCAGGTCACTTGGATACCCCTTATCCTCGGCTTTTGATTTGGTGCTCAGCTCGGTTCCTTTTTCATTAAGGCAAGGACGTCGATATCCCTTCTGCTCGGCATTTGATTTAGTTGTCTGGTTGGTCATTTTTCCGGAGAAGCCTGCAGAGCTACTCTCCGACATTTTTGTTGCATCGCTGTCCATAACGACCTGGAGGAGATTGGAAGGCAACACTCCAATATGTACCTAATTCTGAATTCTCCCCAGCACAATATATTTATCTAATTCTGAATTCTCTCCAACACAAGATAGGTTATACCCCAACGAAAAACCTGCAGAAGGACGCCCAGTTCTTAATTCTCTGCAGCAGTGATATCTTCCAAAAACACACCAAAAAAACCAAAGTACAAGATTTTGGTATCTTCCGAATATCACAAAAAAAAACCAAAGTACAAGATTTTGGTATCTTCCGAATATCACAAAAAAAACCAAAGTCCAAGATTTTATAATGGAAAAATAATAACGGCTATTAGCCTCTTCAAAAACCCCTAGAGTTTGAGATGGTTAAAATAATTAAAAAAATATTATTAATTACACTATAACGGACGCATTTGGAACACGCTATACCCTCTATGGATTCATAATTATTTGAGAAACTCTAATTTTTTTTATATGTACAATTAAAATAGGTGATTTAATGGATTTTTATTTTAAAAATAATAAAAAAATTAATAAGTGAAGTTAATTCAGTTAAGGTGGTCGTTTCATGAGTAGGATGACCTGGGTTCAATTCCCTTTAGAGGTGAGTTAGTTGGGAGGAGACACCCAACATCCAACCAGTTGAGGGTTTGTGTGACCTAGGTCGGTGACATACCCATTTGATTTTCATGGCTTAGATGCCCATGGGTCATGGTTTCTTACACCAAAGGCCACCCGCACAAGTAAAAAAGATTATAGCAAATGAACAAAAAACATTAATATTATTTTTTATTAAAAAAATTGTTCAAATTTTTATAAAAAATATTAAAGAGATTAAAATAATTATTATAAAGTGTTTCTTTATTTGTTAAAGGAATGGGTAATTGAGCTATTCAAGGTTTAAACACCCTATGTCACAAAGAGTGCATCCTAACCACCTAGACCAAGACAAAAAAAAAACCTCTCATAACGATAAATAATACCCTAAGATCCAAATCCTAGGCTCTATCATGAGCTGAGAGGGATCAAATCTACTATTTTAACCGCCATAATATAATTATAATTTAAATTTATTTATTATTGGCTAACATAATATAATTTATTACTTTTACTCATTTTTATTATAATTTATTACTTTTTACTCGTTACTGGACATCTCTCTCATTTTATTATTGTTTTATTATTGGTCGACTTAATATAATTTATTACTCTTTTTTTTACTCGTGTAACGTTACATCTCTCTCATACTCGTGTGTAATGTTACTTCTTCTCTCTCATACTCGTGTGTAACGTTACATGGACACACGTTACAACATCTCCCTCATACTAACTTATACATACTCCTCCCTCATACTAACTTATACATACTCCTCCCTCATACTAACTTATACATACTCTAAAATTTTTTATCATTTCAACTTAATATGTATATATCAAATTACGATAATAGCCATTACAATTACACATTCATAGGATGTGCCAATATATCTTATCCTTTTTAACCAAGCATGTTGATATCAAATACCTTAATTACACATATAATATATAAACAAAAAAATCCTTAATTATCATACTATGATGCCACTTATTAGTCCATGTTTTCAGGATGGCAAGGACTTTTGTGTATGAAGCCCAAGAAGCCCGATTTCTCTAATCAATACATCTAAACTCGAACTATAGGTCCATTAGGTGAACCCTGGTCTATATGAATTGAAGAGAAACTTAAGAAATGTTCAATAGATATTTGCTAAAAGAGCATTAGATATGGTCGTTTTCAAAGAGCATTAGTTTGAGGAAATATTTATTGAACAATAGCACATACAATACTCTGAAATTTTATGTATTGAAGAGCTATAACTTGAGTCGTCAAATGCATATTAATGTTCATACCTGTAGTTTAATGTAATGAATTCCAACTCATGTGAAACCTCAACCATGGTGGGTCTTACATTTATGTTAAAAATAAACATATTGATGCAAGTTCAACAACTAGTGAATAATTATTCTAGCCTATAAGTCTTTTCTTTCATCAATTAAAAGTCCCCCAATTTCTTAACTACAAGGAAATCAATTCTAGGCACTAAAAGTAGCACTCCCGTGACTTCTTCTGAGAGAGACATTATGGGTTACTCTGAGCATTTGAAAAATATGGCTTGTTCTGCAACTCGTGAATAATTGCTCTAACCTGAAAGTTTTAGTTAATATTGGAAGGAATCATTGATTTCATCACTGAAAACTCCCCCAATTTGTTAACTACAATGAATTCTAAGCATCGAAAACATCACTTCTGTAGCTTCTTCCATGAAAGGCATTATGGGTTACTCTAAGGAATTATGTTATGGACATGGTTTTTTTTTTAGGTTCCTCAGTCATGTCTATCTCAAAACCAGGGAAAGTTTAACTTTCCATGCTTTGAAAAAATTGTATGTAGAACCTTAAGAAGCATAACAGAATCCATTTCCCGGATTTTACAGTGGGACTACATATTCTTGACCCATCTCTTGGATTACAGGGGAAAAAGGAATCCTAACAGCGACAGAATTAGCCAGGTAGAAGAATTACAGTGAAATCTCGCAAGAATTCAGCAGTAAAATCATACATGCAAATAAACTCAGATGTGCACAAGAATGCATGTCATATTCCATTAATATGTATACTCAAAGAATATAGTACAATTGAGGAAATTCAATTACCCGGGAGGAATTTGAATCCATCATAGCCTAGCATAGGAATTATCCCCAATACAATGCTCCAATAGTTACAAACTCAATTGAATGTTAGCTCACTAAAGCTACTATGAGTTAACTAATCATGAAGGGTGCATCAGTGAGTTTCTCATCCAAAACAGGCTAGATAGGGCACATTAGTTGACAATAAACGGAAATCGGAGCTCAAATGCCCCACTACAGACATGAACTTAGGTGGACTAAACCAGATCATTGAGTTAGCTCCTAAAACCTAGGGAATTGACTATGCATGGCGTAAATTCATGCATGAGGGTGCATTAAGTGTCTAATGATGCCCATGTGACAACTGCACACCACTAGGTGTTCAACAACTGTAACATCCCTAACAAAAATCATAAAATTTTAAAAAATTTTAACAGGGTCATTAAAAAATACCTAACTTATGGTTTAGCTGGACAACAACCATGTGGTTTAAGTCACCCTAAAGAAAAAGGTTGTGGATTTTGAAGTTCTTCAATACTCTTGTTGTAACTGACACATGTATATGTATGGTTAATTGTGATGTTTATGTTTCAAATAAAAGATTCTTGCTTGTGTTTACTTGTAAATGATTTCCTTCTTAGCAGTTATGAATAATCACAATTACTATGGAAAAAACTCTTATAAATACAAAATAAAACAAAATAAGTTAGTAGAGGGTCCCTTGGGTCCCTTGGCCTTACTTAGCTTAATGAGCTAACACATATGAGTGGTTTGATATGCAGGTGGAAAATGAAGGGGTGTAAATAGTTGGGAAAGGATAAAATGATGATATCCTATCAAGTCCTAGGTCGATGATCGTTGGTATGTGGTGTGACCCAAATACACAAGGTATAGTGAAAAAGCAATGTTTAAACGATGGTGTGCTCATAAACCCTGAACCCTTTGTTCTAAAAACAATGGCGAAGGGACTATTCAAAGGTTGATACATATGCAGAACATTAATTTGAATTGACACTGTTAGGTGGTGCATTTAAGGTTCCCATGTGAAGGTGTAGATAGTGGAGTCCGCATCGAGACATGGGGAAAAGAACGCCCGATACAAACCCTTACATGCCTCTTCGTTCTGCATTGTCTGAATTCGAAGTTGTGGGAGAGTACCATGGGTTTCACCATTTGATGAGGGTTCTCTGGTTTTGTTACCATCCTGCACATTACTCCATTAATGCTACACCGAGGTAATGTGCCCATACCTTTACATCGATAATACATACAACATATATATATATATATATATATATATATATATATATATATTGTATTAAAGTTGAAGGTAATCGTGTTAACATTTTTGGTTTATGGTTGTGTGACAGGAAAGAACCGTGCAGTGGCCGGAGGGAAAACCCTGGAGGTGGCATCTATCCTGGTGAAACCTGTAGTGCTCTAGACACTGGTAAGGCCTGGGGTCATGGGGCACACTTCTACTGGGTGTAAAAATTTTATTCTGCGTTTGTAGAGTTAAAAATGGATAAAGATATATTTAAAAGTTGAATTGGTTTGGGAGGCACAAGGAGTAGCCCGTGCTGAGTTGCCCACTCGTCGATGTCTCCTATTTTCGTTTGATGGCTAGCTATAAGATGACAGACCTACATACTTTTGTGAAGTACTTCTAGTTGTTTGAAGATTTAAAGCTTCGCTGGACAGGTTTTGTTGTTTGAGAGGTTTTACCTCATTTTGATAAAGTTGGCATTTTTGTGAACTGTCGGTGCCATAGATTTTAAATGGCCTAACTCAGGATTTTATAAAAAGCTTAAATGCTTACTTTGTTAGCTTACTCAGTTCATAAAAGGAAGTGCATTTTGAAGACTAAGTTTTCTTACTGTAAACATATGAAGAAAAGAATGGTACTGGAAGACGATTTATAAGTCTTTATGTGTTTGTTAAAGAATTGTTGTTTGTTGTGAATCTGCATTATCGCTTCTCTGTCAAGTAGTTGTTTAATGAGCAATAAAATCGAATGAAGGATTTAAAACCCTTATTGTGGATACTAGAAATTTTTCTTGTTTACATGTAACAGAGGTTGAAAACAAATGATGTTCTTCTTGCTTTTTAAAGTCCTGTTGCCTATAAGTGTTTGTGTGATTTTAGAGGAAGGTAGTTTGATTTAAACTAGTAGTAATTACGGTCATGGTAGCTTTCTAGTAGCGATTACGGTCATGGTAGATTTCTGGCTTTCTAAAAAGATTAGGGTTTCGATGTCTATAATATGCCGGAAATAAACAAAAGGAATGTGGTTTGGACAGAGATCTAAATCGAAACCCTGGTTTAAAAAAAAGAATTTCATGTCTCGATTTCTTTCCCCCCCCCTTCCTACTGTTATTAGCTACAAGACAATCATATGGCCCTAGAGTAAAACAAAGTGGGCTTCTGTGCATAGTTCCTGGTATTAATTACTTGTGAAAAATGTATGGTTTCTGTCCTTGGTTTTTAAAATGAAGGATTTTCAATGTCTTTGCAAAAATAGGTTTATCTTTCATGAGATGTTTGGTTATTTCAAGAAATGACAAAAGAGAAACAAAATAAAATATCTCCACAGATCTAATCTATATTTTGATATTGAGCCTATAATGTAGAGATCTAATATTTAAACAGTAATCATTTCAACCGAAGCAAGGTTTTAACAGTTATTGAAAGTATATAAAACAAGGAAAATAAAGCAATGAGAAAAAGGCCCTGCGTTATCAACACGCAATAGTATTGACAACAAAATATGATTTCAAAATACATCTTTCAGATATATATATATATATATATCCCACAGATACTAGTAATATTATAAAAATGACAAAGATCCCGCCCTGTCAATGTACACCTGCATTGTTAGCAACAAGATTTAACACAACGATTTCAGATCTAAATCGTAGCAGATATAGGACCACAGATCTGCATACACATATATATTATTTTAACTTAGGGTAATGAGTTCCATCCGTCCAATTCCTAATCTGTATGATAACAATGTTTAGGTCTGTATTCACTTCAAACAATAATTGCTTAATAAGATCTGATCTACCATACATTGGGTCGCTTATTAAAAACAATAGATCTACGATTAACTGATGCAGAAAGTTATTCAAAACATATTATTAGAAAAATAGAGGATGCATAAAATAAGGAAGATAGCAGAACATCAAATTTAAATACTTATCAGTAATTTACTATAGACTAACTGACTGAGGAGCTTCCACGTTCCTCCCAACCTTAGACCGCGATCCGTTCCTGGATCGTTCCACCGGTCACCCCCGAGCCAAGTGAAGCATAACAAGAATTCTAGACAGACCTAGGGTAGTTTTCTATCTACTACAACAAAGTGTCCACAAGGTTCGTTTATCATCCTATCAGGTGTGAGTCCATCTGAAAATCATTGCTCCTGCAATGAAAAATAAACAGTCATCTCCGGACAGTCCCTTTCTGGGATACAATAGGTTTAATTTTGGTGTTGAGCGCTCACACTCACGACTGGACCCTTTTCAGTGCACTTGGAAAATGTGCCATGCAACGTTACCTTCTCTACTATTAATACTTTTTGGGGCAAGGTTGCTAGATATTTTGGGTTTGACAACACTCAATTTTCTAACTGACACCTAGTAGATTTAGTTATTTAATTATTAATTAATATTTCTTTATTTTAATCCTCACAAATCATTTTAAATCCTTAACTTAATAAATTAGACTTTTACTCTTCTATTGGATGGTTACGACTTTACTTGGGGGGCTAAAAACCTATCTAGGTTCTTGCATGCTCAGCTTCTCTTTGAGTGGTTTCCCTAGTCAGTTCGAAAGAATAAAATAGTAATAAGTCATTATTTAAAATAATCATTAGTTCACTTGATGCTCCAGAGCCTCTAGCTCAACATCAGTTATTTAGTTCGAGTCGAAGTGCTCCAGAGATTCTTAGCTCAACACTCACTCAACTATTAGTGTTCTCCGAACCCCTTGGCTCATGCATGTGTCGTGCATCATTGAATTTATTACAACGTAAAACAAAAACAAAATTAAAATAATATTCAAAGTAATAGAGTAGTCTTTTCTCAGGATGTTACAACAACATCATCCAACACTAGGAAAAAGAAAAATACTAAGGTGGACAAAGGTTGGATTATCAATTATCCTAACACCCCCCCTTTAATCCAAAGTTGCACAAGTCGGGCCCTGATAACCGAGACCAAAGGTCACCCATATAACAATAATAAAAAATAATTGTTCATGAAACTAAGGAAATGGGGGAAAACCTCATGGGGAAAAAAACCTTAAAAATGAACAGCAGGGAACTCAAACAGCCTTCACACTAAGCAGATATCTAAGATAGAAAAATCTCTTCTAAGTGAAATACATTGTAAAAATGTCTGCAATCTAGTCCTCTGTAGAACAATAATGCAGTGTTATATTCCTGTTGTGCACTAGTTTCCTAATGTAGTGCATATGAACCTAAATGTGTTTGGTTCTTTGTTTCCGAACTAGATCACTCGATATCCTTATGGCACTTTGATTATCAAAGAAAAGATCTACTAAAGGAAAAGTGTGAATGTCAAACTCTGTCAAGATTCCATGTAATCATACTTTTTGAATAGCTGCATTCACAACACCTCTGTACTATGCTTCTACTAAAGAGAGTGCAAGAGTTGCTTGCTTCTTGCTTGGCCAACAGATTGGTACCCAACATGAACATGTAGCATGAAGTAGATTTCCTGTTAGTGTTGTCTCCATCCCAGTCTGAGTTAGTAAAACCAACCAGATCTAACTGAGCACTAGCAGAATAATGAATCACAAACTCTTTTGTACTCTGCACATAGTGCAAGATTCTCGTTGATGCCTTCCAATGCATCTCATGTGGATTCTACATGTACCTTGCCAAAACACTAACAACATAAAATAGATCTGGTCTCGAATGTGCCAAGTACAATAAGCTACCAATCAACTGCCTATACAATGTGTTTTCTACCAAAGGAGTAGAACCATGTTCTTCCAATTTGATGCTAGATATGAAAGGAAAATTTGCTTCTTTGCAATCATCCATGTGGAAATTTTTGAGCAATTCATATGCATATCTATACTGTGAGATCATGATCCCTGAATAATTTTGAGTTACTTCGATGCCAATAAATTGTTTCAGCAACCCTAGATATGTCATGGAGAAATATTTCCTCCAATCAGATTTAATGTTATTCAATCCAGTAAGTGAATCACCGGTGATGAGCAATTCATCCACATACAATACAATCAACAATAGGAAACCTCCCTTTTGTTGCATGTAGACATTGCAATCAATTTGCATCTCTCAAACTTATGTGCCAAAAAGAAGCAATCCATTTTGGCATACCATGCCCTGGGGGCTTGCTTGAGCCCATACAATGATTTCCTTAGTCTACATACCAAGGGTGGATCATTTGTGTACCCCTCAGGCTAATTCATGTAGATATCATCTTCTAAGTCACAATGCAATAAGGCACTCTTAACATCCCTGTGATTTACCTCCAACTATTTTGAAGCTTCAATTGCCAACACAAGTCTGGCATAGTCCATTCTTGCTACTAGAGCGAATGTCTCATTGTAGTCCAAGCCATGAACTTTTGCATACCCCTTGGAAACCAATGGAGCTTTGTACTTGGGTGTAGATACATTAGAAACAATTTTTGTTTTGTAAATCCACTTGCACTAGGCTATCTTTCTCCCTAGGGAAAGAGAGACAAGATCCCATGTCTCATTGTTCTGCAGTGACTCATATCCTTCATCTATGGCAGCCTTCCATCTTGGGTCATGGAAATCCTCTTTGAAGGATTTTGGATTAGACCCCACCATCATGTAGCACCTCTCTAGGAGAAGTGAATCTATATGGAATACTAGTGTGAGGTTTGCATGTTGATACTAAGATTTGATTCTTCTATGGTCGGATGGACCTCCAGCTATATTCCTAGTAGCTTCAAGGAATTTTTTAGCCCATTTAGGCTTGGATTGGGAGTAGGTGTTGGATCTGGATCTTCTATTTGATCTTCATACTCAACATTAAGATCTGACTCATCTTGGTCCTCATATGAAGAGACATCATTATGATCTTCATCAAGTGCAAATGGAGTAAGAAGATCAAATCTACCTTCTTCTTCAATTAAATGTAGATCTTGCAATGGATCTTCGTTGAACTGGACACTTCTTTCAATGAAGCATATTATGATTGCAATCTCCATAAATTTGTATGCTTTTGCATCTTCTACATATACCAACAAAATGCATTCACTACTTTGGGTTTGAAGAGATTTTCTTTTGTTAGATGGGATTTTGGCACATGCCTTGGATCAAAAAACACTTAGGCGAGAGACATATGGCTTGTGTCCCTTCAGTGCTTCGAATGGAGTGACCTCATCCACAGATTTTTTGAGCACCCTATTTTGAATGTATGAAGCACAGTTCACTGCTTTTGCCCATATATATGGTGGAATATCCCTTGCTTCAAGCAAACATGTAGCCATTTCTTTCAATGACCTATTCTTCATCTCAGCTACACCATTTTTTTGTAGTGTGTATGGGACACAATGTTGCATTTGGATGCCCTCATAAGCACAAAATTGCTGCAAATATCTCTTGATGTACTCCCCTCCATTTTCATATCTGAGTGCTTTGATCTTCTTCCTAGCAGTATTCTCAACCAAGGCCTTGAAAATTTTGAAATTTTTGAATACCTCAGACTTCTTCTTAAGAAAATAGATCCAACAGAACCTAGATTATTCATCTATGAAGGTCATAAAGTATTTGTATCCATTCATAGAAGTTGTGGGCATTAGTACCGAGAAATCATTGTTTATCAAATCAAGTGTGGAGGAAGCTCTCTTTTCCTTCCCAACATCAAACTTTCGCTCTAGATGCTTCCCTACCAAGCATCCTTTGCAGATTCCTTGAGATCATTTTATGTTAGGAAATCCTTCAACCATATCTTCCTTGTGCAAATACTGCAAGTAATTGAAATTGAGATGGAAAAATATCTCATGCTAGAGTCTAATGGTCTCGTTGGCATGGGTCAACATGGCACTTTGATGTGAATATGGAAACAAATGGGAGAACTCATATTCCTTTGAGGCATGGTTTGAAACACCTTTAGCTATTAGCTTCCCAGAGGAGATATCTACAATCTCAATTGTTTCAAGTCCAAAAACAAATTCCTTTGGTGAACCTATGTGTGTTATTTGGTAAACAGATAACAAGTTTTATGCAAAAGAAGGCACATACAGAACATTGTTGAAATTTCCATGCTCTAGTTGTATTGTGCCCTTCCATTTAGCAGATATCTGTGAATAATCTCCCATGTGAATACTAGGATCATCAGTGATATATAGAGAAGAAATATTCTCTCTGGAGGAAACCATGTGGTTGGAGGCTTCAGAATCGATGAGCAAGGTCTGTGATTGTGATAATCCATACTTTAGTCCATGGAATCTCTCATGATCATCTGTCTTGCTTCCAAAATCAATCTCCCTTGCTCCTTCTAGGAGGACAATGTTGTCATGTTCAATAATTTTGGCCATTGATCTATGGTCTTATTCATGCAAGAACTCTCTGGATGGTTTCCTTTCTTGCAATAGGTACACTTGGTCTTCTCAAACCTCTTTTGCTTATCCTTCCTGGAGATGGAGGCTCCGTCTGATGGATTAGGATTCTCCTTTGGTTTGGATTCAAATTGCTTATTGTCCTTTCCCTTATGATTCCCTTTAGCATTCGAATTATTGAACTCCCCATACATAAGAACCTAATTCTTGGAATCCTTCAGGGCTCCCATTTCAATTAGTTTGTCTGTGGTTTGTCTTGTTCTTGGATAATGTATTCTATGTATGCATCTAAATAAGGCATTTTCCAATTGGATATTGACAGTCTCCCGGAGTGAAAGGTAGACACAAATATTGAAAATTTAAGGCCAAGCTTGCTTAGTATGGATAGCACCAACTTCTCATCCTTCTTGTCAGTTTCACATTGTTTGCACTACATAGCCAAGGAATTGAACATTGAAAAGAACTATTGTATGGTTTCAAAATCATTGGGTTGAAGGGCAATTAATTCATTCTCCAAAACGTGGCCTCTTGACTCATCTTACTTACCAAAAAGAGTTTCAAGCTTATACCAAACCTCCCTTATGTTTTTCAATCCATCAATATGGAAGAGCAAGTCTTTGGATATGTGAATACACATAAAACCAAAAGCCTCATCTAACTTGTTCAGGTACTTTGCTTTCTCAATCGTTGCCTGAGATTCAACTTCCTTTCCCATTGCGACCTTGTATAGACTCTTGTTGTGCAATAAAATATGCATATCTTCCCTCCAATCTAGATAATTGAAGGGTGTCATGATTCTTGACTTGTCAAAGGAGCATTCGAATTCTCCATCTGTAGCTACTGGAGCGAATGCAAGCTGTTATTGTTGAACTGAGAACTTCTCAAAATCCTACAGAAAACTCTCAAAACAAAGATAAACCACCTATGCTAAGCTCTAATACTATGTGAAATTCTAGAACAAAATAGATCATTGATCCTGGGAATACCTCACAGAGACAAAATTAGCAAGATAGAAAATTACAGTGAAATAAAGCAAGAATTGAGAAATAAAATCATACATTGAAAGAAAATCAGATGTGCACAAGTGTGCATGTCATATTCCATTAATATGTATACCCAAATAATATAGTACAATTGAGGAAATTCGATTACCCAGGAGGAATTCGAATCCATCACAGTCTAGCATAGGAATTATCCCCACTATAGTGCTCCGATAGTTACAAAATCAACTGAATGTCAGTTCACTAAAGCTAATATTATTTAACTGATCATGAAGATCACATCAGTGAGTTTCTCATGCAAAACAAGTTATAGAGGGCGCATTAGTTGAAAATCAATGGCAATCGGAGCTCAAAACCCCACTATAGTCATGAACTTAGGTGGACTAAACCATATCACTGAGTTGGCTCCTAAAATCTAGGGAAGTGAATCTGCATGGCCTTAATTCATGCACGAGGGAGCATCAAGTGGCTAATGAGGCCCATATGATAATTGCACACCACTAGGGGGTCAACAATATCATCCAACACTAGGAAAAAGAAAAATACTAAGGTGGAAAAAGGTTGGATTATGAACACTTTGATCTTTCTCATTATTTTCCCTTCGAGGTCTCAACTGAATGTTTTCAGGGTTTAAATATCTTATCCATTTTGTCTATTTTTTAAATGAGTACATGTGACATGTGTTAGATCGTTTTATTTTGTTGCTGTGTTTAAGAGACCTTTTAAGCTTTGAAAGCATTTCTATAATGGATACTCTGTTCTGGTTCTTGTTTAAATATTTTTCCTTTGATGTATATATGTGAATACGAAGTTGTTTAACTCTTGAATGATGAGTGAATACTTGAATTCCCATAGATTTAATGTCCCTTCAAAGGAATGACCTTGGATTCACCTTATTTTGACTCTAGGGTTTTGTCTACAAATGGTTCCAAACACCTCCAAATTATTTTGAATTTTGGGAGGAAGGTATTGAGGGGGAATATGACATATTAACACACCTATCAGACATCCAAATAGCTGATATACCTAGCCATGGTCTTCAAATTGCATGGGAAGAAGTTTCGGAACAAGACTAGTTAATTTGAGAAGTGGAGATCCCCCTACGTCTGCCATTAGATGCTCTTCCAAAAAATGTACGGCATTCACTAATTATTGTTATGATACTTGGATCTATTAGAGTACATTAGGAACAATATATGTGCATAATTAGATTTGTTTTTAGGGTCGAATAGGCATCCTAATGAAGAACAACTTCTAGAGTCTAGTTTTTGAGGTGAAATTGGTGGGCAAGGAGTCTCGAATTTATTCATAAAACATAGTAAAACTTTAGAGTTATGCACACATCATTTGGGACATCAAATTAAATTCATAGGAATCTCATAACATGATAAATAACTCAGCAAACTCTGATATAAAATAGGTACAATATCATTCCAAAATCACTATGCAAATGCTATGGGGAAAATGGCTCGAATCTCTTCCTTGAATGTAAATATCACTTGAAATACATAGTGTTTCGAGATGTGGATCTCATGATATAATTTTTATAGATATATATAGCAGCTAACATGTCCATGAAGTCGAAATAACATTCCTTCACTAACTATATGAAACAGCAAGTGCGCTATGCAAAAGCCATGGGGAAAATGGCTCGAATCTCTTCCTTGAATGTAAATATCACTTGAAACACATAGTTTTTCGAGCTGTGGCTCTCATCATATGATTATTACATAGATATATAGAATCTAACATGTCCATGAAGTTGAAATAGAATTCCTTCACTAACGATATGCACCAACACGTGTGCTATGCAAAAGCTATGGAGAAAATGGCTTGAAACTCCTCCTTGAATGTAAATATCACTTGAAATACATAATGTTTCAAGTTGTGGCACTCATGATATGATTATTATATATATATATATATATATATATATATATATATATTTATATATAATATAACGTGTCCATGACATTGAAATAACATTCCTTCACTAACTATATGCAACAACAAGTGCACCCTTGAATATTTACATGACATTGAGAGAAAGATAGTAGAATAGGGATAGAGAAGAATGAGAGAAGAGGAACTTAAAATCAGTTGGGGTATTGTTGATGCCTCGAAAATCATGGCATCAATCAGCAAGGGATTCTCCCTAGTAAGCAAGCCTAATTAGATCGCTCACCGTTTGGTATAGGGAATCCATCCGGTTAACGGCCAGGCTACCGTGTAAGATTTAAAAAATTGTTTTCATTTTCACTGGTTGCAGCCCGATCCACCATTTATGTATTTTATTTTTTAAAGATGATATGAAAGTGCTCTAATATAAATGCATGCAATTCAACAAATCTGATCTAAAACTGTTTAAGCAAATCTAATCTATCCTTGCAAGGAGCAAACTGAAAGAATGAGTAATATATTGGAAATGCAACTAAGAAATTTACAAATAGTTGTTCCAATTAATAGATGCACTTACATCAAAAAATAAATATTATCAAAGATAGCTTTGACAGAAATAAACATTTCATTACTCATTTAGCATAGACATTCTGCAAAGGAAAATGAAAGCATTCACAACACAGAAATAATTCGGATTAGTTAAGAATGATCTCACAGTAAGTGTATGAACAACGCAGAAAGAATTCGGAAAAATATTCAACACATTTCCAAAGCAAAACACAGTGCAACTTTTCCTAGGAAAAATGGAGCTTTCATCATTCATGTAGCAAAGTAATTCACGTACAAAATTTGGTCTGTCCTTTCACCTGCCAAAAGTCCTTCTACATCTCTTCTATCTCTATATTTATAGATTTTACAAAATTTGTCTCTTCCCAAAACCTAACCCTAGGGAGACACAAAAGTTTGTCTTCTAGTGCCTAAAGAGACAAAAGCCATTTCCGGCAATTTTACAAAACATTTATACAATAAAATAATTCCAGCTGTCTTTTACAAAATTTATAATAAACAAATTAAATCTCGGATGACCCTGCCACTTCAGTCGGTCTTTCTATTTCTACTGAGGTGCCCACTTCAGCAGGACCGCTTGCTTCAACTGGGTTGTCCACACTTTCAATATAGCTGGCCCACTGGTTGATTTCTCACATAATAGTATTATCCTGCACAGAGATTGTCATTTGCAGCGCTATTTCATGCTTGCGCAGATCTGATTTAACAATGGATGCTCCTGCCACTGCTGCCTCGGTGTTAGGAACCCATGTATTTACTTTGTTAGTATGTTGTTGTTGGACACATATGCTTTGTAAGTCGTCCCGTAGTATTTGTTGATCAATAGTTTGTGTTATTGTTGTTGGCGCATATGCTTTGTAAGTCGCCCGTAGTATTTTTGATCCATAGTTTGTAACGGCCCATGGTTTTGACCCATAGTATTGGCGCCTAGAATTAGTATATAAGTGTGTGTCGAGACCTATGAAGGCACCGTGAAGTTATTTGTATTGAGCTTGCTCAAAGGAGGTTGCCCCCTCGAAGTGGCCTGTGATCAATATAAAAGTGATTCTGAGTTCTGTCATTTCTGCTATTTCGTGTATTCTTGTTAATTAATTGTTGCAGGTGCATCACACTCGGTGATGCTTTCCATAAAATAGGCATGGATAGAGGTCTTCCCAATGAACCGATGGAGGTTGTCGGTATTTAGGACATCTATATTATTGATGTATTCGGTTTCCGCGTTCATCTTGCTCTACAGATTTTCCAAATGCTGCTCTCTTTCGGGAAACTCATAAATAGATTGAGGTAAAACCATGCTACATTTCTCATGGGTTTCCACGATTTTTTAGTAGAATGCGTGACATCTCTTGACAGTTTTTCGGATTTCAATACTTAACTTTGCACCACAATCCCTACAAAACTCGAGGACTCCACAATCCAAGTCCAATTCATCGGCGGTCTTTACTCGTAGGTGTGCTAGGAAACCAGATTTACCTTCCCTCCATTCAAATTGTTTATTTATCTCCTACAATTGATGCGCATACTTCTTTTTCAACTACAACGCCTCGACTTCAATGGCTGTCATCCTTGTTATCATTTCTTTCACCCTGCATATCTCTCCTGAAATCAACATCAGTGACTGATAAACTTTCCTCTGCATCTCGCATGCTTGTTCATGAAATGTGGTTAGGTCTTGCTTCTCATTTGCAACCTTGAGCTACTCTAATAGCTGCTCTTTTTCCCATGTCAGCCTTTCAAGCTGAGGCTTAAAAGATTTATTTAGCTGCACATTACTGGCTTCACACTCCTCCAGTTCTCCTACACGAGCTTTCAGGTCTTTCTTCTCGCTTTCTGAGATTGCCAACTGCACCTCTAGTGTGCTCTTTTCATCTTCGAGCTATTGGATTTGCAAAGTTGTTTCTTTCTTTTCTTCCTGAATCTCTTTGTACTTCAACCTTAACTCATTGCCTTTTAACACCTCCTTTTGCATGTTAATTTTTACTTTGAAACATAAATCCCTATACTTCTTAACTTCTTCCACTAGACGATCAACATTATCTTTACTTGCTTGAGCTAAAGCCACAGTGCATGATGTTGTGAACACAGGGTCGTTGTCAGTCCCTTTAACAAGTGGGGTTTATGATACTCTGATTTCGAATCGTCCCTCTCCAATTTTCATTTTCTTCTCTGATCTTTCTACAATAACCTTCTTCCTTTTATCAAAATAAATAGAATCCAGGTTGGCCACCTGGCGTTTCTTTGAAGGAGTGTATGGGGTAAGTGCTAACTCTTTAGTTGTGAAAACCCCTTCATTAGCTATCCTTGATTGGTTTATTGTTGATAGATCCAAGTCCATGGCCTACAGGCTAGACATGCCTTGTTCCATGGCTTTATTAGATTCTTCTGCTTCTTCTCTTGCTTGCCTCTCTGTCTGCTCTGCTAGCTCTGCTTCCTCTCTTGCTTGCCTCTCTGATAGTTATGCTACCTCTTGCTCTGCTTTCTCTCTCATCGCTTGCAACTTTTCGGCTTCTTCTCTTTTGATTCTTTCGGTCTCTTCTTGCTTCAATTTGGTAGCTTCTTCTTTATGGATCCTCTCCTCTTCATCTTTCCAATCTTTTTCTTCTTGTGCCTACTGATCTCTAGCAACTTCTGCATCTTGCTACTACTTGAATTCTTGCTCCTTTTGTATTCTTTATTCTTCCTCTTTTTCCTTCCTCTTGGATTCCTCTCATTGGAATGTTGCTTCCTCTTGTTCCTTTTGGATCAATCCAACTAGTCTGAGGCTAGAACCTACTCCGCTTTTAGGGTAGTAATGTTTTCCCAACTCAGTCAAGTTCCTAGAAATCCGGAAAAATTCTTCATCCTTGTCCCAAAGATGTGCGTACTCAAAAGTAGTTCTGGCATTGGTACAGTGCTCAGCAACTTTGCCACTAGGATAATGCATGCTAAAAAAATTTGTGTTGAAATGAAAAGCTTCTAAGTCCTGGGAAAAGGTTTCACCCTCCTTTTCTTTCTGGAGGCTATATGCAATGATGGTGAAGTGCATTGGTGGGTACATACCTTTCTTCTTCTCTTTGAGAATCCTGCTGACTCCACTGATGAAGAGCTGCCTCACAGCTTCTTTGTGCACTACAAAATCCATGACATACCGAGGAAACAAAAAGGGAGGTTTAGTTCCTCCACTCATTCTGATATAAGTGCCCTCGGGGGAGAAGTAATAGTCCCCAAATTCTTATATGATAGGCATGGCATTTTCAAACAGACAATTTGGCTCTTCTTTAAAGATGAGCTGATACAGGGGCATGATGAACTTTTCACAAATCTGTTCTTAGTGATTTGCTTATTTGTTTTCCCATGTGAGTTGATAAACTACAAAGAGAGGGGACTCTTTTATGTTCCATACGCAGCCTAGATCAATAAAAGAATTCTTGCTTAATAAACAATCTATCAAATACGAAGACATGAAGAAATCGGCTTTCTTCTGGGTCAGTCCTCATTGGGAAACACTTAAGTGTCAGACCATGCTATCTGAGATTATGTCGTCCCAATTGAAGATTGTACTGTACATGGCTATATGGACCATCACTGGCACCCATCCAAGCTTGAAAACGTTCCCATTTGGCATGCCAAAAATTCGACTCAGCATTAAGGCGATAAGTCTATAAGGAGTCCTTAGAAGCACACTTTCATACTCTCTATTGCCTCTTTGCCTTATTTGCCTTTCAATTATTAGCATCTTCCTGGCGGACTCCAGGGGATCTATTGTTTTCTTTGATATCCACTCATTATTCATCCAAGCCTTTGCCTGGGGTAACTTGTAGGTAGCCATGATATGCTCTAGTGCGAAAGACGTGAGGCTCATCCCGGTGTTATCATTAATGAATCTTTGTCAGTTTTCACGTGACAAATTATCCAGCCAATAACTTCTGAACATGGAAATAGCTCGGGACGTGTTTCTCCCTTGTGAAGACAAGACTTCTTGATGTTCGACTAGACCACGCTTTCTTCTAAGGTTGCGTCAGGGTACTTCTGGTCTCTGATGAATCTGTATAACTCACCCCACTGAAATTCTTGGGCAGCGGCTCTTGGGGCTACTCCCATGACAACATTTGTATCACAAAACATTGTCTCAAGCGAGGTATCCAACAATATTTCTACGTCTGAATCTGACTCGACAAGCTTAGCCTTCTGTCTGGCAGATCTCATGTGCATGTCAAACCTGCAATGGCGAGGAGAGCACAAATTGAGAAGTCTCCAAGTTTATGAGCAACACATTGCTAGCGAGTTAACATAACATTCAAATTCATGGCGTTTAAAAGAAACTTGAGTATACACAAGTGGTGGCTTTCAGTTAAAACTAAACTTTCAAACACAAAATGATGAGGCAAAGCATTTAAACAAAGTCACCATGTAGCAACTCAAAGATTGCAATTAAGTAAGCCTGAATGCTGCTTTCTAGTACTTAGTAACATCCTATAATTATAAATTCAAATATTCCACTGGTACTAGTCCTTAGAAAGCCTAAGCATGCAAAACGTTGTTGCTGTGGGATAAGGAATTTTTTGAAAAACACTATTTGGATTTTTCACAAGTTTGACTTTCAGTTTTGAAATGAAAACGAGGAAGGAACCCTTTTAGAACACAAAAAAAACAACTAGTAGGCCAGACTGTATGTGCGTGAAGAGCATGGCATAGTGACCGAGGCGCTACTGTTTGGTTCGTAAATCGACTTGATGGGGATGACCAGGGAAAAAATTGTGTTTTCGAGCTTACGAGAGGTCTGCCTATCAAGTTAAGGAAAAGAAGGCTCCCATTGGGTACAGGGTTCAAAAAATGACATGAAAACAACAACCATTTAGGTGTTATGCGGATTCATTTTTTTTTAGAAACATAAAAAAAAACAGCTTTAAAGCTAAACAATGAGCACTCAACGGGGTTTCCTACCAGACAAAACCAAAGGGAGGAAGACGAGGACCTATCTGTCAGTATTAAAATGGCTCGCTATGGTCGACGCGTGTACCCAAGATAGTGACAGTTTGAGCTTCCAATGGGGAACAACAATGCTTCTCGGTCTTGGCAAGGGTGGAATAAAAACCCCTTTGGGCGAATATATAGAACATGGGAAATTAATTCCTGTGGGGTGGACAGTTGGAGACTTAAATGTGCACAGGGATCAATGCGAACAACGATAACTCTACACGGGATGAAAATTAAATTTTCCCAACTAACCTTTCTTGTTTTCCAAGAAAATAGGTTGCGTCATGGTCTGCGATTCAACTGGTAACTCGTGCGCAGTAGACGACAATTTTAAGGGTAACCCCTATGACCACAACGCTATGACGGGGATTGAAACGGAGGTCGGCGAGGGTTAATCCAACAAGATACACAATGTTCTGGAGAATTAATCCAAAAAAATGCGACGAAGACGCGCGACGGAGACTTTCGAAACCGAGGCCAAAATGTGGTGCAAATATCGGCGAAGTTAAGGTCAAGATTTGCACAACGGTCGGAAGAAGTAGTCCTAAAAACTGCGATAGAGGCTGGATTTAGTGCTACTGATCAGTTCTTTTATCTTTAAAACTTGCGATCGATCAGCACAAGTTCAAACTTAACAAGTGCGCGGTGGTCGGTGAAGTTAAGGTTAAGATGTACGCAACGGTCGGCGCTTTTATCATTAAAAACTGCGACCAAAACCGACTGAAAAGAACATTTGCCTTAGCAGAAAAAACAAAAAATTGTTGAAGAAAAAGGAGACTTGAAGGGTTGAAAAAAAATCTCAAAAAGGCCAAAGGACTTCTTCAAAACATAAAGGGAGGGGCCCCAATATTTACAAAAATTTTGGGGGAGGATGTTGCAGCAATAACAATTGGCGATTCATTGGTGAACACAGATCTCTGAAACGAACTCTTCCCATGATCAGAAAACTTACAAATTGATAGCTTCTTGTGTAACAAAATGCCTTCATAGTTCAGCTTCTGTAATGCAGTGATCACTCTTATCATAATGGTCATTGGGGAAAAGGTAACTTTGACTCAAACTTCTTTATAATTGTCTCAGGGCTAGAGTTTGGAGTTCATTTTAAAATCTATCTTTTAGATGCCAACTAATAAATTCCCCCACAAGATCGTAACAATATCTCACACACATATTCGTTTGTTCCTCATTCCCATGCTATTTACATCTTTTTGGATGCTTCTTAATTGACAACTTTTGCCACTTGAGCCTTCCATAAATAAATTTCTCCATCTTTCAATACTTGATTTAGGTTCTTCAATCCATAATGTCCTTTTGTGTGAGTGAGATATTTATTTGATTATCATGCTTCACGGACGGAGAAGAACCTTGTTGGGATGAATTATTTGAACAACTTCCTTGATTGAATTTCCTTTTCCTTTTCTCAACTGTGCTTTAATTGAGGCGATACTTTCTGGAAAACAGACTCTTTGATATAAGCTCTTTTGGCTTTTACTTGTAGCATGAGATCATTTTAAATACCATACATCTGTGAAACATGTTTCCTTTCCATGGGTTTATCATAGTGGAATTCGTGAGATAGGCATTAATGTTAGAGTTAATGGAGCCCCAAGATAGTAAGAAGGAAATGCTAAATCTTAGTTATTTAACTAGGGTTATTTTGACAAAACAGAAAAGGATCTCCTCATTCCTAGAGACCACTCATTGAAAGCAAAGTCACGAGGATACATTTTCTTTATAAGTGAATTTCTGCCTTTCAAGATTTTGAGATTTGCTCGGAGTCCTATCTTACCACCAAGCCAAGAGTTGAGCTAGGATTTTTTAAAGAAAGAATAAAAGAAACTTGAGCAGAGAGAAAGGTAAAAATCAAACCAAACTAAATAAAAATCCGCGAAAAAAAATAAAAAGAAAAAAAAGAAAAAAAAAAGAAAAGAAAAAGAAAGCGAGGCGCGAGGTACTGCTTTAAAGCGAGGCCGTTGAGAGGGAGATTCACTTCCTCTCCTTGCAAGTCTCTCAGCTTATATGTCGATGGTCCAAGCTTTTCAGAAATTTGATAAGGGCCAACCCATAAATGTTGAAACTTTGTGTGCATTACCTTACCATCATGTGGATAGTCCCACTTCAGAACTAAGTCACCTACTTCGAACCTTCTATTTCCATATTTCCGCTTATCAAACCACCTTTTGACTATGTCTTGGTGTTGGTGGAACTGGTCTTTGGATTTAATCCGAGATTCTTCAAGCTTCAGCAGGGTATCAATTCTTGATTGTAGGACTTGACTACTGGAACCTCGAGAGGCTTGGGCCAATTGCAAGGATGGGAGTAAAATATTCAGAGGGAGAATATATTCCTTACCATGGACTAAAGTGAACGGGGATACTCCTAAGGAATTATTCGGAGTGACTCTGTCTGCCCATAGAGCATTTGGGAAGGCTGTATGACAACGTCTCTAATTTTCAATCACAATTTTCTTAAGAATTCGAATGAGATTCTTATTGGTAGACTTAGCTAATCCATTTCCTTGGGGGTAGTAATTGGCTGAATAATGTAATTTAATTCCTTTCTCATAAACAAATTCATTAATTTTCATAGATGAAAAATAAGTTGCATTATCAAAGACTAGGGAAATTGGAACCCCAAACCTAGTTATGATGTTTTCTTCCAAGAATCTGATAACTGCGTCTTCATTTATTTTGTGCAACGGAGCAGTTTATGTCCATCTCGTAAAATAATTCGTAGCTGTCAAGATATATTGATGTTGCAGCGAAGAATTCGGGGTTATTTACCCAATAACATCTATGCCCCATTGTTTGAATGGTTCAGAGATAATGACTGGTTGCAAAGGTCCTGCTGCTTTTGGCAATTTCCCAACACTTCTTTGACATACCTCACATTTTCGAGTATAACCATGAACATCTATGAATAAGGTGGGCCAATAATACTCAGCCCTGAGAATTTTATGTGTTGTGGTATCTCTGGAATAATGTCCCTCGGCAGGGCCATCGTGCAATTCTTTAACAACGTTATCAACATTTTTTTCTCTAGACATCTAAGGAAAATCCCATCATAATTTCTTCTAAAGAGTATCCCATCAATGATTTGATAGGCTGTTGATTTCATACGTAGTGCCCTTCTTTGCTTAGAACTCCAGTGTTCCGGCAAATATCCTTGCTGCAAATAATGCACTAGATCCCTATACCAAGAATCAGGAGCTGTGAAAATGGGACATACCTCAACCATATTCAATTCCGGTTCATTTTCCCAATTCAGCTCTTCATCAACTGGATGCTCAGTGAGTAATTTACTTAACCCTTGACCTTTGATGATGGTGGTTGTCTTAAATTCCAAATCGTACTCCTGAAGAGTGGTGACCCAGTTTCCTCTCCTCTCTCCCAATTCTTTGTAAACGAAAAGAGATCTGACGACAGGGTGAGGAACTGTGAGGAACTATGGCTTGAACTACTTTACTGCTTTGAATACAGCATATACTTGCTTGTCTATGACAGGGTAGTTCAGTTCAACGCCCTGCAGACCAGTGCTCATGAATAAAATTGGGTATTTGTTTCTCAATTCTACCTTTTGTGTGAGCACATCTGCGAGAGAGTCATCTGAAGCAAAGGTATACATAATGAAATCCTTATTGAAGTCTGGACTCCTTAAATAAGGGGCCTTAGCTATGGCAGCTTTGATTTCTTTGAATGTCACTTTTTCCAAGTCGGTCCACTTGAATTGTACACTCTGCTTTATCATTTGCTGCAAAGGTTTAACGGTCTGAGCAAAGTCAGGAATGAACCTTCAAACAAAATTAATGGTGCCCATAAATGATGGCATAGATTTTTTGTGGTGGGGCATGGGAATCTTGTTGATGGATTGCACTCTCTCCGGATCTATTGAGATTCTTTTCTTTGAAATGATATGACCTAGGAGTTTGCCCTCAAGATCAACGAAAACACTTTTCTTGGGATTT
Organism: Larix kaempferi; assembly: GCA_027924585.1. Taxonomy (NCBI): domain Eukaryota; kingdom Viridiplantae; phylum Streptophyta; class Pinopsida; order Pinales; family Pinaceae; genus Larix; species Larix kaempferi. The sequence goes on along the minus strand of BSBM01000094.1, from coordinate 22,608,988 downwards.
AACAAAATACCATATTTTCTACAGCGATCAAAGATTTGCTTCAAGTGGAAAACATGATCTTCTCTTTGCTTTGAAAAAACAGTCACATCATCTAGATAAACTACAACACAATGACCACCCAATCCTCGAAAATCAATGTCCATAGTTTGATGAAAAGTAGCTCCTGCATTAATCAAATCGAATGGCATCCTGCGATATGCAAAGGTTCCCCACTTTGTACGAAAAGTGGTTTTGAGTCGGTCTTCTTTTGCTACTAGCACTTGATTGTACCCAGAAAAACCATCTAACAGGGAGAAAAGCTCTGATCCTGACACCATCTGTAAAATTTGTTCCATTGGGGGCATAGGGTAGTTATCTTTATCGGAAGCTTTGTTTTAAGTTCTGAAATTCCACACACAATCTTATATCTCCTGACTTCTTTCGCACGGGAACTAAGTTGGCAACCCATTTAGAATGTCAGACTTTAAAAATAATCTTTGCATCCAACAATTTCTTCAACTCCTTTTTTATTAAAGGCTCAAGAGTCGGATGCATTCTCCTTAATTGTTGTTTAAATGGTTTAACGCCTTCCTTCATTGGTATTATGTGTTGAATAATGCGGGTATTATATGTTTTAAGATCTTCGTAAGTTCATGCAAATACATCTTTATACTGCTGAAACAGTTTGATGAACTTACCTCTCTATCCTGGCGAGCAACATTTACCAATATTGACATACTTTGGTTCAGCTTCTGTACCTAGATTCACCAATTCATGATGCATGGAGGCGCTATGATTTTTAACATTTGTTAGTCTTTTGAACTTGTTCTGCAGATCGAACAAACTTTCAAGATATCTCACTCCCTTGGGCATGAAGTTTCCTTTGACTGCATCTTTGCTTTGGAGATCTGAATCATGCTTTTCTTCATCTATTATGGCTTCTTGGAAGGCATCCTCATTTGTTAAGAAGATGATAATCTGATCATCATCATCAAATACTCTAAGATTTGTAATGTTATCCGGAACAAATGTCCCGAAAATCAATTCAATAAAGCACTTGTTATTGGTTGGAACTAATCTGGAAGCAGAGGTAGCTAACAAATCAGCTGCAGCATTTTTTAATCCAGGGATGGAGTTAATATTGAAAGCATCAAAGCATGAAATCAAATTCCAAACCTCATCCTGATACCCTTTTAAGTGTGGTGAAAGGCAATGAATTGTATCTCTCACTTGCCTGACAACTATCTCTGAATCACCGAAGACTTTCAAATTTTTAACATTTAAACTAATAGCCTTCTTCAACCCATGACCAGAGCTTCATATTCAACAGTATTATTAGTACATTCAAACTCTAGTCTACAAGATAAAAAGTGTTTGTTGCTTTCAAGATCAATTAAAACACAACCAGCTCCAGATCCTTCTTGGGTTTTGGAACCGTCAAAGTATAGAACCCAAAAAACATTTCTTGCTTTAACTAAGTAGTATTACTACCACTTGAGTCAATAAATAATCCTACTATGTTACAGTCAATATCATCAGTCCGAGAAAATTGAAGGAGATCGGACTGCTCATTTGATTCATGGCCAACATTTTCTGATTGATAATTGCCTGGTTCAATCTCTAAGAAATAATTTCCCAAAACTAAAGATGAGAAAGCTACAACTTCATTCTTTTCCTCTAACTAAGTTACATTTTGTTTCATGTGAGGTTCTCTTAGTATTTTAATCTGATTTTGTCTATTCTAGTAAGGCAACCACAAATGAGACCAGTCTGTTGCAAAGTAACCATTTAGTTTCGTAGACCAGTCCCTGCTCAATATCAAACCATAAGCCTTGGGAATATCAACTACCATTATATCAATAAATTGGTACACTCTAAGATCTGCTGACAACCTAATAAGCACATATTTCATTTCCCCAATGACTTTAACCGCGGTTCTATCTAACTATATAATATGAGATGGGGATGGAATTGGATTCCCATTAATCCTTTTGCAAATTGATAGCGGCATGACATTAGAAGAAGCTCTAGAATCTACCAAACAGGTATGCACATTATGATTAAAAATTTCAAAACTCAAAAGAAAAGGCAAAGTTTGCAATCTAGATTTCCTGCAAATGCTAGCTCCGTTTATCTCAGTGTTTTTCTCAATGTTTTCTACCGAAGTACTAGCTTGTGGGTCAAAAGCTTCCAGCAACTTCTTTCTTTGCTGGGGAAAACTACACATATCAAATATAGAGACATTCGTTTTTTCCTTCTTAATATCTTCGTTTATGTCATATCCCATATCACAATCTTTTGAAACTTTTGACTGATTTTTTTTTTGTTCAATGTAGCTTTTGGTTGTTTGGTTATTTCTGAACTTGGTTTTTTGTAGGTGTTGGGTTTTCCTTAAGCTGCAGTGGGATGACAGTTATGTGCCTTTTGGGTATTTCCTTTGCAACCTTGGCTTTAGGTGCATCAATGGTTTGATCAAGCACTGGGCCTTTACTTCTAGTGGTGACATTAATTGATGTGGTCTGAAATTCATCAGCTAGATCTTCGAAAGAAGGTTCTTGCGCGGGTGCCCAATCCCATAGGACCATTGTGGTGTCGGGTGCGGGTTACTTCTGCTAAAAAATATGCTCTTCCTAAAGATCCTTCTGATCTATTATCTGCACATCTAACATTTGATTCATCACTAGGCTCATCAAATCTATCCATTGTGGACAACTCTTTTCCGAGTGTTGCTCTTGATGGAAGGTACATAAATGATCCATGCCTACTTCATTTAAATTTAAAACAACAGAATTGTTTACAGGCGGAAGCAGTTGTCCACTTTCATCTCTTTTTTTATAGAAAGGTTTGAATGGTTTCTTGGAAGTGCTTCCTGTCTTATCTTTCTCCAGATCTACAATTTTATTAGAAAGCTTTTGCACCATTTTGACCATGTTTTCCATATCTGTTGATGGTTCCTCTTTATTCCTAGTTAACAAAAGGGGTTTCTTAACAGTTGTTGGCTTTGTTTCTAGATCAAGAGAATTCTTAGCAATGTTGTATGCTTCTTCTTCTACCTTCTTGGCTTCTTCAAAGTTTTCTATCAAGGTAGTTTTCTTTGTTCTTTTAACAAACATTGCTATGGGAGGATCAAGTGTTGTTGTATAATATTCAATTAAAGATTCTTCAACGGGTCTTGCTGCATCACTAAAATTATTTAACAACGTAGTGAATCTTTGATTAAATTATTAAACCTTCTCTTTCGTTTCCATTCTCATTGTAATGTTCGCCTCGGTACCTTAACTGTTTAGACTAATGAGGACACTAGTTTGGAAGTGACTCAATTCTATAAAACTTAGATCATGGAAAATTGCTTTGAAAATTATCATGAGAAAATGATAAATGATGAAATTACTTTAGAATGAAGAAATGATGATTGTTGAAAATGCTTGAAATGAAAACGATGTTTAGTTTTATACTCGGTTGACTGAGATAAAATAGTAAATGATGAACATGCTCGACTAGCCGAAGCATGATGTTAAAATGATGAATATTTATTAGACTCGACTAACTGAGATACTGAAAAGAATGATGAAAATGTTTTATAGTGAAGCGCTACTAATGTGTGGTTGAGTGTGTGCAATGGCAGGTAAGATGATTTACCGACTGACCCACAATGGAATTATAGGGGTCGTAAGAATGGAAAGAACACATAGGGGTATGACAAATGACCGGCAACCCTAAATTAGCAATCCACACACGGGTGAAGTCATTTCAGCTCACCCGGGAAGGCATGTGCCATATGGGCAAGGCCGTAACGATTTGGTCGCGCACGACGAGTTGAGGGGCGCGCAATAAGGAGAGCCTTATCCCTCAACATCCCTTAGTCTCCAAGAAGCGTAGTTGAGAGATCGCGGTAATGACTCCCGATTGCTACGCAGTGCTCCACATAAGAAGAAAGAAATGGAACTGTCAGAAAAGCCCGCCGAAGAGGCACATGGATAAGAACAAGATGTTGTTATTTAAAAAATTATAGAAATTGAAACTTGACGAAAAAATAAATTTAAGTAACTTTAAATTAAAAGGTAATTACAATAAAACAATATTCATTATTTTATTTAATTCTATTGTTATTAAAAAAGAAGAAAGATTGAAATGAAAAAGGAAATAAAATAAAAACAATTAGTTTATCTTATTTATTGTATTTTTCTACTCCTTGAAAATAAGAAAATTAAAAAGTTAAATTAGAAGTATGCTATTAAAGTTTACAACTTTAGATTGGAAACTTTTTAGGAAATAATAGATTGAAGTAAAAGAAAGATGTGAATTCTTTATTATCTTTTAAACTTTTTTTATATTTTCCTAAATAAAGGAAATCTTGTTCTTTTCATAAAGTTCTTTTCATATTTAAAAATAAATGAATAACAATTAGTTTACTAAGAAGATATTAAGTAAACTAAATAAGAACCAAAACATAAGGACTCTACTACACCTATCTTCCACTGATTTAGGGAATTAGGTGTACACTTGAGATCAAGAGACACTTCTAATTTGAGAGTAATTGTTAATAAAATATTAAGTTAAAATAAATATGCACATGGACAGACACATGGCACACAGGATTTTACTATATAATGAGGGAGGAGAAGGAGAAAATGACATCTCTTGCTCCCTAATGCTGAATGGGCATGATAATCTCGGATAATGTTATGATTCTTGTGAGTTGGGATTAGCTAGACTAGGGATTGGGAGATCCTGTCAAGAAGCTTGCTAGTGTGTTCTTATGACCCCATTAGCTCGGGGGTTCGGAGTGAAGGAGAGTAACCCCGATACGGTAGGGTGGTCAACTGAGGGGTCTCTTGGTAAAATCGGCAAGGCTAGAAGCGGCTCAGGGAAGATCTACGACCGTACATACAAGGACTTCGTCAACAGAGTGCTCAACTACTATCGAAAGGTATAATGTTCAATTTTCATGTACTAGTTGAATTTATGTAATTTTTATTTTATGGTTATATTTGATTTTCAAGTTTTTATTAATTTTCATATGATGTAAGTTTTATTTTATAAGTCTTTTGGGGATCCGAAATGGGGGTCCCTACATTTGGTATCAGAGTCGGTCGAACCTTAAGAGCACCAAATTCATATTATACCGAGAGGTTGTCAGTATCTTCGTCGAGATTAGGTCCAATCACCCGAATTATTCGCTGCTATAATCGTCCGTTCAACTTCAAGCTCGACCATCGAATCAGAATACATCTACAACGGAAACGACTATCTCCTACAGGTTTTACTAACTCTTGTAAATATTCATTTCTGTTTAGTTTATTATTTTAAGAGTTGCCGAAAGTTTAAAAAGGATACTCGATGTTGAAATTAATATAATTAATATATTGTATGAAACTTCTTTTAGAATTGAATCTTAAAGTTCAGGTTATAGTTCATTCGTGTGATAATCGATCGTTAACAGAGTATGTTTTCTCGACTATGCATTTATTTGGGTATTGAGTTCCTTTTTAACATTTTAAAGGACCCAGTATTTGATTACAATCTGAATCTAAATTTTTCTTATGATAAACTGAGATTTGATATATTAATAAAATTGTGAATCCGCCCAGAAGTCGACCATGAACCAGATCCCCAGTAGTTGGAACTTGACTTCGAATTTCTGTATTTTATTATATGTGAATCTGTTGAACAATCGGTCCTAGAATTTATTATGATCAATTTTCTTTTTTTTTTTTAACTCTCTGCATGTTGATTGATCCCTGATCTTATATCTGGCCTGACCAAGAAATTTGCCCAAATCCGTTAGGTTATGTCCCCGGATCTAAATCTAAATCTGCATCTCCCTGCACCGAATGCAGGCTCGTGGGCAACGGTACTCTACAGTACTCCAACTTTAAGTATGCTTTTTTCCATTGGAAAAAAAGGTATGCTTCTCAAAAATTTTATAAAGATTAATGAGATTATCCATTCATCTCAATCTTAAGTTTTGTCGGTATTTCTTCCAACTATGATAATTGAATTTGATGAAGTGTAAATTGCAGAAGATTAATTAATTAGTGCATGAGTGAAACGAGGTGCTCTACAGTCCAGTATGGGGGAGATGTTGTAACGCTTGTGATGTAAAGTTTGTTATGTAACAAAATAATTAAAAAAATTCATGTCGGCTCATAAAATAAAAAAATTATGGAAAATATTTAGAAAAAAAGAATCCATGTTGGTTCATAAAATAAAATATCATGAAAAATAATTAAAAAATAGATGTTCATTTATAAAATAAAAACTTAAAACTTAAAGCCGGATCTATCAATCAAGAGAAATCAAATTTCTTGAGTTTAAATTTAAAAAAAGAAATACACCTCAAGAAATTGGATCCCTCTCGGTACTTAATAGATACGGGTTTAAGATGGATCTTGGATAATAGTTCTACTCTATATAATGTGTATTAGCTTAAGCAAATTTACTTCATAATTAAATACAACAATGCGGTGATGTGCAAACTTATAGAATTTTATTTATAGAAGTTGTAATTTGAATGATGCGTGGTTGTTGAACTCAATATAAAATTTATATCTCATGTTGTTTTAAAATTATAACTTATTCCTAAGTTCTTATAAAATCCAAAAAGTAGAATGATTAAAGTGGACATTAGTGCTTGATAGAAATTTGAAGAATGAATCAGCCACCTATAAGTATGTATATTATATTAAAAGTAGAAAATTTAAAAATGAAATGGTACTTATGAACCTACAATTGGATTTCAAATATAATCCAATATACATATGTAATAGATATAAAAGTGATAAGAATGAAAAAGTAAATTGAATTTAAAGTTGTATCTCAGATATGATGTATTGTGAATACTTGTATGCATGTAAAGATACATATAGGATTTAAATGGTAAGGTAGAGTGACAATATTTATTCCCATCCTTTTTGCATTAAGGGTATTTGTTATTATTATATAAAGGAAGAAGAACATGTATAGATCATGTTATTATAACAATAACTTTCAACTATGTAATTCTAAACTTTCTGCATTATGATTGTATTTATTTCACATATAAGGAAATATAATATGTCATAGTACCTAGATTCACTATGAAAAGTATTAATGACAAAATGGTAGTTGGATGTATGATAACATGATTTTGATATATTGTGTTTAGGGAAAGAAATATCTTTTGTGATGGGTTAAATGTTTATTTTCATAAGCTAAAGGTGATAAGTAAAATAAGGTAGGAAGGATTTAGCCAGATATATGATGTTAAGTTTAATCCATTTTTTTAAATTTTTACTTTAATGACTTTATATAATTTTTACTTTAATGATTTTATATGGGTTATTGATTCATCTACCAATGGCCTTGTGACGGAGAAAAAAAAGATTAAAAAAAAAAATTACGCCTAGTGAGACCCTACAAGTGATTAAATGGTGTTTACCAGAGTTGCTTATGAATTATAATATGACCATTGGGTATTTCGGCGTATCTATTTTAAAAGCTTATTGGCGAATCCATACTTGTATTATGATTTCATTTTGAACCTTAAAAATTTCTATATGCCTAACTCTGTGATTGAACAACGTCGTCGAGATCTAATGGTTAGAATGTAATTTGACCTTGAAATCACTGTGATTATTTCAAATTGATTAACCTTTCCATAGTCTATGCCACCTATTCATCACCGATATCAACTGAATTTTGGCTCCGAAAGTCTTGAGTGTACAATCTCTTCCGTCAATTACCTTCTTTTTTTTCCATCGAAAAATATAACTTACTATTAATATCGAAATAGTAAATAGGTCCAATTACATCAAAGCATCATAGCATCTGGGTATGTGAACTATACCAATCACGTGCAAGAAATAGCCCACAACTCAACGACAATAGTACAAGTTCTAAGTCAAGTCATACAAAAGTGGAAAAAAGTTGCCAAAACAGAGCAACTATCACCAAGTAGCAGATCAGCCCACATATTCGGGCCCAATGTCATAGAACCAAAGCCCACAAATGTCATACATAAACCTAATAAAAAGTCTTAAATACAATAGATAAAGTCCAAAATAGCCTATAGCCTGGACACCAATGTCATATAGACACCAGATGAATATAGCCGCAAAAACAAAGGAGCAAAATCCCAACAAGAAGTTGGTTGAAAGAGTCTATGAACCTGCAAAAATAATGCCGCATGATATAAACATAAAGTCACAAATAGATCAGATAGTACCTCAAAAAGAACCAAACCACATGAACCAAGTCCAATGCATATCAACCGAGCCCTGGGAGAAACAAATATCCCCATGCCATTCCTCCCACATGATGATCCCAGCCAAAGAATTCAAGGCCAGCTTGGACAAAAAGTCCGCCTCCAAATTAACCTCCCGATAAACATGGGAAAAATGAATATGCTCAAATTCATTGAGGTAATTCCTGACCGCATCCAACCAATGCGAAAGGAGCATCACACTGATAGGGGAGACGCCCAAAGCCCAAGAAATGATGGAGGAAGAATCACCCATAACGAGGAGGAATGATACCTGCTTGAGTTGAACAAAGTGCAAAAGCAGCCAAAGAGCACATAATTCACTGCGGGTATTAGTACCAGATCCCAAATTTAAATGGAGGCGAAAAAAGACAGTGTTGGTAAGGTGTACCAGATCCCATTCCGTCATATACCTTATGCCGAGCAGTGGACAATAGTTGGAGTTGCCTTACCACCTGTCGAGTGACTCTACCAATCCGTGAGGTGTTCACCTGCAGTAAAGAATTTATAGTTATCTTAAGTTTATTTGAAATGACCCTTAAATCGATGCAAATTAAATAAGTGAACTAGATTCCTTTTCTTTATCTATCTTAAAGTATACACAGGTAACTTCCGAGTAGTTGTTAGACGATAAAAGAAATTTATTATGTTGATTTACTTCTCATCATGTGATTTACGCTTTTATAAAATTTAGTTGGAATAAGTAAGCCATAAGAGAATGCCTTCGGGTAATTAGTTCGAAACTTCGTAATAAAGTATGACCCATTTATAGCATACCAATGGAATAGTAATTTTATTAAGACAGTGTATAAAGAAGGCCTTCGAATGTCTAGTCGATAATTTAGGAAATTTCATGATAGCTCTTACATTTGTAAATGCCATGGAAGTAGTCCTTTCACTTTTGGGAAACCCATATGTACATTATATATTGTATTAATAAGGAAGATTAGCACTTTTTATATGTTTATATGTTGAGAATAGTTGTAGATTAAGTTATCAAGAATGGAATTAAAATATTTGAAGTGATGACAAATGTTTATAATATTTATGAATTACATTATTGTGTAAAAAAAAAAATCTCAACTATAAGGATGTTTAAACTCACCGTGGAAATTGATTATTGTTGAGGTAGATACCTAAGATAACTGACTGCCTGACTCTTTGGTTGACCTAATTGATGATGGCTAAACAGATTTAACGCGATTGGTGAGTTAAATATTGTTCCTTGGTATAAAAAGAGTAAATATATCCTTATATAAGTTTAGATATTTGCATTACTATATATCTATAATAAATTTATATAATGTTCCTTGAGATAGCACAGATATTGTATTAGATAAGTTTGGTTAATCCAAACTAAATGTAACTAACGTTATAGATCAAGTACATATGATCATATCAAATAAGATGCCGGTAAATAACACTATCAAAGAAAGGAAATTATGCATTAGTGTTTATAGAAACTTATAATGGAGCTTTTGTTATAAGGGAAAAATATAAATTTACTTAATAGTTATGATTTAAGTATGAAGATAGAGAGATTAAGAGTAAGACGATTATAAAAATATAATTGTACTCCGAGCAATGGAAGCGGAGAAAAGAAAAAAAAGAAGAAAAAAAAGCAATCCCTAGAGAAGCCTTACATAGAAAGTAATCCTTCTAATTATATTTTGGAATATGTACCTTTCACTTCAAAAGAAGAAGAGTCATTAGGTAACATAAGTTATGTTAAATTGTAGAGGGTGTCTCTTTTATGAATGTTTGGAGTATGTATACTTTGCGACAATAAGAAAAGGGAACCCTGTAAATGCACCTCCCATATTTATAATATAGAAATAGTATGGTTACAATAGGATGGAGAATCAAATTGTTCATCTTAGTTCAGTAAGAAATACTTATGAGCTATATATATAAGTCATCTATTGGTAGATATGAGAATTGTAGATTCAAGGTAAATATTATCATATGTTAGGAGATATGCACTTAGTTAGGAATTGCATTGCATTCTCTTACAGTTAGAATTTCAATTCATTGAATTTAGAAATTCCATTATATTTTTACAAACTTTTGAATGCAAAATCTTATCAGGTATTATCAACATGTACAGGATTAGATTTTGTAGTACATGTAAGATTTCTTATGGTTGAAAAATCACAATTACATTTATACCATAGATACATTCACACTTGATATGATTTGGAATGTAGGTATCATTATATATCATTAAATACTTTATATGTTAAAGGTTGGAATGCAAGTATTATTATATGATATTTAATATGCACAGGGTTGAGAATTACCTTCCTTTTAAGGATTCCTATGATTAGAATCTCCATGGTACTTATATTAGAATTACATTTGCACCGATGTGTCTTATGGTTAAGTTACATATGCTTTAAGTAGTATATTACCTATGAAAAGTTAGAATCATTGGGCATTGTGGCAGGGGAATGGATTAGATAGGAATTTCAAAGTATTGCTTGATTTTGTTCTAGGATTCACTTATGAGGAAAACACCAATCTTTAAATTCAAAACCACGTCGTAAGGTGATTATGAATCTTATAGATGGGAAACCTGATTGATTCGTTAGATGGATTTCAGTAAGCTAAGGAAGAGAAGATGATATGTGTATTAAATGATTTGTTTGAAGTTATGGATTAAAGTAACTAAATCATGAGCTATGATTGTTATGCTAATTATGGTTCTATAAAAAGATGGGATACTAATGGTGATAATTGTCTTCCAAGCTAAGTTCATGACCTACACTTGATACGAAGGATGTTAGTACAAAAAAAAAAAAATCACTTGCTCATTAAGAAGAGACCCTACATTTGGGTTCGTTGGTGATGCATAAAGATCGACATAGAAAAGTCAAAGCTTTGGTTTTTACTTCTTCATCCTTGGCAAGAATATTTCCAGCTTCTCGAACATATTAGAGTTATTCTTCACTAAATTTGCTAGTATAAAAGTTTGAATGATATTCAGGGTTCATATACTTTGATGAGGGGTCTTGCGTCAAGAATTTTATCGATTGGTTGTAAATGCTTATTTTCTGAAATCAAGGCGATGGCTTCGCAGGTATGCACTACTAGTTTGTAATCATGCCTTGGATTGTGAAAAGAGAGAAGTTAAACTTACTTGAATTATAGAATCTTAACTGTACTCGAGTTAGGAAGAGAAGAAAACCTTACATGACTTTGTTTATAAAAATTTGAGATTATACTTTTAGCTATACTAAGTAAATGGCACTCCAGTATTTAATTATACTTTGGATTATGAAAAGAGAGAGGTTGCATGTAATATTAGTTTAGGAATGGATAAGGTATGTATTGAAGAACAGAATTCGGAAGGGTTAATTCTTATTTTGAAATTCAGATATTGTTTAAAATATATGATAGTTATATGTAACCATAGAAATTGGGATTGAAGATTTTATTCCTTATGTGGAAATGTGTTAGTGCTTAAAGGATTTACATAAATGATATAGTTTTGTTGAATGAAAGGAATTTGCTATGGACGATTTCAAATACGGTTGCAATTAATGAGCCAATAGAGGACTATTGTGGGGATTGCTACACTATGAAAGGTACGATTTAGTTATATTGTCAAATATAAGATGTATACTTATATGATGGTAGAAAAGAGGAAATGAAATTTTATTATCAATTGTGGTTATATTGAAGAAATGAATGTGGAAAGAAAGAGAAAACTCACCATGGAAGTACATGAGACTTAACTTCGGGATGAATTTTTTAATAAGAGCGGGTGTATGTAATGCCCGCCTCGGTACCTTAACTGTTTAGACTAATGAGGACACTAGTTTGGAAGTGATCCGGTTTTATAAAACTTAGATCATGGAAAATTGCTTTGAAAATTATCATGAGAAAATGATAAATGATGAAAATACTTTAGAATGAATAAATGATTAATGTTGAAAATGCTTGAAATGAAAATGATGATTAGTTTTATACTCAACTGACTGAGATAAAACAGTGAATGATGAACATGCTCGGCTGGCTGAAGCATGATGTTAAAATGATGAATATTTAGTAGACTCGACTGACTGAGATACTGAAAAGAATGATGAAAATGTTTTATAGTGCAGCGCTACTAATGTGCATTTGAGTGTGTGCAGTGGTAGGTAAGACGATTTACCGGTTGACCCACAATGGAATTATAGGGGTCTGTTGTTGTTGCAACATCCCTCCCAAAAAAATTTGGTAAATGTTAGGGCCCCTCCTTTTATTGTTTGTTGAGAAGCTTGGTTTTGTCCAAGTCCTAGTTACTCCTCTGATTCAAACTTTTCTGAAGCTTTATTTCTTTCCTTTTTCGTTGAGGATTTTTTGTCTAAGGCATTTCTTTCTTTAAACACAAACCGCACCTTTAATTTTCAAAGTATGCACTAAAGGCGTAGATAGCATGATTAACTTTGCGCCGAAAGGTGCAAGTTTTAGGTCTGGACTTTATCACCAATGCGCAAATTGCAAGATTAATTTTGCACCACAAGGCGCAATCTTTAAACATAACTTTTGCGCCATATCAACGCATCCGCCCATAGCGCAAAGTCTATCCCTGAAGTCCCCATCATTAGTGCAGAACCTAACCTTAATTCGCCACTACGTTCGTGATCCCATTCACTTTGCCATTAGCGCATCTTTTGGGCGCAAGACTTAAAAATATCTCCTCCGCCCAGTGCGCAGAACCTAACCTTAAGATCGCCGCCACTATCATTCTCTTTAAATAGACCTTGTCATTGGTGCATCTCTTGGGCGCAAGACCTAATGATAGTTTCCCCATCACGATCACAAGCGCTGCGCTTAATAGTGCCGCTGCACCAATCCCGCGCCATCACAACTCTTGAGTGTTGAGGATGCCATTCGATGCCATTCAATACACCCCTGTTGGGTTGATGAGGCCATTTAACTCGGCTTGTGTGGCGTTAATTCGCTCCATTTTCGAGCCCAGTTCCCACCGAACTCACATTAATCTACCTATTGGGAATTAACTCTTCCCATATAAACGCAAAGAATGGAGTTCAAATAGCTCATTATTCTCAAGGCCGAGAGAGCTTCCAGGAGTGAGCAATGGGCGTTTTATCAATTTTTTATCAGCTTGGATAGACACGCCAACCACGGAAAACCACTCTAAAACACCAGGTAGGCACTCTACTCCTCTATTTACTTGTTACGAGAATTGACTCCGTTCGAGACTTTATTTTGACAGTCTAAAAGGAGAATTTTGTCTCATGGATAGTTTGTTTTTAGTAGCCCCCATTGTCGTTTTTGTCTTTCATTGGCTATACACCCTGTGTGTTTTCTCCGTAGGCCCTGAAATACTACGTCGATAATACCAATTCCCTTATCGGCTTGTAATATCCTCCTTTGCGTATGCAACGACACTTATCCCGCCACCTGTGACATTGTTTTCAAGAGGAGACTGCATCTCAAGACGTCAAAACCAAGCCGCCTTTCTTTTGAATGCATTCGTGAGCCATTATGGCAAGACTATATCTTCCCGGATTTGTGTTGCACGCCACCAGCGAGAAATAACGCCCCTTAGCATAGGATGAAAGCGCCGCTAATGCCTATAATGCTACGTTCATCTAATGCACAAACATTAAGTCGAACTGCTAAGCAGCAAAACCCGCACTAATGAACCGTAACGTGTGGTGGTTTTTCGCCTCCCACCACAGTGGTTTTTCCCATGTAATTCCAAGTCAACACTTATGCAACAACTTTGCTTTTTCAAATCATTTAAGAAAATTGGCAACTTTCGATTATATGGTAAAGATACTTACTATTAATTTTTACATTGATGTTGTACGACTATTTTGAGCTCCTGCAAACTTTCTAACTTACCTGCTGTTGCTTATTTTGAATAATTAGATAATGTCTGTGGCGTTAATTACTTACAAATATTCCGAATCTTTATTTTGTGCTACCTTAATTGACGCAGGTTTGACATGCATAGAAGGTCTGCAAGAAGGAAGGCCGTGCAAAAGGTAGAGTCAGATTCAGACATGGAGATCCTGCTGGATAGGTCATTTCAAACTATGCTTGGTGATACGCAAGCCACCACTAATGTGCATCCAGGAAGCTCTGCCCCAGAGTTTCAATGGGGTGACTTGTATAGATTTATCCGGGATCAGGAATACCCAAACGGTTCCCTAGAAGATACGTTGGTATATGCAAACATTAAGAAGTCCTGTATACATAAAGCAACAACCAGACCTGAATTATTTCCATGTTCTGAGGTCCTTGGTTGGTTGAGCTGTCACGTCCCCTCCCATTATACTAGTGCAATGGAGAGGATCGTGATCCCAAAATGGGCATCTAGCCCCATGTACTTATGAAGTAAGCATGCCAGACATATGAGGATGCATAAGTATTTGTTTATACACATCAGAAGTAATTCAATTACTCATTCATTTTACATTCAAGATATTCATCCATTAAACAATTGAAAGATAGCACAAGAGGATACTTATCTTAATGAAGTAGTCCCAATCAAACAGCTACGCTTCTGCAACGTTCCACCCAACCGTAGTCCAATGTGCTCCTTAATCTCTCAGCACCACTGCCACCCCCGAGCTGAGCATGATCTCCACAAGGAGCCAGGGAACAACAGGGTCTCACATAACCATAGATACACCAGAATCAGCCATACCAACCAACAGTTGGGTTTCTGAGGTTGCTAGGAGAGGGATGCATATAACAGCAAAAGTGTAAGTGTTGGGCATGAGAAAAAAAAAACGTTTCAACAGTGGAATGCACGAGATGGGGTTTCTTGAGCTTCAAAAAAACGTGGGTAGACTCAAAACGAATTGGCAAACTGGGTAAATTCGACTGGGAGAGCAACCCATTCCAGAAAAACGCCCCAAGGGAAAAAACGACCTCTCCCTCAACCCAAAATCGTGTCCCTCCTTTCCCATCTACTGCACAATACCAAAAACGAGTTCCTGGACAGAGAAAAACGCAAGGTTATGGTGAAAACGTGAGGATCAACTCCAGTAAGCTCAGTCTGCGTGAGAGTAAGAATGGCCATGGGTGAAGAATGGCTTTGGGCCAATTTCGTGGGGGTTTTCTTGCCCAGCAAGCCAAAACTCGATTTCCCAGATTGTTGTCTTTCCCATACACGAAAATTGACAGCCATACCTCTCCCATCCCAAGGAATTAATTGTCTCAACCAATTCTTGGAAGAATTAAATGATTGGGTGCATGAGACCAAATGGGTAGTTGAGATTTCATGGGTCTCCCCAATGAAATGGCTTAACACCATGGCTCAAGGGTTTGGTTATTTTTCCTCCCTATTCCTTGTAAAGATCATGCCCCCATTTCTTTGTTGCATTGCGTAGCTGGTTGTGGGTATCTTTCATTAATTCATATTTACATAATGTCTTATTTACATTGTGCCCTTCTAGCACAAGAACCATAGGCATCTATCTCTTTGATTTCCGGTACATAAAATGCTAAATCAATGGTGGGGCCTTGGCCTTGAGCTCCTCACCATGATTAAGTTACAATATTTACATAATTTATGATTTAATGCAAAAAAGGGGGGTCAAAATGGGGACGTGACATGAGCCCTCATGTCAAAACTGACACCAGGTTCATAAACGACAAGAATGGAATGAATCTGGCGTCGTTCGCACCTGAACATATCGCAACCGCTTACAAATTTCCCTTAGCAAGAGCTTGGTTGGATAGTAAATGGATAGCAGAACATCCCATGGACCCTCTGATCTCTGTTAGAAAAATGACGATAGCCGACAGGCAGATAAGGAAAAGGCAAGCAAATGAATATGAGAGTAACCTCCTGAAGACCCCCTATAGACTCATTATTTTGATGCTGAGCTGGATCTTCGGCATGCCCAATGGTAATATCTTCAAACTTGGCTGGGTACCGGTAATATTCCATATAGCCATGTCAGGCACCGTTTTCAATTGGGCTGATATTATTTCAGAAAGCCTGGAATCACAGTTAACCGCTACCCAAGGAGGAATGACTCAGAAAAAAGTGGATTTCTTTATGTCTTCCTATTTGATATATTTTCTTTTGAGCAAGCACACCTTCCCAGATTTGGGTTGCTCATGGAACAGGAAGGAGTCACCTCTCTTCATAGCTTATCAATCCACATGGGCCAGCAAGTACGCAAGTTATTACAAACAACATTGTGAGAAATTCATCATGCCATTATATCAGCTTATTTTTGTAGAGGAGCCAAATTGCATGTCAGAAAATGCTATGCCCGTCATCGAAGCATATGGTGATTACTACCAGGACCAAGAAGGCACTTACATCCACATGAGTGGAGGATCAGTAGCTCCATTCCTTCTTCCCAGATATGCTACATATTTTGTGATACATAGGGAAGCCATAAGGTAGCTTTTCAGCATTGGTGGAGTCAGTAGGATCCTCACCGAAAGGAAGAAAGAGCTATATCCGCCGATGCCTTTCACTATCGGCGCATACAGCCTACTGAGAGAAAAAGAGGGAGAAAATTATGTTCAATATTTGGATATTTTTTATTTTGGTACAAATTTTAACAGAAGGCATGACCCTTGCGGAAAAGTTGCTAAACATATTAGTGATGTTGGAACTTCCTTTGAGTACACCCATCAGATTGACCTGAATGAAGAATTCTTTCGTAGCTCCAAAAACTTAATAGAACTAGTAAAGCGCTACAACAAGAAGAAAGGTGGGAAAACTTCTTCCCCCAAGCCTGTTAGTCTAATACAACTAGAGCAAGAGGAAGAAGCATCCCAAGACGGAGGTTCGAATGACATAGAGCTAGAAGAAGGTGACACAATTCAAAATGAATAGACTGCCAAATTGCAATAAGAACAAGAGCAAGTTATTAGGTTGCAACAAGAGGAGGAAACCATTAGAATTGAAAAGGAGCAGGAGGAAAGAACCTTGTTGGAGGAAGCAAGCAGGTTAAAAGCAGTGATAGCCGAAAGGAAAAAGAAAGAGAAAGCTACTAAAATATAGAAAGAGCAGGAAGCAAAAGCTCTAGGAGAAGAAGAAGACGGAGTCCTCCAAGAATAAAATACCAAATTATAAGAAGAAAAAAGATTCTTGTTAGAAGAAGAAGGTAGATTGCAAGCAGAGCTGGCAGCACTAACAGAAAGAAAAGAGAAGGAAGGAGCGCAAAAAATTCTAGAACAAAACCTGCCCAGCCCAGTGGCCATGGACTTGGATTCAGCAAAGACTTCCCAACTAGGGATAGCTCATGAAGGGGTTGTCTCCACCGAAGAATTAGCACTCACCCCATACAACCCCAGGAAGCAGCGCCAAGTGACCAACCTGGATTTTGTCTATTTTCATGAATGGAAGAAGGCTATTGTTGAAAGGAGAGTAAGGAAAATGGAAATTGGGGAATACTTATATGAGTTCATAATATCGAAGACCACACTAGTCCAAGGGACCGACCTCGATCTGTCATTTCAGGCAGGTTGCACCGTAGCTTCAGCCCAAGCAAGCAAAGCCAATATCGATCGTTTGATTGAAACTGTTAAGAACTACAGAGAGCTTTGTCTCAACATAAAAGCTGAAAGGAAGAATGAGGTATTAGAAAGTAACGAGATTAAAAGGAAATACAAGCAGCTCGTGGAAGAAAAGGAAGAAACCACTTCGAAAGCCCTGTGGCTTGAAAATGAGAAGAATTCACTTGAAATGCAGTTGGCAATCTCAGAAGATGAACAAAAGAACTTGAAATTTCGTATATCCAAACTGGAAAAGCTTGAAGTCGACAGTGCCCAACAGGTCAATTCCTTCAAACCACAATTCGAAGAATTGGAGCAAGAAAAGGCTGAACTATTGGAACAAATTGAAAAGGAAAATAAGACGAAAGAAGATCTAGCCACGTTCTATGAGAGAGCTTGTGAAGTGCAGGAAAGGATTCATCAATTGTTGGTGTCGATTAATGAAGAAGTCTGCAATATGAAGAAAATGATCACAAAGATGACTTCCATCGAAGTTGAATCACTAAGATTAAGGGACAAATATGAGCAACATGTGGAAGAACTTAGAGAACAGTTTGAATGGAGGAAAGGGAGATCGGGTTTCCCTTCGAACCTGCGGGATAAAACAGAGGAAGAATTTGATATGGGAACGCGCTTGGCAAAATTGCAAGGAAAGTTGACCTCAAAGTTAGATTATCTGAATAAAATAGAGTGTATAACCCTAGAAGGCCTCCATCAATTCATTGAACAAACTGTTGTTCACACTTATTTCCTAGAAAATATTGAGCAAGAATCTATCACAAAGGTGGAAAATATCAAATTAGACTTGCGCAAACATGAGATAGCACGAAAAGTAATGATCTCAGCGAGAAGTAAAACAATACTAAGGGAAATAAGTCAATGGGCCAGTTATATAGAAGAAGTAAATAAGGCTGCAAAAGCAAGCGAGCCTATTGAAGAGGACAAGTCAGTAGAAGAGGAACGACCCATTGAGACAGCAGAGCCAACTGGGCAATAATTTGCCTTATTCGATTTTGCAAAGTAACTAAAAGTTGTTAATTGTATAATGTCTATATAGACAACTGTCCTTTCTTTTTGTCTCTTATAAAAGAGGATTGGCACGAATCATCGTAATTCGATATTTTGAGACATTTAATGATAAATGAAAATTCCTAGGTTTAAGGTACACTTGGAAGCTCAAGGAGCATTTTGTAAAACTATATATAGGAGAATAGGAGAGCATGAGAGGACTTTTTTGCAGGTGAATGAAATTTCTTCCTAGTATGTGAATTACTTTGCTACTTGCTCCAAGAATTCGATTTTTCCTAATGAAAGCCTGGGAGAAGGCATTTTTTCCTGGAGAATGTGTCAAATGTGTGTTGGATTATTACTGTATCATCTGCATATTGTTGTGAGATCATTCTTTGCTATCATGAATTTTTTCTATGTGATGAATGCTCTTACATTTTCCTGTGCAAATATGTTTATCTCAAATGAGTAATGGAATGTATTAAATGAATTGAAGCTATCTTTAATATCTTTCATATTCTGCTGCAGGCACATATTTATGATTAAATGGCTATCTGTATGATCTTTAGATGTTTTCTTGCAGTTTATTACTCATCTCTACAGTTTGCTCCTTGCAAGGATAGAATAGATTTGCTTACATAGTTTTAGATTAATTTAGGTTAATTACATACACTTAGCTTATGGAACTTGCATATCATCTTAAAATAAAATACATAAACGGTGAACCGGGCTGCAAACAGTGTAAAGAACCAAAATATTTAAATCTTACGGTAGCCGGAACCGTTAACCGGACAGATTCCCTACATCAAATGGTGGACAATCTAATTGGGACTGTTTACCGGGGAGAATCCCTTGCCGATTGATGCTACGATTTTCAAGGCATCAAAATTTTTTGGTGCTAGAAGGAGGGCCACCAGTGCATGGCTGATATAGAAGACTCTTCTTTGAGAGGAGATCCAGTTGGAAACCCGCTTAAAACAACAATCCCAAGCAATTCAGATCTGGAAGTGACAAATCAAGAAAATCCCAACTATGGATCTGAAAATCAAGAAACACTGTGTGCTATACCATTTGCTGAAGTAGAAAACTTGAGAAGACATACCCGTGCTTACGTTAAATAGCTTGGCGGTTTAAACGCGGTTCCCTTTCTCCTTAGAAGAAGAGCTCTTAGAAAAGAAAGACAATACACATGCAATTCAGTTCTTGTTCAGAGCTTTGAAGAAATAGTAGACTTATCTTTAAAAGAAATTACAGAACCTCTTGGAGAAATAGATCCTGAAGATCCTCTAGATATTGAAGAACTGTGCACTCCGAAGAATTCTCCACCTCATACTCCTCACGATACCCCACCAAATTCTCCACGAGGAGCCATGGTTGTACCTGACTGAAGAGCAAGAGGAGCCTTGAACTTGGCTGGTCCTTTTCACAATCTACCTAAGAACCCTGAAAAGGTCTTGCCTAAGTATGATCCTGGAAAAGGTATTTCCACTGAAGATCACCTTAAGAGCTATTACTTAGCCTTGAACCTATTAAATGTGCAGCATGGAGATGTAGTCTGACGAATTTTTCCCTATACTTTTGAGCCTAAGGTATCCTCATAGTACTTTAGTTTACAAGCCAGCTCGATAGCTACTTGGGAATAATTTGAACAATGTTTCTTGAAGAAATATGGAATTCAGAAATCAGTAGCTGCACTCATGAAAGAATTATTGTCCATGAGGATGGAAAAGAAAGAGAAGGTACAAAAATTAAACCAAAGATTCACCACACTGTTAAATAATTTTAGCGAAGTAGCTAAACCCGCAGAAGAATCTTTAGGGGAATACTATACAACTGCACTCTATCCCCCCTTAGCGATGTTTGTCAAAAGAACTAAGAAAACCACCTTAATATAAAATTTTGAAGAAGCTAGGAAGGTAGAAGAAGAAGCTGACAACATTGCTAAGCATGCACTTGATGCAGAAACAAAAACAACAACCACTAGGAAACCATTCTTGCTTACCAGGAATAAGGAAGAACCATCAGCGGATATGGAAAATGTAGTCAAAATGATGCAAAAATTGTAGATCTTGAAAAGGATAAGGCAGCTAGCACTCCCAGGAAGTATTTTAAACCTTTATACAAGAAACGAGAGGAAAACAATCACTAGTACAAAATGAGAGATAAGTGACTAGGCGACTAAAAAAGTTAGTCACCATAGCTTTTCCAAGGGATAAACGACTAAAATTGAGCAATTTTAAGTGATCCAACTAAAAATGACTAATTTAGTCACAAGATAAAATATACGACTAGATAACAAGTGACTGAAATAAAAATGACTAACGTAAATGACTAATTAGTCACAGGAATACAAATATGACTATATGACAACTACTAAGAATATGAATTAGTAATTTATGTTAGTCATTTTTAGTTGTGTCACCCTGGCAATGGAAAATTACAATTTTGACAATGAATTTGTATAATTTACTAAATTTTAACACCACATATGTTAATGGGGTCTTTGAATCCATCTATAGTGTAAAAATTTACTAAATTGTAACTTTTTATATGGATTTAGAGACCCGAGTGATGTTAATGGTGTCGCTCATAAATGGAAAATCCCAGTTTTGACAATGAATTGTTATGATTTACTATTAACAATGTAGATGGATTCAGTGGTCTCTAGATCTGCTTGAACCATGTTAGTGTTAATTCTCAACATCAATAATTTTAAAGTGTCGAAAAATAGTGACTCCGACACACCTATCAAATTTTTTCATCCAACCATTCTGATCTCACCATCATGTCTAGTTTGAAGCACTTTAACCCATAAATATTCAAGGAAAGAGGGAAATGCGCTTGGCAGAATTGCAAGGAAATTTGACCTCAAAGTTAGATTATCTGAAGAAAATAGAGCGTATAACCCCAGAAGACCTCCATCAATTCATTGAACAAACTGTTGTTCACACTTATTTCCTGGAAAATATTGAGCAAGAAGTTATCGCAAAGCTGGAAAATATCAAATCAGACTTGCGCAAACATGAGATAGCACGAAAAGTAATGATCTCAGTGAGAAGTAAGACAATACTAAGGGAAATAAGTCAATGGGCCAATTATATAGAAGAAGTAAATAAGGCTGCAAAAGCAAGCAAGCCTGTTGAAGAGGACAAGTCAGCAGAAGAGGAACGACCCATTGAGACAGCAGAGCCAGCTAGGCAATAATTTGCCTTATTCGATTTAGCAAAGTAACTAAAAGTTGTTAATTATATAATGTCTATATAGACAGCTGTCCTTTCTTTTTGTCTCGTATGAAAGAGGATTGGCACGAATCATCGTAATTCGATATTTTGAGACTTTTAATGATAAATCAAAATTCCTAGGTTTAAGGTACACTTGGCAGCTCAAGGAGCATTTTGTAAAACTATATATAGGAGAATAGGAGAGCATAAGAGGACTTTTTGCAGGTGAATGAAATTTCTTCCTAATACGTGAATTACTTTGCTACTTGCTCCAAGAATTCGATTTTGCCTAATGAAAGCCTGGGAGAAGGCGTTTTTGCCTGGAGAATGTGTCAAATGTGTGTTGGATTATTACTGTATCATCTGCATATTGTTGTGAGATTATTCTTTGCTATCATGAATTGTTTCTATGTGATGAATGCTCTTACATTTTCCTGTGCAAATATGTTTATCTCAAATGAGTAATGGAATGTATTAAATGAATTGAAGCTATCTTTAATATCTTTCATATTCTGCTGCAGGCATATCTTTATGATTAAATGGCTATCTGTATGATCTTTAGATGTTTTCTTGCAGTTTATTACTCATCTCTATAGTTTGCTCCTTGCAAGGATAGAATAGATTTGCTTACATAGTTTTAGATTAATTTAGGTTAATTGCATACACTTAGCTTATAGCACTTGCATATCATCTTAAAATAAAATACATAAACGGTGAACCGGGCCGCAACCGGTGTAAAGAACCAAAGTCTTTAAATCTTACGGTAGCCGAAACCGTTAACTGGACAGATTCCCTACATCAAACGGTGGACAATCTAATTGGGATTGTTTACCGGGGAGAATCCCTTGCCGATTGATGCTACGATTTTCGAGACATCAAAATTTTTTGGCGCTAGAAGGAGGGCCACCAGTGCATGGCTGGTATAGGAGACTCTTCTTTGAGAGGAGATCCAGCTGGAAACCCGCTTAAAACAACAATCCCGAGCAATTTAGATCTGGAAGTGACAAATCAAGAAAATCCCAACTCTAGATTTGAAAATCAAGAAACACTGTATGCTATACCTTTTGCTGAAGTAGCAAACTTGAGAAGACATACCCATGCTTACGTTAAATAGCTTGGTGGTTGAAACGCGGTTCCCTTTCTTCCTAGAAGAAGAGCTCTTAGAAAAGAAAGACAGTACACATGCGATTCAGTTCTTGTTCAGAGCTTTGAAGAATTAGTAGACTTATCTTTAGAAGAAATTACAGAACCTCTTGGAGAAATAGAGCTTGAAGATCCTCTAGATATTGAAGAACTGTGCACTCCGAAGAATTCTCCACCTCATACTCCTCAAGATACCCCACCAAATTTTCCACGAGGAGCCATGGTTGTACCTTCCTGGAGAGCAAGAGGAGCCTTGAACTTGGCTGGTCCTTTTCACAATCTACCTAAGAACCCTGAAAAGGTCTTGCCCAAGTATGATCCTGGAAAAGGTATTTCCACTGAAGATCACCTTAAGAGCTATTACCTAGCCTTGAACCTGTTAAATGTGCAGCATGAAGATGTAGTCTGCCAACTTCTCCCCTATACTTTCGAGCCTAAGGTATCCTCATGGTACTTTAGTTTACAAGCCAGCTCGATAGCTAGTTGGGAAGAATTTGAACAATGTTTCTTGAAGAAATATGGAAATCAGAAAACAATAGCTACACTCATGAAAGAATTGTTTTCCAAGAGGATGGAAAAGAAAGAGAAGGTACAAAAATTCAACCAAAGATTCACCACACTGTTAAATAATTTTAGCGAAGCAACTAAACCCGCAGAAGAATATTTAGTGGAATACTATAGAACCGCACTCTATCCCCCCTTAGCGATGTTTGTCAAAAGAACTAAGAAAACCACCTTAATAGAAAATTTCGAAGAAGCTAGGAAGGTAGAAGAAGAAGCAGACAACATTGCTAAGCATGCACTTGATGCAGAAACAAAAATAGCAACCACTAAGAAACCATTCTTGCTTACCAGGAATAAGGAAGAACCATTAGCGGATATGAAAAATGTAGTCAAAACGATGCAAAAATTGTCCAATAAAATTGTAGATCTTGAAAAGGATAAGGAAGCTAGCACTTCCAGGAAGTCTTTTAAACCTTTCTACAAGAAAAGAGAGGAAAATTATCACTAGTACAAAATGAGAGATAAGTGACTAGGCGACTAAAAAGGTTATTCACCATAGCTTTTCCAAGGGATAAACGACTAAAATTGAGCAATTTTAAGTGATCCAACTAAAAATGACTAAGAAAAATGACTAATTTAGTCACAGGATAAAATATACGACTAGATAACAAGTGACTAAAATAAAAATGACTAACGTAAAGGACTAATTAGTCAGAGGAATACAAATATGACTATATAACAACAACTAAGAATATGAATAAGTAATTTATGTTAGTCATTTTTAGTTGTGTCACCCTGGCAATGGAAAATTATAATTTTGACAATGAATTTGTACAATTTACTAAATTTTAACACCATATATGTTAATGGGGTCTTTGAATCCATCTATAGTGTTAAAATTTACTAAATTGTAACTTTTTATATGGATTTAGAGACCCGAGTGATGTTAATGGTATCGCTCAGAAATGGAAAATCCTAGTTTTAACAATGAATTGTTATGATTTACTAAATTTTAACAATGTAGATGGATTCAGTGGTCTCTATATCTGCTTGAACCATGTTAGTGTTAATTCTCAACATCGATGATTTTAAAGTGTCGAAAAATAGTGACACCGACACACCTATCAAATTTTTTCATCCAACCATTCTAATCTCACCATCATGTCTAGTTTGAAGCACTTTTCATGTGCATATCTCATTTCATCATTTTCACAGCTTCCATTGGACCCCTTCGATAGACTTACAGCTAGTTTGCATCTCATGTACTATGGTCGTGTTGTGGTTAGGTCAAGTTTGGATTTTGGTAGTTTCTTGTCAATCATTATATTGTCATGCCACGAATTCATGATTGTTTCAATAATTGTATTCAACTCGTCACAATGGTCATGTCCATTTTTCGTTTGAACAAAATCATCATCGTTTGATCCTCTCGGCACTGAGTTGACATTTCGGCATTCTGTGTCATGACAATGAAATTTTGTCATTTTTGCATCCTTCATTAATTCGTAGGATGCGTCTGTGTGTCAGTGTTCTCTTACGTCTATGCTTGGAAAGTAGAAAAATATTCCACCCCTAAGTATTACATAAAAAAATCCAATAGCCTATATTTTATAATAAAAATATTAGTGCTTCCCCCTTTTAATTATTTCCCCTATCCTAGATTTTAAACCCTTTTGTCTCTAAAATCCTCACCCCTTCCCATTTTCATTTACATAAAAAAATAATAAAGCAACTTTAAATCCCAAACCCCTTCATCTTATGTCCCAAGTTCCAAAAGTCTCCTCCCTCGAGCTCCTTTTGTCTTATCCTAATTAGTTTCCTAATATTCCCGGACATTTTAGATGAAAAAAGTGGCATTTCTCTAATCCCGAATCCTTGTTGATGTATATGTAACTTTGGAATTTATTTCATCTATGTATTTCATATATATTTATTGTACCCTTATAAGAGATGTGTTATTCCTCTATAAGGAAGTGTCATCATGTGTATTGACAAGTGTCACAAGTATGTGTACTTGCCGATGGGTTATTAGACCACCATGTGTGGAGTCGGCCCTGAAATTTATATTATATTGTGGATGTACCTAACTAGACAAGTCGGCCCCATAGTGTAACTGGGAAAACAGGTTAAGTATAAATAGAGATCGGGAGATCTCTATTTGATCACTCGGAAACTCATACTTCTCTCACTCAGAAAGTGGCGCACTAGTGAGGAGGAGGATCATCTGCTACTAGGAGACTATCTCAGTGTATTTTGGTTGTACTTTGGTTGAGCCATTGCTCTCTCTATCTCTGAGGAAGTTGTGGGGTTTTTCACCTTAGGGTTTTCCCCACGGAAACTCTATGTCTCTTGTCTCTCATGCTTTTGATTCTTGTGATGCTTGTGATGCTTATTATGATTGTTATGCATTGATATACTACACATGTTATTCTCTCAGTAAAGATCCTAGAGTATTGTGAATTAATGCTCAAAATTTAACATGGTATCAAAGCTAACCTGAGAAGAAGACATTTTGCAATGACGAAAACTTGAGTTTCTTATTTATTGGGTTTCTCTCCACAGTTTTTGGAAACGCAATATAGTAGATTGACTCTACTCATCAAGGAAAATCTATCTGTCCAATCAGAATTCAATTCTGAGCATTTTTAGATTTGGCCATAAAAATTAGGGTTTCCACAAAAATAGGAATTTTCAAAATCTGAAGACATAGCTAGAAGCTCCTTGCAAAAATCAAAGTTTAGAGCTTTGGATCGAGATTTTTTTGTTGGGTAGATCTTCGGGAAACTCAAACCCTAATTCAGGGCTCTCCCAAGTGAACCCAAGAGGACAAAAAGGCAAATCTGAAGGGTAAAGCTTTGCTGATCTCAAATTTTGAATACACCAGGCTGATCAGCTCATCAAGGCGCATCTTTCTATCCTTTCAGAAAGTTGAAATTCACATTTTGAATTTTTAGGGTTTTTCCGACAAACCCTAATCCGAGACCAGATCCAGTTTTCAACAATTCAAGTGGTAAGACCTAAATCTTTTCTATTTCCATTTGAAGTACTCTTTAAGATGTCTCACCACACCAAGCTTGAGGATAAGCTGAAGGGGCTAATAACTTTAAAGCTTGGAAGTATAGGATTGGGTTAATCCTGGAAGAGAATGAGTTGGACTCATATATAAAAGAAGGCATCCCTATCCCAGAGGATGAAGAAGCTAAGGTATTGCATAACAAGAACTTGGTCAAGGCAAAGAGAATCATTGCTGATTCTATCAAAGACCATCTCATACCTCATGTGTCTTCCCTAAAGACACCCAAGGAGATGTTTGACTCTCTAACCAAGTTATTTGAAGGGAAGAACATAAATCAGAAGATGACCTTGCGGAATCAATTGAAAGGGATCAATATGTCGAATGGAGAAACCATTCAATCCTATTTATCCAAGGTCTCTCAGATCAAGGAACAACTTGAAGCTGTAGATGAAATGGTAGAGAATGGTGAAATTGTTATGACCACTTTGAATGGCCTTCCTAGGTCATGGGACTCCTTTATTCAAGGAATTTGTGCAAGAAATAAATTGATCTCTTTCAGTAAACTATGGGAGGAATGTTTTCAAGAAGAAGCTAGACTTCTAGATCGTGAAGAAAAGATGGGAGGTGAAGATCAAGCTCTCACAGCTCACACCAAAAAAAGCAAGCCCAAGAAGGAGCACTCTCACTACAAGAAGTCCACTCACTATCACCAAAAGAATAAGAAGGATCTAAGGTGCTTCACATGCAATGAGAAGGGTCACTTTGCTTCAGATTGTCCCAAGAACAAGAAGGACAACAACAACTCCAACAAGAAGAAGAAGGGAAGCAAAAGAAAGTTTCATGCTCATGCTGTCGAGGATGATGAAACTCCCAAGAAGAAGGCTAGAGCAGAAAGTGATGATGATAACTCATCAAGTGAAGAAGAGTATGTTCTAATCTCTACTCTCACAGGTACTATCTCCCATGGTTGTAATGTTTGGTTAATTGACAGTGGGGCTTCCAAACACATGACTGGGTTTAAAGAATCTTTTGTAAATCTGTCTGAACATGAATCACCCCATAAAGTGAAACTTGGGGATAATTATCAATATCCCATCAAAGGAAGTGGTGAAGCCTCCTACAACCTAGATTCTGGAAAACATTTGAAGATGACAGAAGTTATTTATGTACCTGAGCTCAAGAAGAATCATCTCTCCATCTCTGCATTGGATGCAAAAGGTATGAGGGTTTCATTTGTGGATGGCCAAAGGGTAAAACAATCGATGATGCAGTAGTGGTTGGAGAGCAAGAGGGAGGATTGTACAAATTGAAGGGACAACCTGAACATGCCATGGTGACATAAAGACAAAGATTCATCCATATTCATAGATCACATAGAGGTATGTATAATTTTTTTTGTTGCAAAAGTTAACTAATGAGTTATGCAGGTCATTGAAGAGAACAAGAACACATTGCTAGACATAACTAGCAAATATGGTGACCAGGTATGTGTTTCGTATATCATAGGATCTATTATATAAGTATGCATGACATGATTGATGATGTTTATTCATGAAGTCATGGGTTTGAATAATCATGGGTATATGCATATTACGTGTCTTACCTTATTTAATGTTATGACTAACCAGAAGAGTCATAGGTTTGAGTATTCACAGGTTTAGACATGTTATGACTAAACATAAGAGTCCTATATAAACCTTGAATGCTAATGCTTATTATTTTTGTTTGAAATTATCATAACTATACATGCTTGAGATTATTGTGTTTTGATAGTATTGAGAATATACTAATGTATGTATGATTTTGTATGAGATCACAAGGATAACACAATCATGATACTAATAAGCATGCATAGGTACCAAGGATGAATATAAGTTCAAAGACAGGTAATCCAGGAAGCAAAGATCAAGAGGGAGCACACTCCAGTTGCCCCTGCAAGGAAGCAAAGGTGTAGAAGAAGCTACTTCAGCAGCTCCTGCAAGGAAGATAAGACTCAAAGGGAGTCCAACCAACAAACAAACAAAGATAAGTATTTTAATTATCATTTCTTGCATATTTGTTTGTTTAAATAAAATTGTTCAATGATGTATATGCTCATGTTCCTAGACTTAGGCTATGTATTGTGCATATTAGAATGATTTCATTAATGAACAGTATACTACTAATATGCATGTGATGGGTAAGTGGCCTATGGCACTGTACAACATTCCATTGCTACTTATCTAGAATGAAACCTCTTTGCTGGCATGTTGGGAGTTGTGCACACTCTTAACAATGCTCTGGTAGAGATTGGAAGGCATCTAGAAAGTTACAGGATATGGATAAATGTTGTATTGAAGCTTTGGTAAGATAATTGCATGACTATATGACATATTTCTTTATGTGTAAGAATTTGTTCTGAAAACCATGAGATGTTTTCTAATCATGCAATTTAACTTGTTGTGTAGGAAAGATAGTATACCATCACCTACAAAAGAAGGACTACAACATTTGTTCAGCAACAAAGTTATCTATTGAAAATATTGAAGATATTGAAGTTCCAGGATCTGGGAAGAATGCCATGATCGAGGAGTACCAGTCGATCATGAAGATGTTTGGGATGCAGTCCCAAGACCTAAAGAGAAGTCTATTGTGACTTCCAAGAGGATCTACAATATCAAGCATGTTGCAGGTGGTAGCATAGAGACTTTTGCTCCTGTAGCCAGATACACTTCCATTAGATACATACTTGCTTTGGCTGCAGTGATGAAATGGAAGATACACCAGATGGATTTCAAGACAACTTTCTCGAATGGTGTAGTTGAAGAAGAAGTGTATGTGAGAGCAGCCACTTGGTTCTGAAATACATGACAAGGAGTCATATGTATGTAGATTGAAGAAAGCCTTGTATGGCTTGAAGCAAGCTCCCAGAACTTGATTGATTGTCGATACAAAGAGGAAGCTTGCTACCGAGTTCAATATTAAAGATTTGGGAATGATGCATTAATCCCTAGGTATGGAGGTGTGGCAAAGTGTAGGTGGGATCTTCCTTGTTCAAGGGAAGTACACAGTAGATATCCTGAAGAGATTCGGGATGATGGATTTCAAGGCCATGGCCACACCTATGGCATCGAACCTGAAGCTTCTATGTGATGCTTTATCTGAGCCAGTTGATATCTCTATGTATCGTCAGATGATTGGGTCCTTGATGTACTTGACGAACACGAGACCAGATATTTGTTTTGCTGTGAACACATTGAGCCAGTTCCTGACAGATCCGAGGAGTGTTCACCTGGTTGCTGTAAAGCATGTTCTGAGGTACCTGAAGGGTACAGTGGATTATGGGCTCAAGTATGAAGTGAATCAAAAGTTTAACCTACAGGGTTATGTTGATTCAGATTGGGCTGGAAGTGCTACAGATAGGAAGAGCCACATCTGGATGTTGCTTTAGTATGGGATTAGGTGTGATCTCTTGGTTCAGCAGGAAGCAGACCTGCGTAGCATCGAGTACAACTGAGGTAGAGTATGTTGCAGCCTGTTCAGTTAGTTGTGAGGCAGTATGGCTGCGGAAGCTACTGTCTGAGTTATTTGATCTCTTGTTGGATGCTACTGGTATCTTTTGTGATAACCAAAGTTGTGTGAAGCTGTCCGAGAACCCTGTGTTTCATGACAGGTTGAAGCACATAGAGATGAAATATCACTATATTAGGGATATGGTGCAGAGAGGAGCTGTGAAGCTCCTGTATGTTGCGACAGACGAGCAGAATGCAGATGTACTGATGAAGCCACTAGCCAGAGTGAAGTTTGAATACTACAGGGAGAGGCTTGGTGTTCTTCAGATCGACAACACTTCGAGGAAGAAGTGATGGACACATTTTTTGAAGCCACTCCAAGCATGTTGGAAGGAGGATCCTTCACATGGTTGTGGATGTAAGCACTGGATGATCAGCATCAGGATGATGTTCTAGTTTCTACTGGATATGATCAGTTGGATCATTTATATGTATATGTATGTACGCATCATGTTGGATGCTGGATATGATCAGTTGGATCATATATATGTATATGTATGTACGCATCATGTTGGATGCTGGATATGATCGGTTGGATCATTTGTATGTATTTTGTATATGCATCATGTTGGATGCTTGGACCATGTATCTGTATATGTATCAAATGGATACATTGTATGATCAAGTAGATCATGTATGTTGATGTATACATTGTGTGGATCATGTATCTATGTATCAGGTGGATACACTGTGTATGGTGATATGTATCAGGTAGATACTTGGTATGCATTGTATGATCAGGATGATCGTGGATGACGAGCTTCTCCAGATGACATGCATCAGGACAATGCAGTGATGATGATCAGGATGATCATGTGTACCTCAGGATGATGTATGGTGAGTATGAGGACGATACTTTGTGGCCGTGGATCAGGTTGTGCAGATGAGCATGTCTCGGATATCCTATAGGTCGGAGTTGTGTACCCATAACAGCCTGGGATGCTCTTTCGAGACATTGCTCTGAGAGGACATGTAATTTGTGCCCTGGGAGATCTTCAAGTCAGAGTTGTGTACCCATAACATCCTGAGATACTCTTGCGAGGTTTTGTCCTATGGCATGTAATTTGCTCCTGGGAGATCTGGACAGGATGAAACAGGCCTCAGATGCTTCAGCCAGGTTTTTCCATGACCACATGTAATTTGCTCCTGGGAGATCTCGACAGGATGAAAAAGGCCTCAGATGCTTCAACCAGGTTTTTTGGTGGACCACATGTAATGTGCTCCTGGGAGATCTGACAGGTAGAGCTATGTGCTCGTAACAGCCTGGGATGCTTCAGCCAGGTTTTGTGGTGAGATCACATGTAATGTGCTCCTGGGAGATCTGACAGGTAGAGTTGTGTGCTCATAATAGCCTAGGATGCTTCAGCTAGGTTTTGTGATGGGTCACATGTAATGTGCTCCTGGGAGATCTGAAAGGTAGAGCTGTGTGCTCGTAACAGCCTGGGATGCTACCGCCAGGTTTTGTGACGCACATAATAAGTCCTGAGAATTCCACAGTATGGATAGTGATGATGAAGACCTGCAGGTGGTGGGCCTACATCCAGTATGAAAAAGGACTAGCTTTGTAGAAATTCCTATGATGAGTAGAGTCAGAGATTGGTTGAGATAGCAGTAGCAGTGACGATGATGATGACGATGCATCAATGACGATGATCTCGAGAAGGAGACTTGTCTAGCATAACATTGTCAAGAAATACCTTCCTAGTTAAGAGGGAGTGTTGATGTATACGTAACTTCGGAATGTATTTCATCTATGTATTTCATATATATTTATTGTACCCTTATAAGAGATGTGTTATTCCTCTATAAGGAAGTGTCGTCATGTGTATTGACAAGTGTCGCAAGTATGTGTACTTGCCGATGGGTTATTAGACCACCATGTGTGGGGTCAGCCCTGAAATATATATTATATTGTGGATGTACCTAGCTAGACAAGTCGGCCCCATAGTGTAACTGGGCAAACAAGTTAAGTATAAATAGAGATCGGGAGATCTCTATTTGATCGCTCGAAAACTCATACTTCTCTCACTCAGAAAGTGGCGCACTAGTGAGGAGGAGGATCATCTGCTAGTAGGAGACTATCTCAGTGTATTTTGGTTGTACTTTGGTTGAGCCATTGCTCTCTCTATCTCTGAGGAAGTTGTGGGGTTTTTCACCTTAGGGTTTTTCCCACGGAAACTCTGTGTCTCTTGTCTCTCATGCTTTTGATTCTTGTGATTCTTGTGATGCTTATTATGATTGTTATGCATTGATATACTATAGATGTTATTCTCTCAGTAAAGATCCTAGAGTATTGTGAATTAATGCTCAAAATTTAACAATCCCCTTTACAATTTACAAAATGTTTTTAATCTCCTTTATAATGTATATATTAAAAACATATAATATACCATTCCAACCCTTTATAATATAGTTTGAAGCACTTTTCATGTGCATATCTCATTTCATCATTTTCACAGCTTCCATTGGACCCCTTCGATAGACTTACAAACAGTTTACATCTCATGTACTGTGGTCGTGTTGTGGTTAGGTTAAGTTTGGCTTTTGGTAGTTTCTTGTCAATCATTATATTGTCATGCCGTGAAGTCATGCGTGTCTACATAATTGTATTCAGCTAGTCAGACTGGTCATGTCCATTTTTTGTTTGATGAAAATCGTCATCGTTTGATCCTCTCGGCACTCAGTTGAAATTTCGACATTTCGTGTCATGACAATTAAATTTTGTCATTTTCACATCCTTCATTAATTCATAGGATGCGTTCGTGTCTCAGTGTTCTCTTACGTCTATGCTTGGAAATTTAAAGTTGAAGGTCATTATAGGTCATGATTTATGATTAACATGGTTGGAGCCTGGAGTTCATGGTTTAATTGTGGGGTTAAACATTTAATTAGTAATATTTTTAATCTCACTTTAATGTTTTAATTTTCTAAATACGTAATCTTTTAATTTCTTATATTTTAAAATTATATTTTGGCTTATTATATTTTTTAATTTCTAATTTTTAAATTATTAACCTTTTAAATATTATTTTAATGTTCTAAACTATTAATTTTTTAATTTATAATCTTGTTAATAATATTATATAATAACTTATTAAATTGGTATTTTTTATTTTTTAACATTAAATTCTGAGTTTGTTTGACCCTCTCACCAATCAATAAAACTTTTGGCAAGTTAAAGTCTTTTGGTCTTGATAGTGAAATCTATAAAATTTGAGTCCTCCAAGAAATTGTCATTGGCACCGGCCCATAAGTATCGTTCTCACGCTTATGCTCAGAAAGTTAAAAATCCCCCCCTTGGTGCCCTTGGTTATGAAAATGCCAATGTCTCTTTTTTTAATAACAAAATAATCCTCCCTCCCATTTTAATGTTCTCTTGAAATTTTAAATTAAAAAATAAAAATAAAAATATTATAATAATAATAATAACAATCCACTTTGCACCTTTTTACCTAATTCAATATGTTTTTACTATATAATAGTTCTCTTGCAATTTTTAAATTAAATAATAATAATAATAAGCTTTGCACCTTTTTACCAAATTCAATATGTTTTTAGTATATAATGATTAATAATATGTTATTCATATATAAATATATTATAGTTAAACATTATATACTATATTAATATTAAACAATTAAATTTACATGGAGGGAAAGGATTTGCATGAAATAAAAATTAGTAATGGAGGGAAAGGGTATATATATTAATATTAAACAATTACATTTACATGGACGGAAAGGATTTGGGTGAAATAAAAATTAGGAATGGAGGGAAAGGAATTGAGCAAAATAAAATTTTGGGAAAGAAATTGGGGATTTTTGCTATCCTTCTACCTAAGCTTCAAGGGTTTGTGCTAGGTTTGAGAGTGTTTTTATCATAAGTTGAGAAGCATCAAAACCTTAAGGGTTTAAGATTCAAGTAGAACCCTAGCTGCAGTTTTCTTGTTTTAATAGTAGCCCTAGCCACTCTAGGTACTTGAATAGAAGCTGTAGATCCAAAGGATGGAGACAAGTAGCAGATCGAAAGGATGAATGTTTGAGATCATTCACTGCAGGAAGCAAGACCATCTTCAGTTGATGGAGATACTAGAGTATTGTTCCATAATGATCAAGTTCACTTGTTGGATGTGCATGAGAGCCAGCTTTCTATTTTTAATGCTTCTAAATTGGATCACTTGTGCCTTGGAAGCTTGGGTTTTTTATATAATGTGTTATAACATGAGAAATAATATACAGTAAAACTTAGATAAGTGTTCATTGTTTCTTACTTTTTATCGCTGGATCAATCTTTTAGGCCGAGTGGGACCCCACTTGCTTTTGCTTGCTTTTAGTCATTGACAATAGGTTGGGATATGAAAGAACCTTAGGATGTAGATTACTTACGTGCTTCTTGCTCGCTAGACGAGCACGGACGGCTGCTTGCTGGGAGAGGAATTGAGGGCTAGTCAATTGACCAAGGAGGGCTGGTTGTGTAAAGGATATGAATTCAAATTATTTGCTTTAGCCTTAGTTTGGTATATTAATTTATAATAATAAGACAACTTCCCCTTTTTATTGGATAAGAGGGAGAACCATTATTTCTGATTACATAGGCTTATACCAATTAATATAACCAACTAGTCATTCATTCTCACATTCTCACATTATCACGAGTTAATACGACTTAATTAATATGACTTAATTAATACGATTTCTACGGGCTTATACAACTTCTACATATATGTAAGGAGACAGATCTACTAATGAAGGCAGCCTAGGAGTACAATGCCCTGATTTTGCTCCTACCTTACTTATTTTTATCTCGGTTATGGTAAGGAAACACCCTAGGTAGAGGAATGCCCTTGCTTAATGGACTAGGGACACATAGAGACTTTATTGCTCAGATCTTTTACTTTTTCGCTCGTTGGGGATTTTATTAATCAGGATCTATTTTTAGCGATAGAAAGATTGATTTTTGTATCATGTTATAACAGAAAGATTGCTAGGGACACACTAAAGAGATGATAAAATGATGCATGATTGTTGTCTGCATTGCAGTGGACACCCCATGATTCATTGTCTGCACCAATTCCAAATGCAACATACTCATGTGACAACCTTCTAGTCTATGCTAGTTTCATGGATGGTGCTATTGGAGTATTTGATTCAGAAAGCTTGAGACCACATTTCCGCATTGCACCTTCTGTATATATACAACGAGGCTTCAGCAGGTTAGCATCTTTTTATCTCACAACAAAATCGAAAACTTCAATGGCATTTCCATGTAAGAGAAAAATTATCTAATGGATTTGTGTTGGTTTATATGTGCAGTGGCAATGTCTATCCGCTTGTGGTTGCTGCACATCCATCAGAACCTAATCAGTTTGTCGTTGGCTTGACTGATGGAGGCATTCAAGTGATTGATCCTCTAGATTCAGAGGGAAAATGGGGTATAAGGCCTCTGGATATTGGAACTGTCAATTCAAATCCAGCTGCAAGCAATCAAGGTTCAAAATTACATTCAAGGTAACACTTGAAGAGAAGAATCTAAAAGAAAATGGAAGGAAAAAAAAACAAGCTTGTGTGATACAAAATATGATTTATCTATTCGTATATCTACCATCAATAGTGGTATCATCTTTCCATGAGCATTTATTCTTATACTAAATTGTTGGTAGCTGTTTTGATATTTTGTTCAAGGAAAATGCCATGGAATGTGATGTAAATGATTTCAAGCATAATGCTAAAGGGTGATTCCATGAAGATGGGTAACTCTTTTTGACCAAATATGACGGTGAAAAACAGAAATTTTACCCCTGTATTAAATTGAAGCCCTCGAAACTCACACTTGCCACATGAATTTTGACATGCGGTTGAAAAATGAAATGTAGAGAATTATGTTGGCTTTCCAATGATATTTTTTTCAAAATATACCAATGCCATATATTGTGTCAAATTTTCATTTAATGAAACATGTGTACTTAAAAATTTGAAGAGCAATTAACAAGTAGTCTGTGTGCGTGCACAATAATTTAATGTTAAAGTAATAATTTTAAAAATGAAATATGTGAACATGATCTAGATAGAATGCACTAGGGCTTACATATTTTTCTTTTAATTTTTCTCGAAAAAGTGTATTTATTATTATTTTTTGAAACTTACCAATGAATATTTAAGTCGCGTTTTGTACACGTG
Source organism: Larix kaempferi (assembly GCA_027924585.1). NCBI lineage: Eukaryota > Viridiplantae > Streptophyta > Pinopsida > Pinales > Pinaceae > Larix > Larix kaempferi. The sequence continues at coordinate 22,572,662 of BSBM01000094.1, read as the reverse complement.
TGTGCATGCACGAAATCTTTTGATTTTTTACATAATTTGCAAAACTAAAAATACCCTTTTAAAGAGGATGCATTTATCTGGGGCTTGTGTATTTTTGGATATGTATTTTGAATGTTGTGGATTTATCTTTGAGTTCAATCGAAGTTGTCGGCATGGTTTTTTAGGGCAAGTGTTATTATAAATTTAAAAACAAAAGACATATGAAGATAAAAATTCATAAATTTTATGTATTTGGATAGAAGATTCGTTGACGAATCCAATGGTATCAAGTCCGCTCATTAATGAGAATTTAATGACATAGTTTAACTCTATGGAAGGCAGACAAACATTCCATTCTGCTGAGAAAGGGGCTTTCATCTTGTATTTTAAGCCCTCGATCGAGCTTTTTTAAATACCTCGATCGAGAGCTTAACAGAACCTCGATCGAGGGTTTAACGATACCTCCATTGATGGTTTAACAAGACCTCAATCGAGGTGTTGTTAAACCCTCGATCGAGGGTTTGTCAAATAGGCTCGATCGAGGGTTTGTCTGTGCAAAAAAAATATATAAAGCAGCTGAAGTGAAACCGCGAAAAGAGTTGGCAACAATTAATGTTTCCAACTACCCTTCCCTCCGAAAAACAACAACGAACCTATATATAACTAACAAACAAGGATTCAAAAAAAACAATTTACCTCATTTCTAGTTTTTTTCTTCCATTAGAGATTTATCAATTTGATCTTGTTGAATTAGAGATTTGTCATTTTCATATTGTTGAATTAGACCTCATTAGACATGTAAGATATCTTTGTAGGCATAATTCAAGATTTCATACTAACATTTTGTTATTTGTTATAATAATTTGAAAAAAAAATTGTTTGTTTTCATTGTAGGCATATTTCAAGATTTCATACTAACATATTGTTGTTTCTTATAACATTTTGAAAAACAAATGTTTGTTTTCATTGTAGATTGATGGGGAATTAAAAAAAAAGACAAAGAAAACATGCTAGACAACAAAATGCCAATGAAGAACGTGAATACAATAGAGAACAAATGAGACAACAAAGAGCAATGTTGAGAGAAGAAGAAGATGCACATTTGGTGCAACAAATTACAATGGAGGACAACCAAGGTAAATTATTGAATTACATGCTATCATAATTTAAATATCATGCTACATAATTTACAAAATTAGTAACAATTTTCCAATAAATCTAACTAAATTTTATAATTTAATTTGTTTCATATTTATTTGTAATTATATTCTTATTTATTTCATCAATTTGTTATTTGAATTTCAAAGTTTGCAACAATTTTTATGTTAAATGAACAATTTTCAAGTGGCTTTAAACCAAAGTTAAATTAGAACAATTTTCAAATGAAACATGTAAATTTATATTATATTTTCATGTTAAGATATGAACATATTTTTAACTATTTTTAAATTATTTCAAAGTTGCTAACAATTTTCAAATTATGCTTCAAAGTTGCTTTAAAACAATTTTCAAATTATTTCAAAGTTTGCTAACATTTTTCAATTTTATTGTCCAACAATTTTCAAATGAAATGTACACTTAAATTCTATTTTCAAGTTAAAATGTATGTATATATTAACTATTTTAAAATTTCTAAACTTTATTAACAATTTTCAATATTATTAGAATAATTTTCAAATTAAATGTACACTTAGACACTATATTTTCAAGTTAAATTGTACATATTTAACTAATTGCAATTTTTTAAGTTACTAACAATTTCAAGTTAAACGTAATTTCAATTTTTGTTTTGTTAGAAAAATCGATTTCCAAACAAATGAATGAATATTTTGAAATTTACATGTTTGATAGTTATGTATTAGTTAGAATTTATTCAATTTGAAAACAAATGAATGAATATTTTCATAGTTATGGTGGTTGGCAATATTTTCATAGTAATGAATATTTGAATACAAATGAATGTTCAAAGAGCTATTTAATTATAATGTTTACTTAAAAAAAAACTCATATATTACATATATTTTTATTTGCATAATATGACATATTACCATGATAAGATTAATGATTAGAACCATATATTTTGTTAGGACAAATTGGAAATAATTAAATTTGCAATGTTTGCAACCTTGCATTGATATGCGAAACATTATTGATAAAAAATCCTTAAATTGCAATTTATGATAAAATTACAATTTCCATTTAAATGTCTATTGTTGAAATTGCAAAATCATCAACTAATGAAAATGTTATTTTGCATTAAAAATTATGAATTTCCCCTCAATCATATCACTACAATGTTTTTAATTAAATATTGTATTCATCTCTAAATCAATGTTTTTTTTCCCACATTTAGAGTATAATAGGTATGTTATGATGGGTAGAAAATCAATCTCAAATTTTTATTTCACGTATATACAACATGGAATGCATGATGTTGTCCTTGAAATTCTAGGGTAGAAGTGTTGTAATCATTTATTCTTTGCATGGTTATTTGCAACTTGTATTTTAAATTTTTATTTATTTATAAATTATACCATAAAGTTAAAATAACATTTTTCTTGTAATGTAAAAGTAAAATGGACATAAATTGCATAAAGAAAATTTTCCCATAGTAATTTTCATCAAGTTATTAATAATTTTCTTGACTTAAATATATATAGTTGATTTTCAAGTTACTAGCAATTTTAAAGTTAAATGTACAAGTTACTACCAATTTTGCATCTGTTGCAAGTTCGGATCTGGGAATAATCCCTGTCCACTTAACTGTAGGAAGTACTTCGAAATAATCCATAAAACTCATTGTGAGGAGTACCACAGGAACCCCAAAGTAGCTGACCCATTGAGAGGACCTACCAGCGAAAAGGGCAACGACCCCTACCTGATTGACTAGTTTCCACCCGTGAAGTAAACCAAGAGTTTTCGTTTGTGGACAAGCGGTTATCAGTTTTACCTGAGCCGTGGAGTGAGGGGTACTGCCCCAATACGCAAGCCGTCAGACAACATTGGTGGCCGAGTGAAACACCTAAGCTGTTAGGAAGCCGAACATACCTGGGGTCCATATCTATTTTCAGTTGAACTGTTGTCGATCACTTCCGCGCCGTTTCAGATCCAACGTCGGCATTGTAGTGTTCATCCGGGGCTCATACGATACAGAGGGGACACCACCGTATGGGTGCACATCTAGCTCAAAGTCTGAACTGTGGAGCGTGGTGAGATGTTAAGATCCTAGTGGGCAGCCTTCACTAACACCTCGGGGTTTTGGTGTAACGATTCGTATCACTTGAGCAATTTGAAATTTCAATTTACTAGCAATTTCAAGTTACTTGAGCAAATTCAAATTTCAAGTTACTAGCAATTTTGATTTTTACTTAGAGCAATTCTCAAGCTAAATGTATTAGTTGGAAAATTCAATTCACATGCAATTTTCAATTTTTCAATTTCCACATCAAATTTCAAGTTACTAGCTATTTTAAAGTTCAATGCACAACTATCAAGTAACCAATTTTCAGTTTGTTAATTTACATGTTACGCAGGGAGAGATTATGGTTAGACATCACATCATGGTGATCAAGAATCACATGACCCTATGCCCCCTCATGATCCTGATCAGCCATCACATGACACCTTTCCCTCTCACATTGAAAATATAATTGGGAGTTGCAGTGAGGTTGGAAGGGGTGGAAATTTTCTAGAGGATCATGCAGTTGTTTCTGCACAAGAAGAGATTGGGAACTCGATCCCTGGTCGGAGAGTTAGAGAGCATGTCAATAACATAATCAAGTCATATTTTGAACAACATTCAACGATGGCACAAACTCAAATCCTACATGGGTTGATAAAACACAGAAAATTGAAACGTGCCACAAAGTTGTTGAGTTTTCAAGATGTTAAAACAAAAAAGACATGCCAGAATGCAATAGAAAATGTAAGAACTGCATTCTCTTCAATTGGAAAATCAAGAAACAATGATACCCGAGCTGCTTCGTTTGGACCACACATTCTTGTATTGATAACCTAAAATTTTTGCTATTTAGGACTATTGTGTTTCCCTTAATTGTTCATAGTCTATCATTGAAGCTTCAACCAGAGGTCTCATACATACCCATGTGTGGTATATATGTGACTCTTCCTTAGCTATATTTTTTGTGACGTGACCACAATCAATCCATAGTTTTTAATTTTGCTTACTAAGGGAAATGAAGGGCACCAAAACACTCCTTCAATTTGGTTTCCTTCCAAAGCAATTGATTAATAATTAGATTGACCTTGCTAGTAGAATTTTTACATTCGTGGGTGACATTTAGTTATGGTGATTTGGTGGTTGAAAATCCCTTTGCTTGACACTTGTTATAATTCACATAATTCTTGACTTCATTTGTTATAATCTTATATCATGGTGAACTATGTTCTTGATGGAATCAAGTACAAGCCATGATGAGATGAGGATTACATCATCCATATCATCAAAATGATTTGTAAGGTTTTGTCATAAGTAGTTGAGAAGCATAGTCTCACAAAACATTATTTTGTTTGTTGATGTAAGCATTCATTAACTTTACATACTTGCATTCAATAAAAAGTTATTTTGTACATGTTGATGTGAACATTCAACATACAAGCATAGTACATGGAAAGGTAATAACTTGTACATGCCTTCATATATGCAACTTACCTAGTTGAATCAAATGGTGTCATTATCTCCATTTGTCATCAAAACATAAATCATATGAAATAGTTGTACAAGCATAGTTTCTACCATAGTTTAACAAGCATCTGCTATCAACATATTTCCATTTCTTATATTAACTAGGTGGTTATGCCCATTGCCAAGAAAACAAACCATACCTTTATGACTTTAGATTAGAGCACACACTTAAAAGAAAATAACACAAAGATTACCTACATACTATATAACCTGTACTTATATAATTTTGTCTCAAGGGATATTTCACATTCTCAATGGACAAAAACATTCTTATATACAACAACACATTGAATTTTCAATTGAAATTACACATTAAATTTTCCATGTAATTGAATTGGAATGTGGAAACTGTAAGTGAATTGTAATGTGTAGACAACATAATGCAAAATGTCAATTTCAATTTTCAATTTCAAATGTATTCTAATTTTAAGTTTTGATTTCAAATACAAAATTGAGAATTTAAAATACATCTATATACAATGTAAAATTGTAAAATTTAAATTTTAGATTGTACAATGTATCATAATTTAAAAATTTTATTTCAAATGCAATTGTAATTTAATTGAAATTGAACTTGTACATTGGAACAACACATTGTATTCTCAATTGAAATTACACATTAAATTTGAGATTTTATTTTTAAATTGTAATTGAATTGGAATCTGGAAACTGTAAGTGAATTGTAATGTGTAGACAACATAATGCAAAATGTCAATTTCAATTTTCAATTTCAAATGTATTCTAATTTTAAATTTTGATTTCAAATACAAAATTGAGAATTTAAAATACATCTATATACAAGGTAAAATTGTAAAATTTAAATTTTAGATTGTACAATGTATCATAATTTAAAATTTTATTTCAAATGCAATTGTAATGTAATTGAAATTGAACTTGTAAATTGGAACAACACATTGTATTCTCAATTGAAATTACACATTAAATTTGAGATTTTATTTTTAAATTGTAATTGAATTGGAATGTGTAAATTGTAATTGAATTGGAATGTGTAGACAACATAATGTAATCAAAATTTCAATTATTAATTTCAAATGTATTCTAATTTTACATGTTGATTTCATTTCTGCAATTGTAATGTAGTTGAAAACGAGCTTTTAAATTGAAATTGAAATTACACATTAAATTGGAAATTTTGCATTGTAATTGAATTGTAATTGTAATTTCAATTTTAAAACGTAATGTATGTGTTCAATTCTAAATTTTGGAAGATGTTCTCTAATGTAGTTGAAATTTGCATTTTAAATTGAACTAAATTGTAACTACACATTAAATTTGCATTTGAAACGACAAAACATAAATTTGTAACTGTAATAACTATGACCTGATCTAATATAAAAAACAATCGATTTCAAATCATATACAAAATACACATGAAAACATCAATATGATAAAATATACAAAATATCCAAAAGTCCATATATGATAAAAGTCCATGTATAAATGATATAAATCCATATCCAAAACATGATAACGTATATATAGATCATCCAAAACATGAAAATATATAAAATATGAAAATATCCAAAACATGGAAATGTATATATCATCAACTCATCGGCCACTACCCCCACGAGGCTTGTGATCATCCCTCTGACTGCCCTCCTGTGCAGCAACCTGCTGCTATCTCTGAGACTCTAAACCCTCAAGGAATTGCACCATATCCATCGTGTCAATGGTGATATCCGGGATCTGGGTAGGAATACAGGTAGATGGCCCTTCATCAGGATAATGTACTCGAGCTACATCCCAACTATGTGTGAAATCCATTGCAGCACTGACACCCGCCTGTTGCAATGCCTATGTAATATGCCATTACATGTAATAATTTAGATTTATTAAAAATTCAAACTAAATTTAACATAATTTAAAAGCTATCCGTAAAAAATTGAAACATAAAGTACAAAAATCAATTACTAAATGTGACTAAATAACATGAATTGGAACATAAATTAAAACTCACATGTGTCTCTGAACCCGACTTGTCAGAACCTTCGTGGTCCTCATGTCCATAATCAGGATCTACCACCTTTCCGTTGCCCTGTACAATTTGAAATTCATTTGAAGTTAAGATCTACAACATAAATCTTGAAAATTAAGAAATAAAACACAAATTATTTAAACTAAGAAATAATATTCAAAAACAAATTAAATTGGAACATAAATTATAACTTACCCCGACTGGCGGACCAATAAATGGCTCCCTAGAAAAGAGTTGATCCATGAATGGGGTCCCCTGCATGAATCAATAGAATACAAATCCCTTAAGTATTATTGACCATTCAATTTGCGACATTGATATGATGTAACATGAAGAACATATATACATAATTGTACAAAAGTATACCTGTCATGTAGCGACGCATCTACGATATAACTGAAAGTATGCATCTCGCGCTGACTCTGCATACCGCAGTAGGGTCTTGCGATCGAAACTCCTGAGCATGTCACTAGATACATGCTCTATCTCTGGCTCTGCAGGTGGAGGGGGTGGTCTAGATGCCTCTCCATGTGCAGCAATAGCAACACTGCCCAAGGCAGTGAACAATGAGTCTGCAAGGTCAGCTCTAGCCTCTGCAGCAAGTTGGGATGATTGTGCCACATCCCCCGACCTGATAACCGCCCTGTCTGGAAGCGGTATCAACCTCGGAGCGGGTGGCACGAAGGCACGGTCTCTCTGAGATCTAGGACCTTGGTAGGAGCGTCCCCTACCAGCCCCATAGAACTGGGACCCTGTGCTAGTGTAATCCGGGTGCATGTCCAAAACAAACTCTGCATAAACATGTTTTTCAAAGTACAATGGGACCTAGTCATGGTGGGGGAACATGCCCCATGCTCCCATAAATCTATCATATATATGTGGTGCAGCGACCTCCAACTTAAACTCCCTAAATCTAAGCAGTTGACCGGGGCGCGGTCACGAGGGATGTCGAATAAAGCACCCTTGATGTCATTCCCTCTTATGGCGACTTTGACATCCTCCCATTTGTGGATCCCAATGACACCATCTCTCCTCCTCTAGCATGAATGTCGCCAAATGTCACTGAGAGGTCCTATGCTCCTGTAGAGGGTCAACATCTCATCAATTGCCAATAACATCATCGACAAAGATCGCCATGTGGGAGAATCCTCCCTCAAAGTGCTCACACATGAGCTCACCCACTCTCGCTGGGAAATGATGTCAGCGAGAGTGATCTGTGCAACCTCATCATCGTACGATCCCCCTGATGGGGCACCTGCGATCCAAACCAAAACACAAATGTTACTAAAAATATATATTATAAATTGCAGCTGAAATTCAATGCATTATATACTAAAAATTTACTGAAAATTTGCTAACAAAAAATACGCACCTGATGCACTCGTGTCTTGTTGCACATCCTCCTCCTGGGGATCCACATGTATGTCGCCAGGATGAACTGACACACTATCTCTCCTGCTACCGCCACCAGTGGCAGCCGACCCCAGCCTGGCATCACTCCTCGGTGAATGGGAGTGTTGCCGATGGCCGCCCTATCGAGCGACGTTAGATCCTCTCGTGCTTCGCGGAGCATGAAGCACTGAATCTCTCTCTTCAGGACTATCTACATCACATTTCAATTTCTAATTCTAATTTTCTTTCAAATTCTATTCCAAATTTCACATTTCAATTTCAAATTTTCTCATTTCAATTTCAAATTCTATTCCAAATTTCACATTTCAATTTCAAATTCAAATTCAAATTCAATTCAAATTTCAAATTCTATTCTAAATTTCACATTTCAATTTCAATTTCAAATTCTATTCCAAATTTCACATTTCAATTTCAAATTCAAATTCAATTCAAATTTCAAATTCTATTCCAAATTTCACATTTCAATTTCAATTTCAATTTCAAATTCAATTCAAATTTCAAATTCTATTCCAAATTCAAATTCTATTCCAAATTTCACATTTCAATTTCAAATTCAAATTCAATTCAAATTTCAAATTCTATTTCAAATTTCACATTTCAAATTCAAATTCAATTCAAATTCAAATTCAAATTCAAATTCAAATTCAAATTTCAATTTCAATTTCAAATTTCAAATCCAATTCAAATTCAAGGCCACCACTGGACTAGAGTTTGCTCCTATTGATCCTCAACCATCGAGTGAAAGGAAGGTTCCTACAATCATTGTTTTAGATTTTTGGATTCAATTTTGCAAGATTTATTTTTTCGGATTTGGTGTTTGATAGAGCTAAGCGAGTTATTTGAATTGTTGAGTGAACTAAATGAATATAGCCTCAATGTTTAATATTGACTTCTGGAAATGATCTATTAAGCAAGTTGCATTAGTTTAGATGCCTAGTTCTGCATATATTTTGTTGGCATCTCATAATTTTACAGACACCCCAGATTGATAAGTACAAATCCAACTCATGTCAATAGAGAACTTGTGACAACATGGTCTTAGTAGCATGAAGGCATACAAATACATGATTAGTTTTGTGTTGGAATTTCTAAGTAGGGTGTGTTTTCTATAGATTTATTTCATTTGAATATAAATGGTCGAGTAGTTTTTAATTATTTCAATTGCATTTGGTGGTGCAGTAAGAACCACACCATCCACTAACCATTGGAAGGATAAATTATGAAGGGATGCATATGAAGGAGGAAAAACAAGTAGAGTTTCAGGAGCTAAAAGTCTGAGGTTTGCATACGAGGTGAATTTTTTTCTACTATGATTTTAAAGTTGTAGATTTCAAAATATAGAGAGTCACCATATTCATGAGTATGCTCTCTTCCTATGTCTAGTTGTGATTTGAAATATTAGAAAAGAAAAATATGGATACAAGTCTTTATATCAACTTGTAATTCTACTGTCGGGGTTTTCTGAAAAATTAAATCCATTTGCAATTCATGAGTGCATGATCTCTTGATGGGACATGTTTATAAAAGTAGACCAGCTTGGTTGAATAAAGTAGACCAAGTATTTTGTACCATCAATGAGAGGTGATACCCCATAAGGCAGAAAGATACGAATCTATTGAACCAAATCCAAATCCAAACCAAATTATCACCAAAGAAATGCATGTATACAATCATATCACAAATCAAAAGGAAAAAGAAAGAATTAGAAGCTAACAAACTAAGCAAATCTTAACTGACAAGCAAAAGACTCATACCTGGAGAAACTTCAGCTGACTACCGAGAGGGTCAAATGGATTCAAAATTTGAAAAGAAAGATACAATCATTATCCTTGAGACAAACTATAGACAATGGTGTAAGAATCATACATTAATTACATGCATGAAAAATGATGATAAATATCCCCAATCAGTAATTGGAAACGGCATGTTGGTAAAAGAAATATTAAACAAAATACATTGTGCTTACTGTTGTAAAATCTATCCATAAATGAAGAAAAATAAGGTTGTACCATTGATTGGAAACTTCTTGAGGTAAGAATCCTCAATCCAATATGCGATCCTAGCATGAATTGTAAAATGATCAATATAGAAAAATTGAGATGAATTTATAGATGAATGATGTTCATTATGAATGGAATTGTTTGCTTCAGTAATTGTACCAAATGAATGAGAATCTAACGTGGTCGAAACTGAGGTGCTTCATGCAATGAATTTTTTAAATTAAATGAGATGTCATTCCTCTTCATATTAAGCATGTTATCATTAAAAAGATTAGAACCATTAACATGATTAGTTTCAATAGACTATTCAGTCTCAAATAGTTTATCATTTAAACAATAAAATTATCCATTGAATAAAAGTGGAGATGAATCAATAGGAGGCATTCCGAAAAATAAGTTCTGTGAAGCATTCTTTTCTTCCCATGTGGAAGACAATAAACCAACTGATTGATGAGAATAAGTTTTATTCTTTTCATCTTCTAAGCATAAGTTATTATCATCTTGCACCCTATTAAAATATGGCCAGTCAGGATGAAATTCTAAATGCTCTGAAATGATCACGTGAGAAGTACAACCCATTATATAGTTAATTACATTTCAAAATAATAACAAAGAAATTATTATTATTTGAAAATATATGAATGAGACAAATTAGCTTGACTAGTAATGAATGGATCGTGAGATTTTATAAAACAAATTCCCAACATTTAACACCAATGCAATGCAAATAAAAAATATCTAGTACTTCATACATGGTTGTACTTCTTAGGTATGCTAGACTTATTAATGCAAATAAAAAATATCTAGTATCAATGATTGTACTTCTTAGGTATCCTAGACTTATTAATGCTGAAACAAGTGCTCTAGTTTACTACAAAACTAGGCATTGGGAGTTTCAATTTCATACATGGTTTATGAGGATGCTCATTACATGGGAAATAACATCATATTTGTTATGACTTAATCACTTGTCCTTGCATAGGGACCTTAGATTGAAAATACATTGCTCAACTCTCATAGTTTTCCTCTAGAGCTAAATCATTTTAGGGTTAAGTAATTTGCAACCAAGTATTAGTCTTAATAAACAAATTTGCATGAATCTATATTAATAAATCAAATATGTGTACAATAAGCTAACATATATGATCTTGTCACAATAGGTCTCCATCACCAAGTCTTGGTCTCTCTATCCTTAGCCACATGGACACAACTCCCTTGCAAATGACTCTCGACTTATCACTATAGTTGCTACATTTGAAAAATATATACATGCCACTTTTTAGGCAAAGTTGAATTAGATTAGCCAAAAATACTCTATAAAGAAGATATCCAAGTACCAAAGGATATTTCATAAGCTCAACTCAAATTTCATCAACATAAGGGTGAGAACCATAGATTAAATGTGTACAATCCCACCATGCACCTATAGGCTTATAAATAATGCATACTTGTTGGAGAGATAGAGCATGGCCTTACAAGTGTCTACCTTGAAAAAATGTTGTTTGATATATACCCGTCCACAATTGTTTGGGGCCATATTCAATTCCATTGCATTCATAAACATATAGGTATAACATAGTGTTTTTTGGGACACACTAAACTCCAATGATGCATTCAATGAAAAAACAATTAACAATTTCACAATAAATTTAATGATAAATGATGATGACATTAATCATAATCCAATTAAAAATATCTCAATTTTTCTTAGTTTAAAAATAAAACACAATACATTTACAAACATTACATAAAATCTTTCTAGAAGTATTCAAACAAAGTTCCAAAAGTGTTACGAGTCATTTTGTTGATAACATAAAAGAATGTTAAATAATGAAAATTAGTGATTGGTGGAATATTATTTTGAGGGTTCAAATTTCAAACAAATAATAGGGTACAAGTGTACAAGTAAACTCTAGTTTTGAATCCAAAAGTGCAACAATGTCTTAGCAATGTAATTTCCATTCTCGATTTGAATAGAAGTTGCAATGTTCTTTAGGAGACAAAAAATATCATAAAAATAAAATATGCAATTAGAATCCATTCAACATGTGTTGCGAACATTTGCTATTGAATTGCTATTGATTGTAGGGTGAATCCACGAATGTATCCCTCTTTGAGAAATCCATGTATCCCTCTTTGATCACTAGTCCCAATATTTTTTAATAACAATCATAAAGCTATGGTCAAGGGACTTAAAGGATAGAAATAAAATAATATTCTTTCATTGTATTTTCCTTATAAATAATAAGGTTGACAAAGTAATGTTATGTAATATGAGCTTGTTCTAAGAGGACCTATAGTCATCCATTGCCAATTTCCAAAGAGCATTTTCGTAAGTTTTATTTGTCTAGCCATTTTAATAATTTTTACATTTTAGAAATGTCCATATTTTTAAAAAGGTGTTTTTATTGTTGAATTGTAGTTTGTATTTCACAAAGATGGTGGAAAAATCTAATCCAAACACATGTAGTCTAGTCCAACAAAATGCATTTGTAGTGGCTTATATCATTCAGAGACATAATCTAATGACGTTAGGCCACTTGATGTTGGGAATTTTTCCAAGCTATCCATTATGGTTCCAGGCCAATTTATCTTCATTGATGCTCACATTGTCAACATACTTTTCATGGCCTGAGAGGGGGTCCTATTTAGGACAATTTGGCAAGTTAGTTATGGTTACGGTTATGATTAATAATATATGATTATATTTCATTAATATTCATTTTTTAATTTTTTATATTATATTATTAATATTAAATATTATTTTTTTAAATAAATTAAGTAAAAATTAATAAATAATATATGATTATATATATTATTAATATTCATTTTTTAATTTTTTATATTATAATATTAATATTAATATATGATTTTTTTTTCAATCTTTTTAGCGTTCTCGGAGAATTGAAAAAACATTGGCAGCATTTTTGCTTGCAAATTCACATACCAAATAATTTTTAAACAAATAAATGCAAAATAAATTTAAAATCCTAAAAGTATTTCAAATTTAAAATAGTTTTGGTTTTTGTTTTGAAATGGTTTTCTGTTTTAGGTTCAAATGGTTTTTTTTTCAATCCTCTTGGTGTTCTCAGAGGATTGAAAAAAAATGGGCAGCATTTATGCTTGTAAAATCACATTTTAAAATAAAACCGGTAGCATTTATGGGATGAAATGCTACCGGTTGATATAAATACAAAAATAAATTAAATAATTTAAACAAATAACTGACAAATATCTAAAACCCTAAATCTATTTCAAATTTGGTTTTTGTTTTGGTTTGAAATGGGTTTTTGTTTTGGTTTGAAATAGGTTTTTGTTTTAGTTAAATCAAATGGTTTTTTTTTTCGATAAGTTTGGTTTCAATGGTGGTTTAGTTTCAATGCCTACATCCTAACCATTTCTAGAAAACCAAATTAAACCTAGATTTGATAAAAAAACACAAATTTTATACATAAAATATGGAATATATTTTTTTTTAAATAACAAAACAAATGGTAGATTTCTACCCACCTGGTGGAATAGATGACATGATGACGTTGCTGTGGGGAGGTGGCATCGGGCAGGTGCTCAGTCGAGGTCCCCGATCGTTGTTGCTCTGTCTCTATCAAGCCACTGCACAAAAACAAGGCCGGCCGGGCCCTGTTTTTTTTTTTTTTTCTCTATCGCATTCCCTCGATCGAGCAAACCCTCGATCGAGGGTTTGCTCGATCGAGGGTCTGTCAACCCACTGCACAACCACCTAGAACCTGGTTTGTTTTTTTTTCTGACGGATCGAACAAACCCTCGATCGAGGGTCTAACTAAACCCTTGATCGAGGGTTTAAAACATCCTCGATCGAGGTATGTTAAAGCCCTCAATCGAGGTATTTTTAAACCCTCGATCGAGCATATAAAACCTTGATCAAGGGCTTGAAATTACCTCAATCAAGGGTCCAAAAAACGAATTCCCCCCTTGCGATCTGCCAAAAATGGTGAACCACATTCGTGGATTCACCCTAAAGTACTATCAAGGAAGAGGTCGAAATTCCCATGCGTACACTCATAGTCTTGAAGCAGATCACCATGTCTATATCAATTTACGCACAGAAAAGGCATATTGTCTTCCAAATGGATATGAAGTGAATGATCCTTCACTTGGTGATATTGGGCACGTCTTGAACCCAAGGTTGGAATGTTAAGATTATTTGTCTTGTTTGTTGATCGTTTCACTTTCAGGAATACCTATATAGTCTAATTTATCATTTAGGCCAAATATTTCAGGCCTTATAATATATGACAAATGATATACCTCAATAGCTACAATATTTTTAGGTTCTTGTTTTATTTTCTCTTGCATCTCTAAATGCATCAAAACCAACATTTTTCTTTGGCCTGATAGTTCTACCACTAGTGGCATTATGCATGAGTTAATTTTGACTTTGTAAGTTACACACATGTTTATAGCAATTAGTGGATTTATTTTGGTGAGTCCTAGAAGGTAACCTATCTTTTCTTTTGTGGCTAGCTTGGATCTCCATGTATTTAGCAACACCATTAATAGTTTTTGGTCATTGATGTCCTTTAAAAAATGTTTCCTTTACATTGTAATTTTTTTCGAAGGAAAACCTCGCTGGGAAACCCTTCGGCACTTCTTCGCATTTTGTAAATAGCACCCAGTGTAAACCCATCAACACTGATTATGGCGCTTGACCCGGTAGGGACATCTATAGAGGCACAATGGAGGCATCCAGCTTGGGGAATTGACCCCAAAACCTCTTGAGCTCAAAGCACTGAACCACTCAAGCTATTCCACTTGGCTACTTTTAATACTATAATTTATAAGATATAAAATTTACATTAAATTTAAATCAAGCTAAATTTTATCCTCCAAATAACTGTGATTTGTGTATACCCAATATATTTGGCTAGTACTTAAAATCTCCCCTCGCCATTCTGTCAAATAAAATCATAACATGCAGAAGGAAGACACGAGAAGATTTCATTCTGCTTATTTATTGTGGCAAGTTGTAGTTCCAAGGAGGTAAGGCTTGATTGCTGGATTGACACAGCCGACTTATGTTAGATGGATGATGCAGGTTTTCAAGGGAGCAAGTTGAGCAACTTGATACAATTAAGCAATGGTCTAGGGTGCTTGATGGTTCAAACTATTTACCTGGAATGGTAATTGAATTAAGACACAAAGTCTTGTGGCGTGGATTAGAGTCCAACTAATCTTCCTGACTGTATCCAATGGAATTTAGTTGTCCATGTGAACTTTTGCTATGTTTACATTGTTGTTTATTCCATTCTATGAAAATCATCAGTAACATATCTTAGATCTTAATCGATTTATTTGGTGGATGTCTTTCAAGTTGGTCTCAACAACATCAAAGAGACTTACTTTCTCAATGTTACCATTCAGTCATTAATGAGGGTCACTCCTCTAAGAAACATTTTCCTTATCCCTGGAAATTATCAGAACTATAAATCTCCTCTTGTTCATCGATTTGGAGAACTGACAAGGAAAATCTGGCATTCTCGAAATTTCAAGGGGCAGGTATTTGCCTTGGAAGAGTCCAATTGTATAAATTAATAGCCAGCCAGCTAAGACAACATATAGTAACTCTTGGGGATTTGTTTGCAGGTGAGTCCCCATGATTTCCTACAGGCAGTTATGGTAGCCAGTAAGAAACAGTTTTGGATAGGTGCACAGTGAGATCCTGTGGAGTTCATGTCTTGGCTTCTAAATACTCTTCATGGAGACCTTGGAGGAACAAAGAAATCTAATAGCAGCATTATCTACAAATGATTTTAGGTTCTGTTGTTAATTAAGCTAAGGCTCTAAGTATATAATATGTGCAGGAGCATGTTAGAGACTTAGTTCATTGCTTCCCATTTTTTCATCTTTTGCATGTTGTGCTTGTCTGTTCAGCGTCAATTGGAGGTGGTGAAAGAGATCCAAAACAAAAAATTTAAGGAGAAGAAAGAGGAAACAGAGAAACAACAAAAGGTGACTGGGATGGAGGCTAAAGCAGAACCTAATGACGTGGTTAGAGAAATCTGCAGGATGCCTTTTCTTATGCTTGGATTTGATCTTCTGCCACCTCCTCTTTTTAAATATGTAATGGAGAAAAACATTATTCCACAGGTAATACTTAGTTTTCTTATTATAATTTCATATAATGTGTAAATGTTGTTTTAAATTTTTAATTCAAATCAATAATTTATAAAAGAAAACACACATTATGAAGGTTTTTCGACATGTATTGTCTCATTCCTTTACAGTATCACATATATTGAAAGTTACTTCTTATCTAATGGAACAGTTTATGCATTTATGGAGATAAAAGTGGATACCCTGGCCAGATTATAGATATTTTCCTCAATCTTTCAAACTCTAGATGATTTTTAGAAGTATGCAGTGGCTACAATTTGAAAAATGTAACCTTGACTTATATCTAGGGTGTATGTTATTTTTGGATGCTAACTGTGGTTACTATTTCAGAATGCATTGTGATTTTAAGACTTGTTTGGGGGCATTTATTGTGTCACGTGCCACTTTTCAACATACCAAAAAAGTTTGATGGTGAATCAATTACTGAAGTTGTCCATCCCTAGATTGCAAGGATGAGATATCGTGTGACAAGGCTTCCACACTATTTGATTTTACATATGCGACGTTTTACAAAAAACAATTTCTTTGTGGAGAAGAATCCTACTCTTGGTGAATGTCCTCAAACCTATATTGTATGGTTTTCTTTCCTGTATTTTCCTTCCAGATAATGAAATTGATTTTTTCTGACACTTTTTTTGCACGAGTGAACTTTCCTGTCAAGAATTTGGAATTAAAGGATTATATCCCTTTACCTGTTCCAAAAAGCAATGAAAAATTACGCTCCAAGTATGATCTCATTGCAAATATTGTCCATGATGGGAAACCTGGTGAAGGTTCTTACAGGGTATTTCTACAGAGAAAGTGAGAGGAAGGCTGGTAAGCTCTCATTTCTGTCAACTTATGTATCAAATATTAACCATTAATATTTTCAGGTTCTACATGCAAACCTTTCCATAACAATTTAATATGGCTGGAGTTTGTTTGGGAAGATTGAATATGTTAATGTTTTGCAATCATTAATTCTATTTTTTTGTAGGTATGAAATGCAAGATCTCCATGTATCTGAAACTCTACCTCAAATGGTTGCACTTTCTGAGGCATATATGCAAATTTATGAGTAGCAACAGTAATAACTGATGAAGGCTTTACACATAATTTTTTACTGATATGTAAGGAATTCCTTGTATGATTTATAAGAATGGTTGTAAAGTTTTTGATAGTTGACCAGATATAAATATATTTCTTGTTGAGCTCCTCTATGCTTTTATTAGGACATGATCATTTGTTGTAAGTTAGGACCTTTGGAATGTTCTTTTTATCTACTCAATTTAATTTCCTTGGCTAATTCAAGTCCAAATACAAAAATAGATGAAATAGGACGGTTCATGACCTACATATGAAATACAAGTTTCTGTATTAGTTCATTTCTATCTTGGTGAGCAGCAATTTCATTTTATTCTTCTGTTTTTAAATCTAAAATAGTAATAGTTGATATTCTTTGGGAAATAGTTTGGCTTCTGTCAAAAGTATGCAACGGATTCCAGAACTTTTCTTAAATTAAGTCTATGGCTATATATTAAATGTTGTACAAAATCCAATTCAATTTTGTCAAAAAACAACTCGAGTTCTATAGCATAATTGTTTGAGAGATTGCAGTGTATATATCTACACATACATATGTATGGGTGTGCAAATGTGTAATTTTAGTAAAAAATATTTTATTATCAGAGAAAACATATAGAGTTTTGTCTCCACCTTAACGGCAAAACAGGGACACCAAAATTGTGTATGCATGTTTATATATTATGAGAGAAAGTATATACAAAAACTAGAGTTTTGTCCAACCTTAGCAGCCAAAAAGGGTGTTTATGGGTAGAAATGACCTTGGTCAACTGTAGGGGTTAACCTCAGTGAAATGTCTCAAGTAGACTAAGAATTGTTTGGGATATGGCATTCATTGTTTGGGATAGGGAATCCATCTGGATTCTGGTTCAACAACATTTAATTATGCCGAAGGTGTATTTTAAGGGAGCGGTTCCTCTCGCCCCTTCGTCGTCTGTCGACGGCGAATGAGGAGCCGCCCCTGTGATTGTACGGATTAAGCCATGAATGCTGTACTCAGTGCACATAATAATAACAAAAAGCAAGTACCATATTCTAAATTGTGTGTAGTGAGCAGCTGCAATGCTTCGACTGTGACAACTCTGACTAATGGTAATGAAGAGAAGGCATCGTAACAACTGCCTGTTTCATTTTGCAGAGGATGTAATTGGGTAGATGGAATCACCACCGATGAGAGCGCATGAATCCTATTTTATGTTTCCGTGTAGGCTCCATCTACCATTGAAATCCCCCCCCACTTCTTAGCCTCTTCATATACTTGAATGATACGAAGCATTAATGAGTCCCTCGGATAAGCTTGCACGTCATTTTCATGGACACAAAATTGAGTACCTGTTGCCACAGGAAATTAAAATCCAAATCAAAATGAAAGTCCGCATCAGATCACAAACTCAACAGATAAATGGTACTTACTATTTGGGGAAGGAGCAAAGGCATTAACAATCTCAGTATTCCTTGAAGAATCTGTGTTGCTGCTGCTTCTGTTGTGCCGGAGTAATAAAGTTGAATATTTTGCTTCGAGAAGCTGTAGAATACATCCGATGCCATCCTGAGTCTGAATTTGTGTACAATATTTGGTGTTTGAATTCTGTGTGTGTAATAAGGCGGTGGTGAGAAGATTGATGGCTCTTGTAATTTTACTAACAGTCGATGCCATCGTTGCAAAAATCAAAAATCTTTTTGAAAAACAAGTAAACCGTGTATAAAATGAATTTAGAATAGGTTGACCAACTCAGAATTAGAAATATCATTATTTTGTATGCTTGAATGATGCACAATTTGTTTGAATATCATCATTCTCAAGCAATAACAACTTCTTAAAGGGTGCTAGCTCAATGGTAGAGCACCTGCCTAATTATAGGCAGGAGATTGGTGGTTCGATTCCTCCGTACCCTATCATAAATTAGTGACTAAGAAAACGACTAAATTCGCATATATACGACTATTAATAGCTAATTTCCAGTATCTTATAGCACAACTAAGGTTTAGTCATATTTAGCTTAGTCATTAATATGTTATCATCTAGTAGTTTATTTAGTCGTATATTTGGTCATTAATTGTGACAATCAATGACTAAATCAGTTAGTATCAATGACTAAATCTGTGACTAAATCAATGACTTAATCAATGACTATCAATGACTAAATCAATGACTAATAAGTCAACCAATTAATGACTAGTGAAATATGACTAGAGATAAGATAGTGTAAATTAGATACTATTAGTCACCGACTCAAAAATAGTCGTTTATAGTCGAATTTTAGTCATTTTTTTAGTCATTAATTTCTCATTTTGTACTAGTGGATCAACCTCATCCACCTATGAATAACTCTCCTGTTTTGAATTTGAATGAAGTAGGAATGGAACATTTCTGCACCTTTCATCAAGAACCACACTCTGAAAAAAGCTGTCTGCAATGGATAAATTCGATGAGCTTGGTGATGAACCAAATGTTAGACTCGCAGAGCCTAGACCAAGACAGTCCTCCAAAGGATCAAAATCCTGAACCTGAATAACTGGTCACGGAAACTACTATGGTGTTATAGGATTGGGTACCTTTGACTGAATTAGTTGAAGACGATCCCGAGGAAAGTCAAGTTTCAACTGTTAACATTAATACTCGCAGTAAAGGTCTAGTCATTGATCCAAACCCAAGCTCAACCACGCCCAAGCCTAAAGCCTTCAAAGAGATACCTAAAAGGCACATCACAGTCATTCCACCATAGCCTAACCCTAACCAAATGCCTACTAAGCAGCCAAACGTGGAAACAATTCATCCATCAAAAGTAACTTTCAATAAAACTAGCAATCAACCCAAAGTTGTAAAGGAATGTGACATGGGCTATGACATCATCGAAGACATAAAGAAGGTAAAAGCTAATGTGTCTATATTCGATATGTGTAGTTTGCCTCAACAACGAAAGAAGTTGTTGCAGGCTCTCGAACCCCAATCTAGCGCTCCATTAGCAAACCCTCAAGAGGATCCCCAAATAAATGAAGCTAGCATTGGCGGAAAATCTAAATCCCAAACACTCCCTTTTCAATTAACTTTTGAAGTTTTTAATCACAATGTGCATAATTGTTTAGTAGATTCTAGAGCTTCCTCGAATGCCATGCCTCTATCTATTTGCAAAAGGATCAATGGGTAGCCAATTCCATCCCCAGCCCAAATTATTCAGCTAGATAGAATTGTTGTTAAAGTAATTGGGGAAATGAAAGATGTGCTTATTAGGTTGTTTGTTGATTCTAGAGTGTGTCAGTTTATTGATATAATGGTAGTTGATATCCCTGAAGCTTATGGTTTGATCCTAAGCCGAGACTGGTTGACTAAACTTGACGGTTATTTCACCATAGATTGGTCCCACTTATGGCTGCCCTATCAGAATAGGCAAAACCAAATTAAAGTGTTGAGGGAACCACACATGAAACAGAACGTAACTCGACTAGAGGAAAAGAATGAAGCCGTAGCTTTCTCATCTTTTGTCCTAGGGAATTGTTTCTTAGAAATCAAGCGTGGAAATTATTAGTCAAAAGATATCAACAATGAATCAAACAAATAGTCCGATCTCCTTCAATTTTCTCGGACTGACGATATCGACTGTAACATAGTTAACTTAGTTACTGACTTAGATGGTTCAGATACTAACTTAGTCAGATCAAATAATGCTTTTTGGTTTTTGTACTTTGATGGTTCCGAAACTCAGGAAGGATCCGGAGCCGGTTGTGTTCTAATGGATCACGAGAGGAACAAGCACTTCTTGTCTTGTAGATTAGAGTTTGATTGTACAAATAATATTGTTGAATATGAAGCTTTAGTCCATGGATTGAAGAAGGCCATCAAATTGAACGTTAAATACTTGAAAGTCTTCGGCGACTCGAAAATAGTCGTCAGATAGGTAAGAGACATGATTCATTGTCTTTCACCACATCTGAAAGGCTATTAGTCTGAGGTATGGGATCTAATTACCAACTTTGAAGCTTTTAATATAAAATCTATTCCTAGATTACAAAATGATGCCGCTGACTTATTAGCTACCTCTGCTTCCAGGTTAGTGCCTACTAATAATAAGTGTTCTATTGAATTGGTTTTCAGGCCTTTCGTTCCAGATAATATAACAAATTTCAGGGTATTCGATGATGACAATCAGATCATTAGTTTCCTTACTAATGAAAACATGTTTCAAAAAGTTGTTATAGATGAAGAAAAACATGATGTTGATCTGCAAAATAAGGACGCAATCAAAGGAAATTTCATGCCTAAAGGAGTGAGATCACTTGAAAGTTTGTTCGATCTGCGGAGCAAGTTCAAGAAACCAACAAATGTTAAAACTCATAGTTCTACTGTGCAGCATGAATTGATAAATCTGGGCATAGAGGCCGAACCAAAATATGTCAATCTTGGTAGATGTTGTTCGCCGGGTGAAAGAGACAAGTTCATAAAAAAATTTCGGCAATATAAAGATGTGTTCGCTTAGACATATGAAGATCTAAAAACATATGATACGCATATCATTCAGCATGTCATACCAATGAAGGAAGGTGTTAAACCTTTTCAACAACAGCTAAGAAGAATGCACCCTACTCTTGAACCTTTAATTCAAAAGGAATTAAAGAAGTTATTAGATGCTAAGATCATATTTAAAGTCTGGAATTCGGAATGGGTCGCTAATTTAGTTCCCATAAGGAAGAAGTATATAGAAATAAGACTATGTGTAGATTTCAGAAACCTGAACAAAGCATATGATAAAGATAATTATCCTATTCCTTCAATGGAACAAATTTTGCAGATGGTATCAGGAGCATAAATGTTTTCTCTACTAGATGGTTTCTTCGGTTACAATCAAGTGTCTGTAGCGGAAGAAGACCGTCTTAAGACTACTTTCCACACTAAGTGGGGAACATTCACATATCAAAGAATGTCGTTCGGATTGATAAACGCAGGAGCCACTTTCCAACAAGCGATGGACATTGATTTTCGAGGATTGGGAGGTCACTGTGTTGTAGTCTATCTAGATGATGTGATAGTCTTTTCGAAGAAAAGAAAGGACCATGTCTTCCATTTGAAACAGATTTTTGACCGATGCAGGAAGTATGGTATCTCTCTAAACCCCAAGAAAAGTGTGTTCGCAGTCCTTGAGGGCAAGCTTCTTGGTCAAATCATCTCAAAAAATGGAATTTCGATAGACCAAGAGAAAGTGCAACTTATCAGCAAAATTCCCATGCCCCATAGCAAAAAAGCTATGCAATCGTTTATGGGAACGATTAATTTTGTTCGAAGATTTTTCCCTGATTTCGCTCAGACCATTAAATCGTTACAGCAGAGGGTCAAGCAAAATGTGCAGTTCAAATGGAGAGATTTAGAGAAGGATGCATTTAAGGATATCAAAGAAGCCATAGCCAATTATCCCTCTCTAAGAAGTCCAGATTTTGGAAAAGATTTTATTTTATATACCTCGCTTCAGATGACTCTCTCGCAGTCGTTCTTACGCAAAAGGTGGAATTAGGAGATGAATACCCAATCTCTTTTATGAGCACTGGTCTGTAGGGCGCTGAACTGAACTATCATGTCGTAGATAAATAAGCATACGCTGTATACAAAGAAGTAAAGCAGTTCAGGCCATATATCCTTAAGAACAGAACTAAAGTTGTGGTTCCCCATCCAGCCGTCAGATCCCTTTTCTTTCAAAAGGAGTTGGGTGAAAGAAGAGGAAATCGGGTCACCGCTCTTCAAGAATACGATCTAGAATTTAAACCAGCCATCATTATTAAAGGTCAAGGCCTATGTAAATTGCTCACTGAGAACCCAATAAATGAAGAGCGAGATTGGGAAAATGAGGCCGAACTAAATACGGCTGAAGTCTACCCTATCTTCACAGTGCCTGAATCTTGGTACAAAGACTTAGTGCACTACTTGCAACAAGGGTACCTACCAGAGCATTGGATTTCTAAGCAAAGAAGAGCACTCTGTTTGAATTCAGCGGCTTACCTGATCATTGATGGATTACTTTTTAGAAAAAATGATGATGGTATTTTTCTCAGATGTTTAGAGAAGGAATATGCAAGTAAGGTGGTCAAAGAGCTACATGATGGCCCTGCTCGTGGGAATTATTCCGGAGACACCATAGCTCACAAGATACTGAGGGATGGATATTATTGACCCACTTTGTTCAGAGATTCATATGCCTATGCACGGAATTGCGATGTATGCCAAAGAAGTGCTGGGAAATTACCCAAGGCAGCAGGACCATTACAGCCGGTTATCATCTCGAAACCTTTTGAAGAATGGGGCATAGATGTCATTGGAGAGATAAAACCAAATTCTTCTTTGCATCACCGGTATATCCTAACAGCCATAGATTATTTTACGAGATGGACAGAGACTATCCCATTGCGCAAAATCAATGAAGATGCAGTCATTAGTTTCTTAAAAGAGAACATCATAACCAGGTTTGGGGTTCCAATTTCCCTAGTTTTTGATAATGCAACTTATTTCTCGTCTTTTAAAATAAATGAGTTTGTTTATGAAAGAGGAATTAAACTACATTATTCAGCCAACTACTACCCCTAGGGAAATGGATTAGCTGAGTCCTCAAACAAAAATCTCATCTGAATTCTCAAGAAGACTGTAATTGAAAACCAAAGAAGTTGGCACACTGCTCTTCCAAATGCTTTATGGGTAGATAGAGTCACTCCAAAGAATGATTTGGGAGTTTCCCCATATACCCTTGTTTACGGTAGAGAATCCATCCTCCCTCCTAACCTCTTACTCCCATCTTTGCAATTGGCCCAAGCATCCCGAGGTACTAGTAGTCAAGTTTTGTAGTCTAGAATTGACACCTTATTGAAGCTTGAAGAATCTCAGCAGAAGGCCAAAGACCGATTCCACCAACATCAAGACATAGTCAAAAGATGGTTTGATAAAAGGAAGTCTGACAAAAGAAATTTTGAAATAGGAGACTTAGTCTTGAAGTGGGATCATTAGCATGAGGGAAAAGGAATGCATACAAAGTTCCAACATCTATGGGTTGGCCCTTATCTAAGTTCCGAGAAACTTGGTTCATCTACTTACAAGCTGAAAGACCTCCGCGGATAAGAAGTAATCCTTCCTCTCAATGGCATCGCCCTAAAGCAATGCTTTGCATAGTCTCATTCGGACCTTTGTACATAAATAAATGGTTTCTTTTGTTTTCTTTTTCTTTCTGTCCTTTCCTTTCTTGTTTTTGTTCCTTGAGCATTTTCAGTAGTTTAGTCTGATTTTTCTTGTCTTTTCACGTCCTATTTGAGTTTTTTTTCTTTGCCAAATAAGACCCATCCCAACTCCTGTTGGCTATAACTGAACCAGAGGTTTTCTATAAGACCCAGGTTCTTTGCAGTTTCCCTTTGACCAACAAAACCCCTTCGCACTGGCCCATTCGGCAACAACCTACGAGCAGGCCGAGGTCTCACCCGAGGTGTATCTAATGGGGTACTTCGGAATCAGATTTCCACAGTAAGTGATGAGCTGCTTAGACGGACGTACTGCGCAGCACAACAGATGGTATGTGTTGCGAGGTGATACTGCACAGTGATGGGCAACGCTGCGGTCCGCACCACTGTGTTCTTCTACCGCGGGGCTTCTACCGAAGCTACGAACCATCCAACTTTATCCTATACTGGGATTATCTTGGAAGTGCTTAAGGTCCTAAAATGAATATCACTCATCCATTCATTCAGGCGCTTAACCGACTATCCTTCTAGCATTCATTCATTAACTCAGGATATCAAGATTCAAGCATAACCGATTACTCTAATCCATGGTTATACATTCCTTTACTGCGCGTAAGAAAATACTTAACGAATTGATTGATTTACTTCCTTCATATACAAGATAAATGTTCACCATTCAACTATTCATGAGAAACTTAACATATCATTTCCATACTTTTCTTAATGGCAAATGCATATAAAATATCTCTCATAACAGTATGCAAGGAAACATTTAGACATTCATTGATAGAAAACATGAGTAAACATTCATTCATAAACACAATCACACAACAAGAGATTTAACGTGGTTCACTCCCCCAGGTGGGAAGCTACGTCCACAAGAACGGTTGGTAATATATTTCTTAGAAAGGGATGGGGACAACCGTTCTTAGTCTGCGCACTCAGCTGCAGACTATCCTTCCTCTCAAAAATAGGCCTACAAAAATGGAGCTACGAAGCTCTTCTTAGTCTGCGGCAACGATATAGCTCGAGTTGCACACAGAAATGGAGCTACGAAATGAACAGGACTGCCAACAAAACTTGGAGACTACCATATCTAATGTTGCAAAGGATATTGAAGGTATAGAACTCCAGGATGATCCTGTAGACACAATTCGAAGGATCGAAGATAAGGTGAGATCCTTGAAGTCGGAGATGCAGGATAAATAAATTTTTTATGAGGCCGATATTTCCTCGTTGAAGGAAAAAATGAACATACAGGCGCCATTAACTGAGCAGCAGTTGAGAGAGCAAGCCGTCAATACCGCTGCTAGAACATAGCAAGTGGCATGGATCAGTGCTAAGATCTGTTGGAACAAGTTTCCAAGGCATTCACTGCCCTTGAAGAGGATTAGGGGCTGCTACAGGTAAAGACCGTGGTAAAAGAAAAATAGACCACGCTAGAAAAGTTGGATGCAGAGCTCAAGGCTCTGCCACCTAGGGAGAGGTTGTCCAGGTATAAGGAAGTATCAGGCTTGAAGAAGCAAGTCTAGGAATTAAGAGAGAAAGAGACTGAGATGGATAATCAGTCACAACAACTCTTGGAGGATGCTACAACAATGTCGCAGCAGATAGAGGATAAGCTGAAGGAACTGCGTGACAACCAGGAGCAGGTAAAGGGACAGATTGGAGAAGAAATAACTCCAGCCCTACTTGAAACAGTTCATCAAGTTGAGCAGGATACCAAAGAAGCAGTGGAGCAGTTGCTCGGTGTATATAATGAGTTCGCGGCCAAACTAGTTCCACCGGTCGCGGAGCAGAGTGAGACAACTAAAGCAGCAAGTGGCTCGGGGATGAGCCACATGTAAGTGTTAGGGGCATGTTGGGCCCAGGTTGAGACAAAGTTTTGGAAACACCTTTTTGTGATAAGCAAAGAAATATGAGTTGAGCGCAGCTCAGAAATAAAATTTTGTCTAAGTGTTAAAGATGCTGCGGAGATGTGCGCAACATCCTATTTTTTATCAGGCTGTGAAGTTGCGAAGCAGTCAGGACACGTGGATCCATCAAAGCAGAGTGTTGGACATGGATCAGGTACAGGTATCAGATGGACCAGTAATGGTCTAATTTTGGAAGGATGCTCCAGAAGTGCCGAGCGGCGGGCATGAAAAAATCAGGCAGGCGGCCAATGCACGAGATTGTTGAGGAAAGCGATGTCTTGGCATGCTTGGTGGGCAAAACCGTTAGAGAGAAACGGGTGGACAGAAGCAGCCTCTTGGAACGCGTGCGACAGGAACGCCGATAGTGATAGATTGAAGACGTGGCAAACCACCACGATGAAGCAGATGCTACCAGATGCCAGCAAGCCAATTTAGGGAAACCAATGCGGTTTGTAAACCCTAAAGGTTTTTGGGTTTAGGTCTTTGGCTTTGTAAAGACATGACCTTAGAGGCATGATCTATTTAAGAAGACAATTTTGTATGGGATGGGGTTCAGTGGTTGTTCTAAGTTACATTTTGGAGTTATACTCTTAGTTTTTGCTGTGACAATTGTAAAATCTCTCTGAGCTAAGAATATTGTAAAGTATCTGCAGCTGTGTGCGCAGAGGCCTATTTTTTAGAGGAAGGATAGTTTGTAGCTGAGTGCGCAGACTAAGAACGGTTGTCCCCATCCCTATCTAAGAAATATATTACCAACCGCTCTTGTGGACGTAGCTTCCCACCTGGGGGAGTGAACCATGTTAAATCTCTTGTTGTGTGATTGTGTTTATGAATGAATGTTTACTCATGTTTTCTGTCAATGAATGTCTAAATGTTTCCTTGCATACTGTTATGAGAGAGCTTTTATATGCATTTGCCATTAAGAGAATTATGGAAATGATGTGTTAAGTTTCTCATGAATAGTTGAATGGTGAACATTTATCTTGTATATGAAGGCAGTAAATCAATCAATTCGTTAAGTATTTTCTTACGCGCAGTAAAGGAATGTATAACTGTGGACTAGAGAAATCGGTTATGTTTGAATCTTGATATCCTGAGTTAATGAATGAATGCTAGAAGGATAGCCGGTTAAGCGCCTGAATGAATGGATGAGTGATATTCATTTCATGACCTTAAGCACTTCCAAGATAATCCCAGTACAGGATAAAGTTGGATGGTTCGCAGCTTCGGTAGAAGCCCCGCGGTAGAAGAACACAGTGGTGCGGACCGCGACGTTGCCCATCACTGTGTAGTATCACCTCGCAGCACATACCATCTGTTGTGTTGTGCAGTACGTCCATCCAAGCAGCTCATCACTTACTGTGGAAATCTGATTCTGTAGTACCCCATTAGATACACCTCGAGTGAGACCTCAGCCTGCTCAAAAGTTGTTGCCGAAAGGGCCGGTACGAAGGGGTTTTGTTGGTAAAAGGGAAACCACAAAGAACCTGGGTCTTATAGAAAACCTATTGGTCAGTTATAGCCAACAAATGGAGCTATGAAGGAAACCATTCTTAGTCTATGCACTAACGTCATGTCGTTACAAAGCCAAATACCTAAACCCAAAAACCTTTAGGGTTTACAAACCACGTCGGTTTCCCTAAACCGGCTTGCTGGCATCTGGTAGCGTCTGCTTCATCGTGGCGGTTTGCCACATCTTCAATATGTCGCTATCAGCCTTCCTATCACACGCATGCCAACAAGTTGCTTCCGTCGAACCGTTTCTCTCTAACGGTTTCTCCCACCAAGCGTGCCAAGACGTCGCTTTCCTCAACAATCTTGTGCATTGGCCGCCTTCATGATTTGCTCGTGCCCGCCGCTCGGCACTTCTGGAGCATCTTCATAAAATTAGACCATTACCGGTCCATCCGATACCTGTACCTGATCCATGTCCAACACTCTGCTTTGATGGATCCACTTGTCCTGACTGCTTCGCATCACTACCTCCTTGCAGCGCTGGTCTTCGTAGTGCTTCCAAAATTCGGATGCTCTACACAACTTCGCAGCCTAATCAAAAATAGGATACTGCGCACATCTCCGCAGCGTCTTTAACACTTAGACAAAATTATATTTCTGAGCTACGCTCAGCTCATCTTTCTCTGCTTATCACAAAAAGGTGTTTCCAAAACTTTGTCTCAACCTGGGCCCAACATGCCCCTAACACTTACATGTGGCTCGTCCCTGAGCCACTTGTTGCTTTAGTTGTCTCACTCTGCTCTACGATCAGTGGAACTAGTTTGGCCCCGAACTCATTATATACATCGAGCAATTTCTCCACTGCTTCTTTGGTATCCTGCTCAACTTGCTGAACTGTTTCAAGAAACGCTGGAGTTATTTCTTCTCCAATCTGTCCCTGTACCTGCTCCTGGTTGTCGCCCAATTCCTTCAGCTTATCCTCTATCTATTACGACACTGCTGTAGCATCCTCCAGGAGTTGCTGTGACTGATTATCCATCTCAGTCTCTTTCTCTCTTAATGCCTGGACTTGCTTCTTCAAGCTTGATACTTCCTTATACCTAGACAACCTCTCCCTGGGTGGCAAAGCCTTGAGCTCTGCGTCCAACTTTTCTAGTGCGGTCTATTTTTCTTTTACCGCGGTCTTTACCTGTAGTAGCCCCTGATCCTCTTCAAGAGCAGTGAATGCCTTGAAAACATTTTCCAATAGATCTTGGCACTGAGCCATGCCACTCGTGATGTTCTGCACGACGGTACTGACGGATTTCTCTCTTAACTGCTGCTTAGTTAATGGTGCCTGTATGTTCATTTTTGCCTTCAAGGAGGCAATATCGGCCTCATAAAAAAAAAATTATCCTACATCTCCGACTTCAAGGATCTCACCTTATCTCTGATCCTCAGAACTGTGTCTACAGGATCATCCTGGAGTGCTATACCTTCAATATCCTTCCCAACATTAGATATGTTGTCTCCAAAATTGGTCAACGGTCCTGTTCATTTCATAGCTCCATTTCTGCGTGCAACTCGAGCTGCCTGTTTGTTGCTATGAGCTCTGCTTGTGACTTCTTCGACTCCACTGTCCTTTCATGCATCTCCTCGACGATCTACGTGTGGATGAAGTGCAATCCTAGTAGGGGTATTTTTTCCAAGTCGATCTCTACCCACTCGACACCCTTTGTGTCCAACACGATTTGTTCTGCCATGGGTAGTGCAATAGCCAATGGGTCCACATGGACAATCCTAGTCTTTGACGGCAGCGTTATTGCTAGCTATGGCGGTGTTTGTTGCGAGATTCCTACCGACCTCCCTTCAGCTCCTGTGTCGCGTGGCAAGGTTAGGATTTTCTGGATATCGTCCATTTTCTTCATAAGGCCTTGCAGCTGAGTGCACAGACTAAGAACAGTTGCCTGAAGAAGCACTGAAAGACTCCAAGTGCTTCTTCAATGGTCAACTCTTCTTCTCTATAGGAGGGTTTGGACATTAACTGGTTACACTAGTACAAAATGAGAGATAAGTGACCAGGCGACCAAAAAATTTGGTCACCACAGCTTTTTCAAGGGATAAATGACCAAAATTGAGAAGTTTTAAGTGAGCTAACTAAAAATGACCAAGATAAATGACCAATTTGGTCACGGGATAAGAACTAAACTAAAAATGACCAAGATAAATGATCGATTTGGTCATGGGATAAGAACTAAACTAAAACTTACCAAATAACAATTAGTCATTTATTTGGTCATTTTTAGTTGTGTCACTCCGACAATGGAAAATTACAATTTTGACAATGAATTTGTACAATTTACTAAATTTTAACATTGCAGATGGATTCAGAGAGGGGGTCTTTGAATCCATATGCTTTAACACTACATATAAATTCAAATACCCCTAGAGGGGGTCTCTGAATCCATATGCAGTGTTAAAATTTAGTAAATTGTAGACCTCCAGATACAATGTTACAATTTACTAAATTTTAACATTGCAGATGGGGTCTCCAAATCCATCTGCAGTGTTAAGATTTAGTAAATTGTAGACTACATGCACAAGTGACCACGCACTTGCAAGTTGAGGGTTTACATGCAAATAGACGAGTGCACAAGCATGATGGAGGGCTCACAATCCATGCACAAGAAATCCAAGCGTGCGTTTGCAAACTGTGATTGCACATGCAAATGAAGGGGGCAATTGCGCAAGGCACGATCCTCTTAAGAGGACAACCATTCACCTTCGGCACCATGCAGGGAAGAAACCTGGGAGTTTGCAATACTTGCTAAACAGTGACACAATGAAGCATTGTCGCTTGCGACGAATTCACAAAGGGAAAGAAGAGGTGTGATCAGTCCCACGTGGATCCTCCTAAGAGAACAATCCTTCGCCTTCGACACCACACATGGAAGCAGCAAGGGAGTTTGCAACACCCGCTAAACAACATCATGATGAATCCCTATTTCCTGCGATCACCTCACAAGGGGAATTAAGAGACGTGAATAGTTCCACACATATCCTCCCTTCAATAGAGCCCTTTCCAATTAGGCTTGGAGTTCCCATTGGCTAGGGAAAGGCATCATTGACAATGCCATCATCGTTGATTGGAGATGGTAGGAACCAACAATCACATTTAAATTAACCATAAAATTCCACTAAAGTTAGAAAATGTATTTTTTACAATATTTAAATTGCATTCTTCTCCATATATTATTAATTTTTTGTATAATTTATGAACATTAGAGACTCTTACATAAATTTTATAATTTTTTAACTTAAAACAAGGTTAAGTTTCCATAATATAAAGTCAAACAATTGTTTTCAAATTAAAAAGAAGGCGATAATAATATTATCAAATTTAAAAAATTTAATTTAGTGGGTGGAAAGAAAAATTAAATTTAATGGAGGGAAAGGAAAGTTGGGGAAAATAAATTGGTTGTAATGCACCTAGAGCAAATTTACAAAACACTCCAGGTCGATTTGTCCTCAGATGTTTTATTGACCGGATACAATGAAAAACTCATCAAGATGAAGCATCCATTTTATATTTCTCACATTATTCACTCCATTGCTCGTAATTCCTCATTGACCTCGATCTCTAGCGGTTCGGTTCTAAAGTAGCAAGTTCTATAGTCTCCTTCTCGTAGGTAATCGTAAGCAAAAGTTACTCAGCATCAAACCGTGTGTAGCAGGCCCAGAGGTTACTTTGGGTTTGTTTGATTACAGAACAGAGTTGACCTAGGTTGGTTGATCCGATAACTGAGGTCTATTGTTATGAGCGCTATGAATCCGGTGTTCGCTCAGACAAGGAAGACCATCTTGGAGAGGATTGGAGGACACGGGCCTGGTGTCAATATAAGACAGTCGATCTCCTGCAAAAATCAGGCCACTCCACGTTCTTCTGCAAATCCCTTGAGGAGGCTTCTTATATTTTGTGTGATCAGTTTGGATTTTAGAATTCGGTGCTCGACGATCAAATCCCTTACAACACAAAATGGACTCTGTAAAATGAAAAGTGCAGGGATCAAAAATTGTACCTTTATGGGTCTTTATGGACTAGTGTGCCTAGCAGAAGCTCAAAACAGGTCGGAATTACAAGAAATGGACAGAGGATTTCCTTCTCTGGGTTCTATGTTGCAATGGGATGTAGGTAAGTGCTCCATTACATGTTTTGAACTACGAAGTATTTGGTTATTGCTTGTTTTGTAGACTGTTGAAGCTTCAATCTTTGTTGTTTCATACATTTTCATAAAGAATATTTCTTCTCTACTCCTTCCACCCAATTGATCTCTATAGAAGATTTAAGTTCAAATAGAATAACGAGGCTTCTGAAATGATTTTCCCCAAATTTAGGGTTGATGATTATGAAGAACCCGACCAAATCCTCCTTCAAAAGAGAGGAAGAGATGAAAACAAAATACAAAAACCCTTACACTCCTTAAACTAGTTAAAGGTTGAATATCTTATGCCCATCACCAATACCAATGGGGCATATGTTTTTTTTTTTGTAAATGGCCCTTTGTTATAAGCGGGCTCTAAATTAAACCTTAGATTCATCAACCTAGAAGTACCTGTTCAGTGAAATTCACATCCCAGAAGTATTCATTTTTTCAAATTCACTTAGGATTTTATAGCATAATGTTGAGTTAAGTTTTATCTGTAGGTTCCACCAGGTCTTGACTGCAGTGGTTAACTATGCTGACCGCGTGAATGAAGAACATGTTTTTTGGGGGGGTTTAACATGGCTTTGAGCACTAAAAGTACTCTAATTTAATCACTTGACCACTAGTGGGGTGTATACTCATAGGTGAGGTCAAAAGAATATTAAACCATCCAACAGGGTTTCTCTCATGCTATGTTCTACTCCACCTAAATGCATGAATTCAAAATCTTCAAATAGATAACACTCGGCAATTTTGTCAGAATAGTTACTCAGATGTGCCATCCAATTTGAGAGTTTCTTGAATCACTTCAATAGAGAGAGAGAGGTGGGGTTTTATGCCTCTACAACGATTGGGAATTGCCATTTTGGACCATAAAGTTTTACAGGTCATTGTTTGGTTTTCATCAACATATATGAAGCCATTAATAATATTATATCTACACAATTGGATGAAATATAATTTTGTAGGGGAGGAGCATGGAGAGAAAAAGAAATGGACTATGTGAATATGCATGTTTTTGAGCACCTTCCCTTGTATTAAATATCCAAATCCTATGCTCTATCAAGCGCTTAGGTTGCTGGGCTGGAGAGCGCTTCAAGGAACAATAAAATTTGTGAATCTATTAATGCAATATCATAATAACAATAACCCTATACTTGAGTATTGTTGTTGATAGAGTATGCTTCAAGGTTAACCAATTGTAATATAAAATCAGCATACATGTGTTAGCAAATGAATTTTTTTCATGTGGCCTAATAGGTGTGGATAATCTAGGAATCCAAATCGTCTCTAAAAAACAAGATGGGAATAATTATAGCATTATGAAGCTCAA
This sequence comes from Larix kaempferi, assembly GCA_027924585.1. Lineage (NCBI taxonomy): Eukaryota > Viridiplantae > Streptophyta > Pinopsida > Pinales > Pinaceae > Larix > Larix kaempferi. Next base: position 22,539,257 of record BSBM01000094.1, on the reverse strand, counting down.
TCGGTTCCATTTTTCCTTGGTTAACATGGGATTGGGCTTACATAGATGGTTCGATACCTTCACTTGACTCATCCAATACCATGGAATTAGTTTATTGGACAACAAAAAAGAATTTGATCATGTCTTGGCTGGTGGAACCCGTGACATTGCAACCATTCCTATTTTAATGTCAACCGCTAAACAAGTATGGGATCATCTTCATAGTATTTTCTGTAGAGGCAATGATGCAAAAATTCTTCAGTTAGAACAAGATATTAAAAATATTAGACAAAGACAAGGAAGCACCTGAATCAACTAAGAAAGTCAAAGTTATTTTAATGCTTGTAAGTCCTTTTTATACACCCGTTGGAGCATGCTCTTTTGACTGCAAATGTGGTTCCAAGCAATCCCTTTTGAATCATTAACAGAAACAATGTTTATTTTAACTTCTTTCCTGCTCATGATCAGAATTTTAAAATATAAATCCTAAGCATCTATCAAAACTGTTGAGCCCCTATCCACTTGATGAAGAGGAAAGGTAGTCAATTGCAAGAAGTGTTGTTGCATCTATTCATCACTCAGCTTTAGTATCCTTTTCTCCCTCATATGGAAGAGGAAAAGGTACTTCTAAAGCTAAAGGATTCTACGAAAAAAGGAATGGTTTCAACCTCCTTTCTGCAAATATTGCAAAAAGAAGGGACACAGGGTGGATCCCTTAAAACCAAAACCATCAATCAAACATAGTGACCACAGTGGCTACTGAAGAAGAGTCCTCCAGTCAGGCCCTCATATACTGTGCCTATGCCGAATGAGCTTCTCCAACTAAAACCGTAAGACATTTTAAATTCATATAAAAATAGTAGCTAGTGGGATATATTTGAATTGAAGTCACTTGTTGTGATGAGAGGCACACTCTACAACCAATATGAAGGAGATATTGCATCTCTGTCTGTAATGTTGATCTGGCTTATGGAGGCCTAAAATTTTACATGAAAAAAATAATAACAATAAATGTATAATGCCCACATATCAATAAAATGAAAAACCAGACCTATATGAGTATTAAAATATATCTATTTTAGTTCTGGATGTATCAAGCACCGAGAGGCATCAAATCCCTCAAAGTGCAAAAATTTTCTCAATTTTTTGCACTCTAAAATTTGTTTGCACCTTGAATGATTTGTTCTTTCTCGGTGCTTGATAGATCTGGATTCCGGAGTTAAGATGGATCTTTTTTTCCAAGAAAAAGCTTTAAATTTGATATTCAAGAGTAAAATGAAAATATACATTTTCAGCTAGGTAGGTCCAAAAAATAGGTTATCAATACTGTCTTTAAACTATTTTCAAAAAAAGAATATTACGGTCTTCCATGGCCCCACAAAGGAGGCATCCTTCTGGTGTTAAAAAACCCACATTTAGATCATGAGTCGCTTCTATTTTTTGGGGCTTAATGGGCTTATTGGATACTAAAAAAACTATAGATCGAGGGAGTTCTTGAGCCCTTCTATGGCTAAGGTGAGATTCTTAATATGTCATGGGTTGTTCTAGAAGTGAATGTATGAAAATTTTCATCTTCTTACAGCCATGATCACTCACCCACTATAGGTTAAATAGAAACTGCCAGGGTGGAGTCCATTACGGTCCAATTGCTCCAAGATAGTAGCCATCAGTGAATGTTATAAGGGTAGACCCATCCCATGGTTCCATCAAAACTGATAAATATTCATATAAATATCTATGATTGGGGTCCATGTTTTTGTCATTTTTCCATGCCTCCAAAATCATCATCATTACTTCTACAGGAAAGCTTCTCCCATCTCCAACAAGAAGCTTTAAAACACCATCAAAATCCTCTGAATATGAAAAAAATGGCATCCACAATAAGGAGTAGCTTTTGCATATCATAATTTGGAAGAGAAAGGTTTTGGCACTTTAACAATCCTTCATATGCTTTCATACAGTTGAATTTGATCCAACACATCTATAGAAAGTTTTTCCTCGTAGATATGTTTCTGCACCATCAGTTGGACAAATTCTTTTGAGGGTAGATAGGATTCACTCCTTAAGTGTTAAAATCCTTTCTTCTAACCTTCTTCTAAATGGATAATGTGTTTTTGTGAAATTTGTGCATCATGATGCAACCCAGACTGATGAAGGTGGTTGTGCTAAGACCAAACTCTTCTACACCGAGAGTAACTATGGAAACATATCTTCATGTTTTCAGTTGGCCATCTATTTGTAGAACTGTATGACAGCGTAAGTCGTTTGCTACCAATGTCTGGTGAGTCTTTTCTAGACCAAGTTCCCACAACATCCCAATATTTTTTATTCTTGTCCAATGATCTGCTCCAGTACCTCCATCATGACCCGAAATCAAGACATGGTTTGCATGACCCTTTACTACACCACTTGTTGTACCTCCAACACCCTCAAAGACCAGCTTTACGTTGATTCGAGCACTTGGATTGGAATTCTTAAGATCATAAATAAGTTGTGAAAGCTCTCTAATGGAATAAGTATCATGGGGTGGAGGAGGACTAATAAGCCCCACACCAGAAGTTGAATTTCTTGTAACAACAATATCACCACTAACTTTTTGGTCTGGAAGTTCACCACCCTCACCAGGCTTTGATCCTTGAGCCATCTTAATGTGCAGTTCATTTGCTTTAGTTAGATAGTAGATAGAAACACCAAACCTACCACTTGCAACTTGTTTGATTGCACTTCTATCAGGATTCATTGATCCATTGGGGAGTGTTTCCAACCATGATGGATTCTCTCCTCCTTCACCTGTATTGGATTTTCCACTAATTCTATTCATGGACGTAGCAAGAGTTGTATGATCCTCCAGTGAAATCGAACCATAATGTTGATGTATATGTAACTTCGGAATGTATTTCACATATATGTATATTGTATTCCTATAGAGATGTTATTATTCCTCTATACGGAAGTGTTGTCATTTATATTGTAAGTGTCGTAACTTATACTTGATGGGTTATTAGACCACCTTGTTGGGGTCGGCCCTGTATAAATCATGTGGGTCAAAGGGTTATTAGACCACCCTATTGGGGGTCGTCCATGTGGGTCAAAGGGTTATTAGACCACCCTAATGGGGGTTGACCCAGTCAGCATTATGTTAAGTGGTTAAGTTGAGTCCGACCTAGTTGAGTAAAGGTCAAGTCAAGTTAGTGTATAAATAGAGAGTGTGTCTCTCTCATTTTACACATTCTATTCTCTCACTCACACTTGGGAGAGTGGTGCACTTGTGGAGGAGGAGGCTCTGCTGCTAGGAGAAGACTATCTCTTGTATTTTGGTTGTATCATTGCTCTATCTATCTCTGAGGAAGTTATTGGGGTTTTTCACCTTTATGGTTTTCCCCAAGTAAACTCTGTGTCTCTTGTGTGCGTGCATTATTGTGTCCATGATTGATATGTTGTAGATTTGTTGTACATGTTGTTCTCTCAGTTAAGATCCTAGATCATATTGAAGTAAATTCTTAAAATTTAACACATAACTCATAGCATTTGTGCAAAACTGCTTTACAATCTCACTAGCAGGTTCAACTTCCTCTAAAGGAATCTTCCTATCTAGTGCTTCCTTGAATTTTAGCATGCCTCACAAATTGTAGTGTTTGTTTAAATCCTAAATTATTTTAGAATATTGCTTATAGGGTACAACATTGTCTATGCGGGATGATTCCTATAGATTTGCAATGGCTGGTGGGTCATTTAGATGCACTTCACCATTTTTATGCCAATGATAGTCACCAGGATTGGACAGAGCATGGGAATATAGAACCCCTTTAGGTAAAAGATGACTAGGAAATGCCAAATCATGCAAACAAATTGTATCTTGAGAAAGCATTTGAAATGTTTCCCCCTCTACCCTACTTGGTGTTCCGGCAAAACACCTTTGAACCACCTATAATGAAAGTCCAAGTTCCTCAAAAATTTGAGCACCTTCGTAAGATGCCAAAGTAGAAATTCCCATCATTGCTAGAACCTTCAACATGCCAAATTTACTGGCTTTTAGGTATTTATGAACCAACTCCTCTTTAGTATGTAAGGTCTCATTTTTCTTTGGTGGGATTTTACCATCAATTTGCAGTCTCCATATAGCTTCTAAGTAGGGCAATACAACATCTGCACCAAACCCTACTAGGGTCTAGAAATTATGCACTTAGCGTGGCTCCCCAGAATCCACAATCAATCCAATTTGAGTTCACTCTAACTTTGAGACAAGATGGTGGTGTACAACACCAAAGGATAACATAGAGGTAATGGGGACCCTCTTAGATTATGTAGCTCTATCTGATAGTACTAGTAATTTTGTAACCTTCTCGAATTGAAAGAGGAGCTTTTGAGTAGATTGCTGACCTCTATCTATTTTTGGGGTTTAATAGACAAAAATATTGTTGCCTGGATATTTTTTCCTATGGTGGCATGATTTTTTCAAAGGATTGTGATATGCAGGAAACCATTGCATACAAGAAGCACCTCGTGGCAGAGAGCAGGTGCATGGTAGAGTAAAGTGATAATGCAACGATGACAGGAATCCGTAGCTAAGAATAATGCAAAAAAAACATAGTTGAATCCATAAGGAGCTGCAAACTCATACCAGCACCTGCAAGCTAAATCATTCCAGTAGGAGGGACATTTATGGTTGTAACCAGGTCTTATTTTATCAATATAAAAGTTAATTTAGTGGTTTCTATTAGTCTATGACTCTATTGTAGAAGCTAGTTAAATGTTTAGTTTTCCTATGCATTTACTTAAATGTTCAGTTTTCCTATGTTTAGTTTGATTTTGTAAGGCTCATACCCATCTTAGTGCAGATTTGGAAGGCCAGAGGTCCAATAAACAACAAATCATAGCATGGTTTGATATGTGTTGATTTTAACCACCAATTTCCATGTAAGATATTTCCAACCTTGGGTTCTCTACTACCTTTTCCAATTTCCCAGCAGACTTTGAGTCTCTCCAATTCCCTTGTGAAGATGAGGGGTTTCACTTTCTTCTTTGGGCCACCACATGGAGCGCTATACTCCAAGTGTACACATGACAAGCTCCAAGGTGATGTCTTACACAATGAGGGCTCCAAGGTGATATAGATACAAAAAATGTGTCCATATTCCTCCATCGTTATCTCAAATGAACTCCATTGTTCCTCCTAAGCCATGTACTCCATTGGGTCCACTCACCGTGCATGATCATTGTCGCAACCCGGGGGTCCTTGAGTTATTTCCAAGCCTCCATACAAGAATCCAAGCTACCCCATGTTGTCTAGGTTTCGATGTCCTCTTCCAAGATGCACACCACTTCTTAAGTAAGGTGTTCTCCAAGCAAGCAGTCATCTCCATGTGGCCATCATGAAGGACATCATCCAAGCTGTCAAGAGAAATCTAATGTCCTAGGGAAAAATTCCAAGCAAGTGCTAACTTGAGGTCAAGCAATCATTGAGTAAGCCATCTCCCATGTGCAAATCCATCACATACCATCTCCCTTCTTCAAATACACATGGACCATTAAGGAGCTGATCATACACCATGTACCCAAAATCTCATGAAGCACCCCCCAAATATGGTGTAAACACTTTCGGAGTAACCTAAAAGCTAACACTTTTGTATCATTACCTTAAATGTATTTCCTTACCATGTTCAATTTTTAGCCTATATATCATACATCTGCATTTTACTGTGTTTTTAATTTTTGCGGAAACCTGTTTTGAAATTCTTATTGAAGCGATGCTTAGGTGCTTCCTAAAATCTATTCAACGGTTTATGGACCTAACTCTAATGATTTGTCGGGCATCATTTAATTATGGAAAATTGTATTTATCTGCCAGTTTATGGAATATTTTTTGAAATTGCAGACATATCCTTCGCAGACTTGTTTTATGTCATCAGTTGATCTCCACACTCATTATTCATATAAGGTAAAATTACATCACTCCATGGACCATAACCTTATCATGCTTTTCATTAAGAGCAGATATTTTTATAGCTTCTAATTAATAGACAGTTATTTTATTTAGCAAGAATTCTAGCTTGTATGGTTTTTTTCATTTGTTTAGAATTAGAATGGGTTTCATCTCTTAACTGTTAGTTCTAATAGAAAACTTCAAGGCACAAGAAACGTCACTCAGGAGTCAGTAGTGCTTTGGTGTAAAAATTTAAGAATAGACTTTTATTATAAATTATGCATCCAATGCATCTCTCTCACACTTTTGCTTCCATCTCTCAGCACATTTTATAATGTCCTGAATGATTATGGTGGTTTACCCACCTAACCCCTAACTGCAACATCTAAAATTACATTGGCTAGGTCACTGACAAGTAAAGTGACCATTACAAAAATAATTATGATTTCTAAATAGCCCAAGGGTTTAGCTCAACCATTTGTGGCCAATGTCACTAGGTGTTTGGATACTTCTAACTTCTGTGTTGGCAGGTAGCCATTCAAATAGACATGGGTGAGGCGTACTGGTCTATGCTGATGGGTTTTCAAGGGATTCCATATGTGAATGTGGAGAAGTATCTCTTGGGTTTCCTCGCGAGGTTTTCCTTGAAAAAATAGTTATGACTTCTAAAAATTATTGGAGTGTTAATGCTTCAACATCCCACCTAACAAGAGTATAATCTCTCTGACATGTCTCAAACCCCTTATACAAAAGCTCAAAGATAACTATAGAATTTTAGAATGTCAAGACTGCATATGGGGCCACCTTCCTCCATTGAAGCATCTATACAACTGGATGAGATGCTTATTGGTCCTCTAGACTAGTAAAATGGTTCGCATTGGTTTAACAGAGTAAAAAACGTTCCAGATCTAGGCCTCTTCATTGGTTCTCTATCACTATCATTTCCCTCATTTTGAAGGTAGAAGTAGAATTCCACCAAACCCACCTAGGCAATTTTCCATATCAACTAGAATGTCATCAGCTTCACAGATCCTTACATTGATAGTATGATTTTGTTGGCTTCCCCTACACAATCAGTCAAATTGAGTATTCCAACTTCTTTACCCTTTGTTTGAATATTTCGATCAACTATTTTTATTTTTGGTTGGCTTCCACTTATCATGATGTGGCTAGTGTGTCTTAAGTCCACCTAGGAGTGAGTGCAACCAATAATTTTCCAACTGAAATTCTCTGGCTAAGAGGCCATGGGTGAGGGGTATCTATTGCACCAAAGTGGCCCATGACTTGCACCTAGCCACAACCATTATCGCAAGTACTGGTGTAGACCAACACAAGCACATGCAGGAGCATGTCATTGGAGAGTTAATTGTTAAACCCTGGTGTATGCATTAATATTTAATAGCATCCTACTTTCACTAATTGGGAAATCCACTGTTGAATTCTTTGAGCAGCTAATATAAAACAAGAAGTCATATTCTTCTCTTCCTTCCTGCATTGTTTCACAAACTACAGGGTTAAACCAGTAATCCAATTCCATACATGTTCATGAAATTGCAATTTTCAGAATTTATACTTCAAAACTGAAATATACCTTTAGATCCTACAATAACATTTTCTATTAGACACAATGTGATGACTGTCTTACTCTTTTGCATATGTGGAAAAACTCCATCAGACTATTAGCTACTTGAGAACTCCTGAAATTTTGTGCAGAAATCTCCACCAGATGCCAGGTTTCAAATTGCAGTCTTCGTTTTCCTGAATAATTTTGTTAGATGTTGGGAATTTTTTATTATTTATAACTGGAAATTCCCTTACAGGTTTTTTGGAATAAATTTGAACATATTGTAGGCAATATTTTGTGGTTCTGTGCTAGGTGGATAAAATATGTTTGACCATTTCATCTATAAAAATATGTGACCAACAGTCATTTCAATAGTTTAAGCCTTGATTGTCTTGGTTTGAGTTTGATATTGATGTGGAAAATTTTATTTGATGAATTTTGTAGTCTTTATTTCATGAAAACACTTAAGTAAATGCTTCTAAAAATAGGTTAAATACCTTCGAGGTTTGAAATTTTTGGTTTGCAACAATGCTCAACATTTTGTTTTGTTATTGCCTTGTCAATAGTTCATCCGAGGTGTTTATGATTTGTCTGTCGCGAACATCACAATTTCTTCTTACACATCAACACTTCAGGACATCTTCTTCTTGGTGTTAAAATTATGCAAATGGAGCACCAAGTAAAAGCAATCTGTGCATTTCCTTTTGTCTGTGAACTCTGGGCATTTTTGCCACAGATTTATCCTTGCCACTACTGTACTGTATTTCCTGTATTTTCTCTGCAGATGACATCTACAAATGGCATCTCTTGTACTGTATTTCATTAACCATAGCTACACTCATTTATTGTGATTAAAATTTCCCATGTCAATCATAAATTGGTAATGATGCCAGACATTGCTTTGATAAGTTACTCGACCTATTTTGCTTTGATAATTAGTTTTACTTACTACTGTACTATTGTTTATGATTTCACTGTATTGATGAGGTTGCTGAACTTTAACACAGTGACCCTTGGGTAGTGTTAAAGTTGAAAGAGTTGAAAATTATGTTTTAAACTTCAGATCTGATTAATACAAAAACTACACCAAAAAAAGCCAAACTATGATTTAATTATCAAATCGAAAAACTCCAGAGGGTTTGATATGAGGGCCAACAGCAAGAGAGCCAACTGTACCAATTGTTGCTTGCTTGGCAATGTCTAGCCTGAAGATACTGAATGTTGAAATGAAGTACCCTGAATGGATCCTTGTTTCTGTCGTGATTGGTGAGATGTGTATGTCGATTGTAGATTCGAAAGTTGATCTGTTTGTACAGAACGGGCCATGGGAGGATGGCCAGTGCCCCGAGGTTGTCCAATCATGCTTCCCCTTGGATGTTGTTTCATATTACAGGTGAAAAAAGAAGCAATCGTAAGAAAAAATATTTGCAGAATTTCAAAATAGTCCTACATTCAACAAAAGTGATAACAACAACTATCAAAACCATGTAAGGAGCAAAGTGCTCTTCATGGTATGCCAGGAGTTCGTGGGTATCATCTAGATGCATAGGCCCTAGTGGGGTTCCCCAAGTCAACAATGGATGTCCAGCCATGTCATGGATTCCAATAAGAAGGCATAAGCCTACAGTTAATGTATAAGCTAAAAGTTTAATGTGTTGTCATTTAGCATTTCAGATGTACAAAATACACGTTACAGTCTATTATTGTAATTGATGACATTAGGGAGCCTACTTTGTATACCAGATCTTCAAATTGCAGTATACAACACTTCTACAAGCTGTGTCTACAGTCTAGACTCTAGAAATATCTAGTATGTAAATAACATGTTACATCTAACTAATAACAGTTTAATCCTTTTACATAGCTAGCATGATATGTGTCTATGAACTTTTGAGCAAGGAGCAGTTTTGCAAATATCTCTGATTTCTCCTGCTATTTCAGATTTTTTTGTAGTTTTTCAGGTTGCTGGATTTTTCGAGTTTCTCCAAGTTTTTCAAGTCCAAGTTTATATTTGCCAATATTTTCCCTGGTATTTTTTATAAGTTTATTTCTGGACCTTTGGGGGTATATCCATGAACTTATATTTGCAACATTGAAAAGGAGTATAATGTGGAGGCAGGAGACTCCTTGGCCTATAGATTGTTTAATGTGGATGGGTATATTTCTTAATTATTTTACAAGTTTGGCTAGTGCTTCTAATCCAAATATTTCTATTTACTATTTTTTTTTCTATACACAAGTTCTCAGGATTTAACATGAATATTTCAATTATGTTTAAATTGCTTATTGAATATAAGAAAACTACATGTTACATGATTTTTTGGACTTTAGGTATTGTCATAGACCTTGACCATTTTTTTATGAGAGTGCATTTTGAAATAGATTTGATTTTAAATTATCATTTTTGTACTTCATCAGGTTTAAGAGAATACTTTGGAGCAAATCTTATCTCAGTCCTGAGCCATCAACAAGAACTGTGAATAAGAAAAATTAAAAGATTTCAGATGTCAATGGTGAATTTGAGGATTCAAAACAAATGAGGAATTTTATGATGCAATTGCTGCTGAAAGTCCAATAGAAGATGAAGACAATGATGAGGTGAAAATTCTCCTCCCAAAGTATATTATTTATCTTCTTCCCTTTCTAATTATTAACTTCCTCCATATCAATACATTCGATATCTGCATAAGAGAAATCCTTAGAGATCTTCTTTCCTCAGTGAAAGATTTATTTATGTTTGAATGTGGGATACAGAAAGTTTTAGTACTATATGTGAATGGGGTTTCATTTTTCTAGGATTCTTTATTCGTAAGATTTGATTTTAACTGAATTAGGTCACTCTAAAGATGGTGCTATTTATACTTTTGAGATTTTGATTATATTGGTTTTGGATCGGGATGTTGGGCTAAAGTTCAAAATATTTCTTGGGCTCTTATGAGAATGCGGCCTCCAGGTCTATGTCTTGACTATCTCTCTATCTCATATTTTGTACATTGTCATTTACAGCTTGTGGACAACAATACAAAGATTCACACATTTATTCATTTTGATACACAACCGCAAATGCTATTAAGGATGCTTGATTGAATTGTTTTGATTTGGAAATGATTAGGCTCAATCACAAATAAAGTTAGTGGTGAGTCAACAAACCTATTATAAGAGATCAAAGAACAGAATCATAGGCAAAGTTTTAGGAGGGGACAACCAGGAGAAGAAACAATAATTTTATTATTATCATCCAAACTATTGTCCAGGACTTCAGACATCATGTTATGCAATGGTTACTAAGCATTGCATTTTACCTTTCATCTCTCCTCTCATAAATAATTAGCAGCTGGATCATTCCACGCTCCAGTTCAAATATCGGTAAGGGTTTTCATATTATTCCTTTACATGATTAAGGGTTGGTACATGTAGCTCAATTGTAGACAGGAAGATGTCCTTTGCAGTGAAGGTATTTGTGAGTATAACAAGTTTTAGACACAGTTGCAGCAAAACATTGATTGCTACCAGTTAACAATCAAAACCATCCATTTAAAAGGTAAGTAAGGAAGGTGCCAATGTCACCTATCACAATCACTCTGTTCTTTGGGCTAGTGGTTGCTAACCTTAGCTTCTCAACTACTTAAGCTCGAATGAAAAATCTTCCCAACTACTGAGATTCTCCTAAATTATTGTATTTAATTCTTGAGTTTCTTAAAAGAAATTGTATGCCCCTTTCTTGGTAGTCTTGGTATTCTTGAGTTTCTTAAGTTATTGTATTTTAGATTCTCTAATGCCCGTTTCTCAAGGGAAATTTAATTCCCCTTTCTTGTCCTTGAGTTGAAATATCTCTCCCAAGTGAACAGGGACTAAAAAATAACTAAAGTCCAGATGTTGATTGTTGTATCTACCTTCATTTTCCAATTAAAGTTACAGAAAATCGATGGTTAGAAAGGAAATAAGGAGAGACACAAAAGCAAATATTTCCTCTCCTTCATAAGCGGTGTTGACAACATTCTCTATTTTTTATCTCCATGTTCCATGACAGATATCTCAGGTTTGAGTTCTGAAAATAGACACCATATATTTTAGATATATTGAAAAAAGTTCTGAGTTGAAGTTACTCGTCTAAATAAATCACAGGCAGAAGCCACGTTAGTATAGAGGCTTTGATATGACAACATTCAATATTCCTTTACATTATCATTCTGTTGAGACTGATTCTTTTCCCTAATTTCAGAGTGCTCTTTTGGGAAACCATCAATATTAGTTGACCTGTTAATTCCATCCTTGTAGATGACTCCAATAGGGTTTTTATGAATTGCACCCGGCTCCTATGGAAACAAACAAAATGAAATAATCCACATTTGCAACAAATCCTTAAACCAGCTAAGTGAGCCAAGAACTGAAAAATAAAATTGGATATTAAAAACATACTGGGATCAAAACATATTGGTTGAAGGGTGAATAAATGCCCCAGAAGGTCCATAGAAATAACTGAAGTCACACAACAATATTGCAAACCTTCTCAAGCGCCCTTAATTCTTCTGAATCAGTACTAAAAATCTGCAGGGAAACAAAATAGTGACAACGTTAGATCTAGACTATAATTATAAATTAGGAAAAATAACTGAAAGCAGGGAAGCTCAAACATATAAGAAAAATCCTGAAGAATTTGAACTTCTGTACATAGTTTTAACTTACAATACTTGAAATGTTGTCAATAAAAATCTTTATCCCTGATACAAAAAATACATTATAGTATTTGATTAGCACAACAAACAAAAAATGCTATAGATATTCAAATTCAAATAGCCCATTTAGTAAAAGCATACAGTACAGGATATGAGATTCTATAAGGTTAAAAACACAGTTTATTTGAGTATCGGAGATATGGGATCATGACACGAATAATATAAGGGAATTGGGGTTCTTTTCATGTTCAGGCTACGAGATCATCTTGTAAACAGATCAAATATATAGAGTTAAAAAACATCCAAACAACAATAGAAGGGGGAATAACCAGAAATCTAAGATATGGAAGCAAGATAAGAGAGCAAATAAAGAAGATGGTACTTGCCCAAGGTAGTAGAGAAATCCGTGAGTCTTTGAAAGTTTGACTCTTTGTTCTAGAGACACAAGATATGCTACCGCTGAAATCAGGAGGAGACCAGTAAGAGTAGCAAGCCTCTGCAATGGACCACCTCGCCCTTTCACTGCACAACACATTGTGAATTTCTATCCATGCAGCTTCAAGTAGATCCAACAGAATAGCAAAGGAGCTATAATTCATCCCAATGGAACGTAAATCAAATGGGTGCAAAGAAGACTGGTTTCCCTAAAAAATTGGCTTCCCTAGAAACCATACCTGTGCTCTCTCAAAGAGCCTTGTAATCAAAGTATCCTTCCAAATTACCAAAATAACTTGATGTTTTGTAACAATCAGAAGTAAAATATCTGTGAAATGACTCTGGAGGGAAAACTACAACATGGATTCACAATTAAATATTTAATTCTTCCTTGGAACCCATGCAAATCTGCTATAAAAACACTTCAAATTGGCCCTTTAAAGAGAAGATCTGTGTGTAAGATAACCAAAAACGACAAGCTTTATGTCTGGAAATTAGTAACTGTGACTATAGTGGGTTGAATTCTATGGGTGATGGGGTAGAAAATCAACTAAGCATGAGTATTTTCCCATGTCATTTGATTTAGAAAATTCAAGTAAGCACGCACATCAAATGTCATGTCATGGGACACTTAGTTTGATTGGACACAAATGTCATGTTCACAAGAGCTCAACTCCAGCCCTATAAAACAACAGGTATTTGGTTATGGCATTAAATTTCTTCCAGTGTTTGGGCTGGAGTTCCTGATTTTGTTTTTGGTTGGTTTCTGATTCATTTTATATTAGGAGATGCAGAGCCAAAAATGATTAGAGGTGGTTGTGTCACCATGCAAGATTTCATACCTAGTACTGAATTTGATTTGTTTGGAACACCAAAAAGAAACTTAAGATCTACTACAAAACTTCATTTCTAGGAAATCTCAAACATGGATTCACACTTAAATAATTAATTCTGCCTAGGAACCCATGCAAATCTGCTATAAAAACACTTCAAATTGGCCCTTTAAAGAGTAGATCTGTGTGTAAGATAACCAAAACAGCAAGCTTTATGTCTGGAAATTAGTAACTATGACTATAGTGGGTTGAATTCTGTGGGTGATGGGGTAGAAAATCAACTAAGATGGAGTATTTTCCCATGTGATTTGATTTAGAAAATTCAAGTAAGCACACACATCAAATGTCATGTCATGGGACACTTAGTTTGGTTGGACACAAATGTCATGTTCACAAGAGCTCAACTCCAGCCTTATAAAACAACAGGTATTTGGTTGTGGCATTAAGTTTCTTCCAGTGTTTGGGCTGGAGTTTCTGATTTTTTTTTTTGGTTGGTTTCTGATTCATTTTGTATTAGGAGATGCATAGCCAAAAATGATCAGAGGTGGTTGTGTCACCATACAAGATTTCATCCCTAGTACTGAATTCGATTTGTTTGGAACACCAAAAAGAAACTTAAGATCTTCTACAAAACTTCATTTCTAGGCAATCTCAAACATGGATTCACACTTACATAATTAATTCTGCCTTGGAACCCATGCAAATCTGCTATAAAAACACTTCAAATTGGCCCTTTAAAGAGCAGATCTGTGTGTAAGATAGCCAAAAACGGCAAGCTTTATGTCTGGAAATTAGTAACTATGACTGTAGTGGGTTGAATTCTGTGGGTGATGGGGTAGAAAATCAACTAAGCAAGAGTATTTTCCCATGTCATTTGATTTAGAAAATTCAAGTAAGCATGCACATCAAATGTCATGTCATGGGACACTTAGTTTGATTGGACACAAATGTCATGTTCACAAGAGCTCAACTCCAGCCCTATAAAACAACAGGTATTTGGTTGTGGCATTAAGTTTCTTCCATTGTTTGGGATGGAGTTCCTAATTTATTTTTTGGTTGGTTTCTGATTCATTTTGTATTAGGAGATGCAGAGCCAAAAATGATTAGAATTGGTTGTGTCACCATTCAAGGTTTCATCCCTAGTACTGAATTCGATTTGTTCAGAACACCAAAAAGAAACTTAAGATCTGCTACAAAACTTCATTTCTAGGCAATCTCAAAGTGTAGACACTGTAAATACATCACCCTTAAATCTATTCAACAATCCTATATGCTAGATCTAATCAACAACACAGATATGGAATCTATATTGACTTATAATAGTAATAAAAGAACAATATGAAAGATTTGAAAATGAGAGAATGGCTTGCTAAATCCAGATAAATAAGACTTGTATGCTCACTAATTAGCCCAAAAACTCATCCATAAACAAGAGAAAACTTGATCTGCAACAATACTTTTAGGACATCAATCAATTTGTTTTTTATTTACAATTAAGAATATTATTGTATGATACCTTAGCTCATCAGAAGCTGGTATACACAGGTCCTTTTAGATCATCCCAAGAAAGGACTCCAAAGTTCTTCCCAAACCCTAATTAGGACATCAGATGCCAACCACAATAAACCCTAACCAAAAATATCTGTGCATTCCTTAAATGTAATCTTCTTGGGGCTTTTTTTCTTGCTAAAATAGGTGCTGGCGTATCCAAAATCAAGGTGTGTGAAGGTGTTGCAGGGTACAATAGGGTACCTTTGGCACCACGTTTGAAGTGAAAACAAAAACATAGTATTCCTGAATCTCATCCTGCAGTAGTGACAAATATGGAATCTCTTACACTGCATGCTAAATAAGAGATAAGTGACCACGCAACCACGTGACAAATTTAGTCCTTAACATTCTAACACTGCATGCAATTTAGTTTTTCAGTCATATTGGACTATTTGTGAAGCTTAAAGGCTAGAAATGGTGCAAGATATTAACTGACAGTTGATGTGATTAGAAAAACTGACTCCCAAGTTCCAACACTGCAAAATTACAGAAATTGTATCAAGTTTTGATTTTGTAATTTTTCTAGGTCATGCTTTTAATTACTTGTTGTGCAACATGGATCAACGCAAACACTTATGAATCTTATCCTTGCAATTATTGCAGAGAATAAACAAGATAAATTTTCTCTGGTGAGCATCTATTGTTCTTTATGAAAAAATAACTATAAATTATCATGTTGCACAATATTTCCCAGCATTCATCAGTAATATCTATTACCTAGATCCTTCACAGGGAAAATGACTTTAAAAGAGTGCTAAATAATAAAATCCATTATTTTCACACATGTAGTCTATTAGATGTGCTTGTATTTGTTTTGCACAATATTTTATTCATTATTGTTTTGCAAATAGAGTAGGATGTTCTAATCTCCAGTTTAATGGAAATTTTCATCTTGTTAACTCTAATTTGCATTCAAGATTCAGAAAAGCCAGGAACAAGACAATCAGCTCTTCTCAGATTGTCCAGACCAGAAAAATGGTTACTGTTTACCTTTGGGTACCACTGAGAAACGTCAGATGCGTTTGGAAGCACAAAGAAAAGAAGTCACGGTGAGTGATATTTTCACTGAACATAATGAAATTTTTATTCTATGGAGACAATTTAGAAATGTAAACAAATTGTTATGAATGATTAAACATTTGATGTGATTTTCAGGACATAAGAGACTTATTACATAGAACACGAGAGGATGTACATGTGCTACAATCTAGGTGGCAAAGGCATTTTGAATTGTTAGGTAAGTTATAGGAAGACAATTCTACACCCAGATAGCATTGATCGGAGATAATTCTTTTCTTTAATGTTTGAAGATTGTAATCTATACTTTTGTTATGCATTGACAGTACTGTAAGTTACTATAACAAATTGCAGATGACGCTATGACTTCTTCGTTTCTAAAACATTATTTTTAGAAACGAAAGTGGAGAAGTTTGTTTCTAAAGAAAGTAGAGAAGTTCGTGAGCTTAAAGAACAGGTATGTTGTCTTCAAATTTTAAAGAGCTCTTTTTGAATAGCATTGCTTTTAATGTGTAAAAGTACAAATTTACATGGGTAGTTTACATGGATTTCAACATTTATGCTTTTGCCTTACTTGTAGGTAGACAGTTTGAAGAAGGCGTTGACAAAAAACAAAGCAAAAGTAGCGTAGTTACAGAATATGAAAGAATATCCATACAAACTCCATACACCAGTGCAAACTCGTAGGTTGAGCCTTGAAGGGACTATAATAAGCAAAGTTGAGGTACGTGCCTCAACTTTTGAACTCCAAACTATCAGGTGTCATCAGGGCCCTCTGCTTCTTTTGCACCTGCACCATCAAGAATATCTCCTACTCATCATTATTGGGGCATGGAAGGTGATATTCTTTTGTCTTTCCTTGGAGGGAAGTACTTATTTTTTTGGCGATATTCTTGTCTTTAATTCTGTGAAGCTTGACAAGTGCTTAAAATTTGTTTATCAATGTTTATAGCATCAATCCCACACACTTTCTGATCGTTGCTTATTCATTGAAGCTAAGGTATATCTTGTTTAATAGTGTTTTTCAAACATTGGACTGCATTGTTTTGACATATTGCTAATCTTCCACTTGTCACAAGACTACATTCTGAAATGCCTAGACTGTTCCTTCACTCAAAAAATATGACTTGTAAAAATTTCAGTTATTCATAACTTTGTATTTACATGTAGACTCCGGCTTGGTGTGTCCAATGTTAATATCCGACTCCTTACATTTTATTCTCATATCAATCCATAATGAATTCTATTTAAGGGTGCTAGCTCAATGGTAGAGCACCTGCCTTATAGGCAAGAGGTTGGTGGTTCGATTTCACCGTGCCCTATTTATATTCTGATACCACTAAAAAGAGATAAATGACTAAACAAATGACCAAAATTGGCATAAAATGACCAAAATATGCATATAAATGACCACTTTTGAGTTGGTGATCCCTGGTAGCAAATTAGTGGTCATTTATTTTGTGACCATTAATGACCAAATATATTACCAAATTAATGACCAAATATATGACCACAAGATAAGCTATAAATGACCAAGCTAAATATGTCCACATTTTTGGTCATGTGATATATGTCCACTAATTTGCTACCAGTGGTCACCGACTCAAAAGTGGTCATTTATATGTGGATTTTGGTCTTTTTTTGGTCACTTATCTCTCATTTTGTACTAGTGTTAGCTAACGGCTGTGATACTCAGATGATAGAGGGATATTATCTCAAGGAGTGATTGCAAGAAAATTCTAAGTGCCGAGTAACGCCCGCGAGTCCTATAGCGGTAATATTTATAAGCACAACTAGGTCCTCCCCGTGCCTCCCAACGGCTATATGAGCATTTAATGTGGTGTCCGTTGGCCAATTTGAACAAATCTTTCCATCTCTTCCGTCGTCAACATGTTCAGAACGACTATCTTTCCTTTAAATGTTCGAGCGGTTCGTTGCAACGGTCACATAACGGCCATTTTCTTCCAACGGTAGTATAACGGCTATATTTTCTAAGTGCTACATCGAGCTGCGTGGCAAGTCATCTGAGATCCTACGCAGTTACTTCGTAGTGCCTGAAATTTTCAACTACGCGGCTTTCCTTTTTTTTTCTTTACTTCTCTTTTTCTTTTTCTCTCTCTCTTTTTTTTTTTTCCCACGCAGCTTCAACAATGTTGCGTGGTACACACATTGCTCTATTTAACATATGTGTACAGGCTCCTTGACATTTCCAGTGTCCAATTTCAACTGTACCTGACACTTGGAAAACTCTTTCTCTTCTTATCATTCGGGATGCTGCGAAGCAGGGCTGTCATTATACAGCTTTAGCCTGCTTCCATTTATCAAAGTGGGTAAAGTATCACCTGCTAAATTGGATAACTAGACTGCACCAGTGTTAGTAACATGTATTACAGTATATGGACCAAGCCAATGCATCTTAAATTTACCAGGAAACTTCATGAATTTTCTATCATACAGGAGGACTAGGTGACCTACCTGAAAGCACTTGTTCTTTATATGGCGATCATGCCAAGATTTCTCTCGGTCTTTTTGAGCTTGATAGTGGAATCCAGCAATGAAATGATCTTCCTCCAACCTAACAAGGTGTAGCAACCTTTCTTCTAGTGCTGCGCGGTCTGCCATCCCTGTGAACGTAGCGATCCTTAAACTAGGGACAATATATTCCATTGGCATTATAGCTTCCTTCCCATCAGCCAACTGAAAAGGTGCGTGTCCTGTCAATTTATTGCAGGTCATCCTGTATGCCCATAATACAGAAGAGACGCGCAGATCCCAATCATCTCTATTCACATTGCAAACCTTAGTCAGTGTGTTCTCCATAATTTTATTGAAAGCCTCTACATTGCCATTCGCCTACGAATGATAAGGAGTACTACGCTGATGACGAATCTGGAATTTTTCTGTAAGTGCTTCAATAGTCTTGTTCAAAAAATGAGTACCTTGGTCACTCATCAAAATCTTTGGACAGCCAAATCTTGACAATATTTCTTCAAAGATGAACTGCGCAGCAGTACCAACGTTGCAGTCCTTGACTGGTATTGCTTCTTCCCATCTAGTGAGGTAATCAGTAGAAGTGATAATATACCTTGCACCAGTTCTCTTCCCTGGTGGGTTTATAGGACCCATAAAATCAATTGCCCATTTCTCAAATGCCTGCAAGAGCAACTGTGGATTTAATGGAATTTCATCTCTTCGTGAGGGTCTCCCTGTCCTTTGACAGACATCACAGTTCTGACACTATTTTTTGGAATCTCTGTGGATCGTGGGCCACCATAGCCCTGCACACAATATCTTTTGCGCAGTGGCTCTTCCCACATAGTGACCTACCGCAATCCCTAAATGTGCGTCTACTAGAATCAATGGTTTCTCATGATCTAGTAGACATCTGTGCAGGACTTCATCCGACCCGAGTTTGGATAACTGGCCTGCAATTATAGTGAAGTCCGCGGCGCGCACCACCAACTTCTTCTTTTCTTGGACAGATAGTTCCTGTGGTGCTAGCCCTGTTGTTAAAAAATTAATGATATACTTATTGTAGTCATCTGCAACCTGTATACTAAATAACTGCGCATCAGGCAGGCTGTCTTCAATATTCGTTGGCTCTTCTCCAGACTCAATCCTTGACAAGTGATCAGGTCCCAAGTTCAGTCTACCTAGCTTAACAACAATCTCAAAATCATACTCCTGGAATAGAAATAGCGATATGCATATACACCCCCCTAACACTGGATTATTGACCAGGTACTTTAATGCAGAATGGTCAGTGAACATCAAGAAGTGTGCACTAAGCAAGTAATGCCTGAATTTCTGTAGGGCATATACCATTGCAAGGCCTTCCCTCTCAGTAGTGGTGTAGTTCTTCTCTGCTGTGGAGAGTTTCCTGCTCAAAAATGCAATGGGGTGGTCAATACCTCCTTCCCCCGGTTGAGATAATACAATTCCCAATGCAATGCATGATGCGTCAACATGGGCATGAAATGGCTTCGTCCAATCTGGAAACACTAGAATCGGCACAGTCAACATCTTTTATTTTAATGTATCAAACCCTTGTTCGCATTCCGCATTCCAGATGAACGGTGTGTCTTTCTTTAGCATCTTTTCCATTACTGTGGTTATTTGCGCGTAACCCTTTATAAAAATTTTGTAGTATCCAGTATGACCTAAGGTAGAGCGCAACATCTTGACTGAAGTTGGTGTTGGTAAGTTCACAATAATGGCAATCTTCATAGGGTCCACCATCAGTCCTTGCTTACAAACAATGTGTCCAAGTAGGATGCCATAGGGAACACAAAAAATACACTTCTTTAGATTTAAAGAGATCTGATGCTATCGACACTTTTCAAGCATCATTCTGAGCTTCGCACAATGGTTCTTTAATAGACTAAACAAAGTCCAATCATCAAAATAGGCTTCCAGAAACTTATGCATAAATTATTTAAATGCTGTGATGACCACTCTGGAGAATATGGCAGGTGCGTTCTTCAGGCCAAAAGGCATTACTGTATACTGGAACGACCCCCATTCTATAGCAAATGTCGTCTTATGCCTATCTGCGGGATCAATCCTGATCTGATGATACCCAAAAAAAACATCAGTAAAAGAATAGGCCTCATTCCATCCAACATTTTCAAGTAGCTCATCTGTGAAAGGAGTAGGGAATGGGTCATGCATGGAAGCATCATTCTTTTTTCTGAGATCAACACAAATCCTGATCTCACCCTTCGCTTTCTTATCTTGAACGGCCATAGGGCTAATCCATTCTGATTCCTCAATAGGTTCAATGATTCCTACTTCAATCATTTTATCCAGCTCTGCGCGTACTCTTTCTTTGTAGCGCGGGTTTAGTCTGTACAGTATCTACTTCACAGGTTTTGCACCTGGCTTCAAAGGTATTTTCATAACTCCTAGGTCTCCCACGATTCCTTTCATTTCTGTGAATTTTGTTGGAAACAGTTCCTGATACTCGCGCAGGGCATCTGCGATCTCTGAAACAGTCTGATCGTCCCGATAGTCTCCAATTGCTGCGAACTTCGGTTCTTCTTTTGTGCCAATATTCACCTTCTGTGTTTTCACTAGTCCACTCATGTCTGGGATTTGTAACGGAGGTCCTTCTACGTCACGCACACCCTCCGACTCTGGTATGTTTATATTGCGTGGATCATCATCATCATCTTCATTTCCATCATCAATTTCTACAGCTAGGTTGTAACACTCGATAAGGTGTTCTTCATGTTCCTTCCAATCTGAGTGTAGGTTCGCAGGAAAGGTATCTGTCCCGAAGAATTCCTCCAATGTCACATTTTTGTGAGGACAATCTTCCCTAAATATGCGGTACATAATTATTTGCAATGCATCATGGATCAGCGGGTTTTCGTCCTCGAAACTGAAGTCCCTCTGGAAGTTCGCAGTCAACATTTCCCAATCATTGGTTTCTCTACGTAACTCCAGGTCTAAGTACCATTTCTTTGGAATGTCATCCTCTAGGGTATGCACGAATAGGTGCACCCATTCTTCACGTGGCCTTCCCAGCCATGCCTGCGAACAGACTTCAATGTGTTGACTAGGGTCTGTCTGTCCATTAAACTTCCCAAAAGGTAAGGTAACCTTTTCAACAAACCGAATCTGCATCTTAATTCTGCATTGATCCCAAGTGGTCAATGTCTGCTTGTGCGCATTCCACCATCTGGCGGGTGTGTCGCGCAGTGCCATATCTAGTGCTAGTAGTCTGTTCTCATCTGCAATAGTTGCAGTATATTCTTGGATGAAAGTATAAACATTAGCAGAACGATCATATGTGGGAATAGGACTTACCTCTTTCCCGATCCAGCGCAGTGATTTCGTAACCTGCGCGCACCTTCTTTCTAATACTTCATGCATTCAGCTTTTCCAATTTTCCAGCCCTGCCTCCGAATTAGAGATGCAGGAGCTGTCACATCTCCAACTGAGTGTGCCATCTACGGTAGGATTAATGTAATCTTCCTAGTTCACTGTGAGCTGGTATAGTCTGTCCAAGTCTTGAGCCTTGGATTCCTCCTGAATCGGCTCGATGTATCTGTCACCATCTGCAGGATCCAACGGTGCGATGACCCTAAGATGCTTTCCTTCAAAGATCATCTTCTTTTATTTTAAGTCTATGATAGCCAAGTTATCCATAGCCCAGTCAATTCCTAGCAATGCAGGAAAAGGCTGACTATCATCCACAATCTCGATAACTTCAAAGTCGGTGTGACTTTGGACTCCATCGATGTCGACTATCAGGTCAGCTAAGCGGCCAAAAGGTATGACTTTATCTTGGTTATCCATTCTCAACTGGATAGGTGACCATGACAACTTTGGTTGACCCATCTGCTGCCATGTCTGCTTAGTCAAGACATTTACTTCGGATCCCAGATCCAGGATGCATTCATCGATTTCAAAATATCCAATTTGTGCAGTAAGTCTCATTTCTCGGCCCGTTCTTTTATGCTTCCTTATGTGATGTATTGCGCTATCAGAAGCCTCTGTTTCGGTCTATGGCTCATACTAGTTTATGAGCTTCTGCAGCTCTACTATGGCATTTTCACTTTTTAGTAGCTTCATGCAGCTTCACAAGAACTGCGCAACGGAGGTGCTAACATCCGTCGCAGTGCTTTTTTTGTCATAGGCAGCTGGCATGTCTTCAACATGCGGTGCTTGACTGTGCAATGGGATCCTCTGTGTTTCTGTTGATAGCTCTCTGAAGCTATCCCGCGCGTCGATAAAGACTTCCTTTTTCTTTTGTAGGTCGAGAGCAGGTATTTTTCCCAGAGCTTTCCTTATCCATTCTGTTTCAAGAGGGCTCTGCTTTGTGTGAGCCTCCCCCGACGTGGAAGCTTCTGCTCCCCTGTCACGGCCTATCTGAGCACCACTGCGTGTGACCACATTGATGCTCGGGTCTGCTTGTCTTTTCTCTACTGTGATCCATTGGACGTTCGTGTTTGGTGCGTCCGTCCGTCTTCTTTTTTTCATTTCCACTTCTAGCACTGGGAAATCTTCAATAACATGGTCAAATAATTTACAATAATTACACGTAGTGAAGGGGTTAGCACAATCTCTAGATACATGACCTGGCTGGACACAATTATAACAAATGACCTAGCCACGGCCTCTGCCCTACACCGAGCCAGCATTTCTTCCTCTGGCGCGGTATCCACCACCACCACCTCTGTATCCTCCTTGGTCATATTGTGCATTCTCTTGTTTTGGTTGGGTATCTTCTTGTACGCAGTACAAGCCAGTGCCTCTCATTGAGTTCATATCCCGTTTTCTTTCATTCATTAATTCATATGCGCGGCAGTTGGATTCATCATGTCCAACTGACTTACAGAAATTATAGTATAAATTTTTAGGTTTTTTCACATATTTTTGTATAAGATAGCAGTCTTCAGGTCTATGTCCTGTGGTTCTACAGATTTCACACCATGGGGCCTGATTCTGATTCAATGGGTTAGGCGCGCCACTATTAAGATAGTCGTGAAATAACAAGAAATGCTCCCGGTCATGGCCTTCTCCTTTACAAGTTGTACACCAGACCTCATGTCTAGGTTCATACCTTTGTTCTTTTCCATTCTTCATGCTTTGCAACTCTAGTGTCAGGGTGGTCAGCTGGTTCTGGATCTGAGACATCCCAGAACTAGTCTCACCAATCAGCGAAGCCTCTAGCTTCATTGTGATCTCCAAGGCCTCTTCCTGGGACTCAACCTTCTGTTGCATCAATGGTAACCTAATATGGGGCAACATCGCAGCAATGAACCATTCCTTGTGTTGTTCCAGAGCTATAACAAAGCTCACTTGGTCTAATAGGGTCTTGAACTCTGATCAAATTCTCAAACTGTTTCAGTCGGTTTTTGCTTTATTTCTTTCAACTCGGTTATACACTGAGATTCGGATTTACGTTTCTTAAACTCAGCTATGAGCGCAACTTTAATTTCTATGAGATTTCTCGGCTGTATGGTAGAGTATTTCATGAACCAATCTAACGCTCTATCCCTGAAAGTGGTGATGAGTTGTGCTCTCTTCACTGCTTCATCCTGGATTTGTCTTACACTCCATACGGCTTCACAAAGAAACCAATGTTGATCAGGGTCTTCTAGGCCAGTTCCTCTGAATATCGGTAGCTTCATATATGTGTTTTCCATTGCGCTACTAGGTGGTGGGGCACCCGAATTAGTGCGCGACTACTGTAAAGGGCTATGTGCAGTGAAAACAAATGGGATTATCAAGAGAGATGGACTGGGCTGAGTATTCTTTGGAGTGTGCTGAGTATTCTGCAGGGCAGGCTGTGTAGCGGGTGGGTTTTGAGATAAAGGTGGTCCGGTATCTAGAGATGGTGCGTTCTCAGGAGTAAATGGTGGTACGGCTGCATTTTCAATGTTACACGGGATCTCAGTATTAATATGGAGTCCAGGGCCTCCAAGTTGCTTATTAAACTTATATATCTTACCACTTCTAAGATTATGTGTTTCTTCGTCCGAATCACTAAATATATTGTTTACCATGACAAACTTAAGAATATTACTTCATTCTTAAAACACCTTTCTCAGCTAACAACATCTTAATGTATAGACTGATATTTTTCAGGAACTTACCTTGAAATCCTTCAAAAAAGTATGTTTTTGCCTGGCTGTAGGACTTGAGTGTGTCTATAGAAAATTCTGTTACGAAACCTTCTAGCATATGATCAACCCAAAAATAAACTACGCGCACCAATGGGCTGTCTATTGCTTTGAGCTGCGTTGTGAGCTCAGGAGTCCACTCTATAGCAACTCCTCCTTGAAAACAAGTTTTCTTCTCTGCGAGCCGCGAGATCCACGAATGCAGCTCATTGGGGAATGATGCCCAAAAAATCTCATAAATATCGTTGAATAGATACTTATCTGACCACTGTGTGTCACTTAGACACGGATGTCTATTCTCTTGTCTTTTAAAGTCTCTTGTGGTCTTATCCCACCAAGCTTGGATTTCTATCTGTTCAGGATACCAATTGTCAGAGCCTTTCGGGAACTGGTATTCTTCGTCACACATCACGATTGCAACTCACCACAGATTCTAGCGTGGCAACGAAACCATTTGTTGGCTATAACTGGCCCATAGGTTTTCTATAAGACCTAGGTTCTTTGCGGATTCTCTTTGACCAACAAAACCCCTTCGCACCGGCCCTTTCGGCAACAACCTGCGAGCAGGCTGAGGTCTCACCCGAGGTGTATCTAATGGGGTACTGCAGAATCAGATTTCCATAGTAAGTGATGAGTTGCTTGGACGGACGTACTGTGTAGCACAACAGATGGTATGTGCTGCGAGGTGATACTACGCAGTGATGGGCAACGCTGCGGTCCACACCACTGTGTTCTTCTACCGCGGAGCTTCTACCGAAGCTGCGAACCATCCAACTTTATCCTATACTGGGATTATCTTAGATGTGCTTAAGGTCCTGAAATGAATATCACTCATCCATTCATTCAGGCGCTTAACTGGCTATCCTTCTAGCATTCATTCATTAACTTAGGATATCAAGATTCAAACATAATCGATTGCTCTAATCCATGATTATACATTCCTTTACTGCGCGTAAAAAAATACTTAACGAATTGATTGATTTACTACCTTCATATACAGGATAAATTTTCACCATTCAATTATTCATGCGAAACTTAACATATCATTTCCATACTTCTCTTAATGGCAAATGCATATAAAATCTCTCTCATAATAGTATGCAAGGAAACATTTAGACATTCATTGACAGAAAACACGAGTAAACATTCATTCATAAACACAATCACACAACAAGAGATTTAACGTGGTTCACTCCCCCGAGTGGGAAGCTTCATCCACAAGAACGGTTGGTAATATATTTCTTATAAAGGGATGGGGACAACCGTTCTTAGTCTGCGTACTCAGCTACAGACTATCCTTCCTCTCAAAAATAGGCCTTTGCGCACATAGCTGCAGATCCTTTACAATATTCTTAGCTCAGAGAGATTTTACAATTATCACAGCAAAAACTAAGAGTGTAACTCCAAAATGTAACTTAGAACAACAACTGGAACCCCATCCCATACAAAATTGTCTTCTTAAATAGATCATGCCTCTAAGGTCATGTATTTACAAAGCCGAAGACCTAAACCCAAAAACCTTTAGGGATTACAAACCGCGCCGGTTTCCCTAAACCGGCTTGCTGGCATCTAGTAGCGTCTGCTTCATCGTGGCGGTTTTCCACATCTTCAATATGTCGCTATCGACAATCCTGTTGCACACATGCCAACAAGCTGCTTCCATCAAACCGTTTCTCTCTAACGGTTTCTCCCACCAAGCGTGCCAAGACGTCGCTTTCCTCAACAATCTCGTGCATTGGCCGCCTGCCTGATTTGCTCGTGCCTGCCGCTCGGCACTTCTGGAGCATATTTCATAAATTAGACCATTACTGGTCTATCCGATACCTGTACCTGATCCATGTCCAGCACTCTGCTTTGCTGGCTCCACATGTCCTGACTGCTTCGCAGCACTGCCTCCTGGCAGCGCTGGTCTTCGCAATGCTTCCAAAATTTGGATGTTGTGCACAACTTTGCAGCCTGATAAAAAATAGGATGTTGCGCACATCTCCGCAACATCTTTAACACTTAGACAAAATTAAATTTCTAAGTTGTGCTGAACTCATCTTTCTCTGCTTATCACAAAAAGGTGTTTCCAAAACTTTGTGTCAACCTGGGCCCAACAACTCCTGGCATAAGTGTAGAACAAGAGCTCCGACCAAAACTCGAAATCTTGAAAGACAGAATTTTACTTATAAAGAAAATAGCCCCGTGACTTTTCCTTTACCGATCAGCCTTCTGTAATGTAGAGGTCATGTTCTGTCTGGTCAAAATAACCCTAGTTAAATGACTAATGATTTAGTGCTTCTCTCTCACTATCTCGAGGTCCCATCCACCTTATATTAATGTCCGCCCAAGGTCCTTTTGCTATTATGAACCCATGGAAAGGAAGCATGCCTCACAGGTGTATGATATTTAAATGATCCCATGCTACAAATAAAAGCCAAAATCACTTATATCAAAGAGTCTGATTCCCATAAATTCTCGCCTCAATTAAAGCATGGCTGAGATGAAGCAAAATTTTCAAATCAAAAAGCTGTTCAAATAATTCGGCTCAGGCAAAAGTTCTTCTCCGTCCATGAAGCTTGATAATCAAATAAAATCTTGCTCACACAAAAGGACATTATGGATCGAAGAACCCAAATCAACTGATTGAAATTTTTAATCAAGTTATTTCTGGGAGGCTCAAACAGCAAAGCTGCCAATTATAGAAACATCCAAAAGGGATGCAAATAGCATGGGAATGAGGAACAAATGAATATCCCTTTGAGGTATTGTTATGATCGTGTGGATTCCCTTCTTAGTCAGAGCACCATAAAGACAGATTCTAAGGGAATTAACTTCATACTCTGGCCTTGAGAGAGTTTGAAAGAAGCATAAGTCTACGTCCCCTTTCCCAAGTGACCAATATGATAAAGAGATCACTACATCCTTGAAGGTTGAACTGTGAGGCATTTGTTACACTTGTGGCTATCAGTTTAAAAGTCAATCTGATCTTGACAAGATTGTGTTTCAAAGATCTGTGTTCACCAGTGAATCACCAATTGTTGTTGTTGCAACATCCCTCCCCAAAATTTTTGGTAAATGTTATGGCCCCTCCTTTAATTGTTTTTTGAGAAGCTTGGTTTTGTCCAAGTCCTAGTTACTCCTCTGATTCAAACTTTTCTGAAGCTTTAATTCTTTCCTTTTTCGTTGAGGATTTTTTGTCTAAGGCATTTCTTTCTTTAAACACAAAGTGCACCTTTAATTTTCAAAGTATGTGCTAAAGGCACAGATAGCATGATTAACTTTGCGTCGAAAGGCACAAGTTTTAGGTCTGGACTTTATCACCAATGCGCAAATCGCAATATTAATTTTGCGCCGCAAGGCACAATATTTAAACATAACTTTTGTGCCATATCAACACATCCTCCCGTAGTGCAATGTCTATCCCTGAAGTCCCCATCATTAGCGTAGAACCTAACCTTAAGTCGCCGCTACGTTCGCGATCCCGTTCACTTTTCCATTGGCGCATCTTTTGGGTGCAAGACTTAACAATATCTTCTCTACCCGGTGTGTAGAACCTAACCTTAAGATCACCGCCACCATCATTCTCTTTAAATAGACCTTGCCATTGGTGCATCTCTTGGGTGCAAGACCTAATAATAGTTTCCCCATCACGATCGCAAGCACTGCACTTAATAGTGCCACTGCACCAATCCAGCGTGATCGCAACTCTTGAGTGTTGAGGACGCCATTCGATTCCATTCAATACACCCCTACTGGGTTCATGAGGCCATTTAACTCATCTTGTGTGGCATTAATTAACTCTATTTTCGAGCCCCGTGCCCACCGAACTCACATTAATCCTCCTACTGGGAATTAACTCTTCCCCTATAAACGCAGAGAACGGAGTTCAAACAGCTCATTATTCTCAAGGCTGAGAGAGCTTCCAGGAGCGAGCAGTGGGAGTTTTATCAGTTTTTTATCAGCTTGGATAGACACGCCAACCATGGAAAACCACTCCGAAACACCAGGTAGGCACTCTCCTCCTTCGTTTACTTGTTACCGGAATTGACTTCGTTCGAAGCTTTATTTTGACAGTCTAAAAGGCGAATTTTGTCTCAGGCATAGTTTGTTTTTAGTTGCCCCCATTGTCGCTTTTGTCTTTCATTGGCTATACACCCTGTGTGTTTTCTCCATAGGCCCTGAAATACTACGTCGATAATACCAATTCCCTTATCGGCTTGTAATAGCCTCCTTCATGTATGCAACAACACTTATCCTGCCACCTGTGACATTGTTTTCAAGAGGAGACTGCATCCCAAGACGTCAAAACTAGGTCGCCTGTCTTTTGAATGCATTCGTGAGCCATTATGGAAAGACTGTATCTTCCTAGCTCTGTGTTGCACGCCACCCGTGAGAAATAATGCCCCTTAGCATAGGATGAAAGCGCCGCTAATGCCTATAATTCTACGTTCGTCTGATGCGCAAACATTAAGTCGAACTGCTAAGCAGCAAAACCCGCACTGATGAACTGTAATGTGTAGTGGTTTTCCGCCTCCCACCACAGTGGCCTTTCCCATGTAATTCCAAGTCAACACTTATGCAACAACTTTGATTTTTCAAATCATTTAAGAAAATTGGCAACTTCCGATTATATGGTAAAGATACTTACTATTAATTTTTACATTGATGTCATACGACTATTTTGAGCTCCTGCAAACTTTCTAACTTACCTGCTGTTGCTTATTTTGAATAATTAGATAATGTGTGTGGCATTAATTACTTATGAATATGTCAAATCTTTATTTTGTGCTACCTTAATTGATGCAGGTTTGACATGCATAGAAGGTCTGCAAGAAGGAAGGCCGCGCAAAAGGTAGAGTCAGATTCAGACATGGAGATCCTGCTAGATACCTCATTTCAAACTATGTTCGATGATATGCAAGCCACCACTAATGTGCCTCTAGGAATCTCTGCCCCAGAGTTTCAATGGGGTGACTTGTATAGATTTATCAGGGATCAGGAATACTCAAATGGTTCCCTAGAAGATACGTTGGTATATGCAAACATTAAGAAGTCCTGTATACATAAAGCAGCAACCAAACCTGAATTATTTCCATGTTCTGAGCTCCTTGGATGGTTGATCCCTCATGTCAAAACTGACACCAGGTTCATAAACGACAAGAATGGAATGAATATGGTGTCGTTTGCACCTGAACATATCACAGCCGCTTACAGATTGCCCCCGGCAAGAGCTTGGTTGGACAGTAAATGGATAGAAGAACATCCCATGGACCCTCTGATCTCTGTTAGAAAAATGACGATAGCCGACAGGAAGATAAGGCAAAGGCAGACAAATGAATATGAGAGTAACCTCCTGAAGACCCCCTATAGACTCATTGTTTTGATGCTAAGCCGGATCTTCGGTATGCCCAATGGTAATATCTTCAAACTTGGCTGGGTACCGGTAATATTCCAAATATCCATGTCAGGCACCATTTTCAATTAGGCTGATATTATTTCAGAAAGCCTGGAATCACAGTTAACCGCTTCCCAAGGAGGAATGACTCAGAAAAAAGCGGATTTCTTTATGTCTTCCTATTTGATAGATTTCCTGTTGAGCAAGCACACCTTCCCAGATTTGGGTTGCTCATGGAACAGGAAGGAGACACCTCTCTTCATAGCTTATCAATCCACATGGGCCAACAAGTACGCAAGTTATTACAAACAACTTTGTGAGAAATTCATCATGCCATTATATCAGCTTATTTTTGTAGAGGAGCCAAATTGCATGTCAGAAAATGCTATGCCCGTCATAGAAGCATATGGTGATTACTACCACTCCCAAGAAGGCACTTACATCCACATGAGTGGAGGATCAGTAGCTCCATTCCTGCTTCCTAGATATTCTACAGATTTTGTGATACATAGGGAATCCATAAGGCAACTTTTTAGCATTGGTGGAGTCAGTAGGATCCTCACCGAAAGGAAGAAAGGGATATATTCGTCAATGCCTTTCACTATCGGCGCATACAGCTTACCGAGAGCAAAAGAGGGAGAAAATTATGTTCAAGATTTGGATATTTTTTATTTTGGTACAAAGTTTAACAGAAGGCATGACCCTTGCGGCAGAGTTGCTGAACATATTAGTGATGTCGGAACTTCCTTTGAGTACACCCATCAGATTGACCTGAATGAAGAATTCTTCTGTAGCGCCAAAAACTTAACAGAACTAGGAAAGCGCTACAACAAGAAGAAAGGTGGGAAAACTTCTTCCCCCAAGCCTATTGGTCTGATACAATTGGAGCAAGAGGCATCAGCATCCCAAGCCATAGGTTCGAACAACATAGAGCTAGAAGAAGGTGACACAATTCAAAATGAATAGACTTCCAAATTGAAACAAGAACAAGAGCAAGTTATTAGGTTGCAACAAGAGGAGGAAACCGTTATAATTCAAAAGGAGCAGGAGGAAAGAACCTTGTTGGAGGAAGCAAGCAGGTTAAAAGCAGTGATAGCTGAAAGGCAAAAGAAAGAGAAAGCTTCTAAAATATAGAAAGAGTAGGAAGCAAAAGATCTGAGAGAAGAAGAAGACAGAGTTCTCCAAGAAAAAAATACCAAATTACAAGAAGAATAAATATTCTTGTTAGAAGAAGCGGACAGATTGCAAGTAGAGTTGGCAGCGCTAACAGAAAGGCAAGAGAAGGAAGAAGCGCAGAAAATTCCATAAAAAAACCCGCCCAACCCAGTGGCCATGGACTTGGATTCAGCAAAGACTTCCCAACCAGGGATAGCTCATGAAGGGGTTGTCTCCACCGAAGAATTAGCACTCACCCCATACAACCCCAAGAAGCAGCGCCAAGTGGCCAACCTGGATTCCGTTTATTTTCATGAATGGAAGAGGGCTATTGTTGATAGGAGAGTAAGGAAAATGGAAATTGGGGAATACTTATATGAGTTCAGAATATCGGAGACCACACTGGTCCAAGGGACCGACCTCGATCCGTCATTTCAGGAAGGTTGCACCGTAGCTTCAGCCCAAGCAAGCAAAGCCAATATCGATCGTTTGATTGAAACTATTAAGAACTACAGAGAGTTGTATCTCAAGATAAAAGCTGACAGGAAGAATGAGGTATTAGAAAGTAACGAGATAAAAAGGAAATACAAACAACTCGTGGAAGAAAAGAAAGAAACCACTTTAAAATCCCTGTGGCTTGAAAATGAGAAGAATTCACTTGAAATGCAGCTGGCAATCTCAAAAGATGAACAAAAGAACTTGAAAGTTCGTATATCCGAACTGGAAAAGCTTGAAGTCGACAGTTCCCAATAGGTCAATTCCTTCAAACTCAATTCGAAGAATTGGAGTAAGAAAAGGCTGAACTATTGGAACAACTTGAAAAGGAAAATAAGACGAAAGAAGATCTAGCCACGTTCCATGAGCGAGCTTGTGAAGTGCAGAAAAGGATTCATCAACTGCTAGTGTCAATTAATTAATAAGTCTACAATATGAAGAAAATGATCACAAAGATGACTTCCATCGAAGTTGAAGCACTAAGATTAAGAAACAAATATGAGCAACATGTGGAAGAACTTAGAGAACAGTTTGAATGGAGGGAAGGGAGATCAGGTTTCCCTTCGAACCTACGGGATAAAACCGAGGAAGAATTTGATATGGACACAGGAGTCCTCAAATTCTGCTTAAGGTGCGGTAGCAGATTGAGTACTGAAATTAGGAAAACCATCAAGAAATGCCATGTTATTTACTCTAAAATTTGGGAAGCCCATGGAAAACGCGCTTGGCAGAATTGCAAGGAAAGTTGACCTCAGAGTTAGATTATCTGAAGAAAATAGAGCATATAACCCCATAATACCTCCATCAATTCATTGAACAAACTGTTGTTCACACTTATTTCCTGGAAAATATTTAGCAAGAAGCTATCGCAGAGGTGGAAAATATCAAATCAGACTTGCGCAAACAGGAGATAGCACGAAAAGTAATGATCTCAACGAGAAGTAAAACAATACTAAGGGAAATAAGTCAATCGGCCAGTTATATAGAAGAAGTAAATAAGGCTGCAAAAGAAAGCAAGCCTATTGAAGAGGACAAGTCAGCAGAAGAGGAACGACCCATTGAGACAGCAGAGCCAGCTGGACAATAATTTTCCTTATTCGATTTTGCAAAGTTGTTAATTGTATAATGTCTATATAGACAGTTGTCCTTTCTTTTTGTCTCTTGTGAAAGAGGATTGGCACGAATCATTGGAATTCGATATTTTGGGACTTTTAATGATAAATCAAAATTCCTAGGTTTAAAGTACACTTGGTAGCTCAAGGAGCATTTTGTAAAACTATATGTAGGAGAATAGGAGAGCATAAGAGGACTTTTTTGCAGGTGAATTAAATTTCTTCCTATTACGTGAATTACTTTGCTACTTGCTCCAAGAATTCAATTTTGCCTAATGAAAGCCTGGGAGAAGGCGTTTTTGCCTGGAGAATGTGTCAAATGTGTGCTGGATTATTCCTGTATCATCTGCATATTGCTGTGAGATCATTCTTTGCTATCATGAATTGTTTCTATGTCATGAATGCTCTTACATTTTCCTATGCAAATATGTTTATCTCAAATGAGTAATGGAATGTATTAAATGAATTGAAGCTATCTTTAATATCTTTAATATTTTGCTGTGGGAACATCTTTATGATTAAATGGCTATCTGTATGATCTTCAGATGTTTTCTTGCAGTTTATTACTCATCTCTACAGTTTGCTCCTTGCAATGATAGAATAGATTTTCTTACATAGTTTTAGATTAATTTAGGTTAATTACACACACTTAGCTTAGGGCACTTGCATATCGTCTTAAAATAAAATACATAAACGGTGAACCGGGCCGCAACCGGTGTAAAGAACCAAAGTTTTTAAATCTTACAGTAGCCGGAACCGTTAACTGGACGGATTCCCTACATCAAACGGTGGACAATCTAATTGGGACTGTTTACCGAGGAGAATCCCTTGCCGATTGATGCTACGATTTTCGAGGCATCAACAAGGTCGTAAGAACAAAAAGAAAACATAGGGGTACGACGAATGACTGTCGACCTTCAATTAGAAATCCACGCATGGGTGAAGCCGTTTCAGCTCACCCGGGGAGGCGTGTGCCGTACGGAAAAGTCCATAATGATTTGGTAGTGTACGACGAGTTGAGGGGCGCGGTATAAGGAGAGCCTTATCCTTCAACATCCCTTAGTCTCTAAGAAGCGTAGTTGAGAGATCGTGGTAATGACTCCCAATCGCTATGCAGTGCTCCCCATAAGAAGAAATAAATGAAACTGTCAAAAGGGCCCGCCGAAGAGGCACCTGGACAAGAACAAGATGATGTTATTTAACAAATTATATAAATTGAAACTTGACAAAAAGATAAATTTAAGTAACTTTAAATTAAAAGGTAATTACAATAAAACATATTCATTATTTTATTTAATTCTATTGTTATGAAAAAAAGGAGAAATATTGAAATGAAAAAGGAAATAAAATAAAAACAATTAGTTTATCTTATTTATTGTATTTTCCTACTCCTTGAAAAGAAGAAAATCAAAATGTTAAACTAGAAGTATGATATTAAAGTTTAAAACTTTAGATTGGAAATTTTTTAGGAAATAATAGATTTAAGTAAAAGAAATATGTGAACTCTTTATTATCTTTTAAACCTTTTTTATATTTTCCTAAATAAAGGAAACCTTGTTCTTTTCATAAAGTTGTTTTCATATTTAAAAATAAATGAATAATAATTAGTTTACTAAGAAGAATATATTAAGTAAACTAAATAAGAACCAAAACATAAGAAGGACTCTACTACACCTAACTCCCACTGATTTAGGGAATTAGGTGCACACTTGAAATCAAGAGACACTTGTAATTTGAGAGTAATTGTTAATAAAATATTAAGTCAAAATAAATATGTGCATGGACAGACACATGGCACACAAGATTTTACTATATAATGAGGGAGGAGAAGGAGAAAAGGACATCTCTTGCTCCCTAATGTTGGATGGGCATGATAATCTTGGATTATGTTATGATTTTTGTGAGTTGGGATTAGCTAGACTGGGGATTGGGAGATCCCATCGGGAAGCTTGCTAGTGTGTGTTTACAACCCCATTAGCTCAGGGGTTCGAGGTGAAGGAGAGTAACCCCGATACGGTAGGGTGTTCAACTGAGGGGTCTCTTGGTAAAATCGGCAAGGTTGGAAGTGGCTCGGGGAAGATCGATGACTGTACATACAAGGACTTCATCAACGAAGTGCTCAACTACTATCGAAAGGTATAATGTTCCATTTTCATGTACTAGTTGATTTTATGTAGTTTTGATTTTATGGTTATATTTCATTTTCAAGTTTTTATTAATTTGCATATGATGTAAGTTCTATTTTGGAAGTCTTTTTGGGGGACCCGAAATGGGGGTCCCTACACTCATGGACATCAATTCTTTCATGAGTGTAGCGATTGTTTTCTTATTTTCATACTTTTTTAAGAATCATTTCTCAAAATCTTCCCAATTCGATATTGAACTAGCTTGTAAACTGAAATACCAGGAAGATACCTTGGGTTCAAAAGTGTAGGGAAAAATCCTACAGACTACATCTTCGTGTTGCACATTTAAAACACTTAAATATAAATAGAAACTCTTAAGATGATCTTCAGCAGAAATACCCTTCCCAGGATCATACTTGGGCAAAACCTTTTCTAGATTCTTGGGCAAATCATGGAATGGCCCAGCTAAATTCAGTGCTCCTCCTTCTCTCCATGCTGGCACAGCCATGGCTCTACATGGAGAATGTGGTGGAGTGTTATGTGGAGTATGATTTGGAGAATTACGTGGAGTATGTGGTTCTTCTAAATTTGGAGGGGTTTCGATTCTTATTTCTCCAGAAGGCTCTGTGATTTATTCTAAAGATAGACTACCAATTCTTCTAAGTTTTGAACAAGAACTGAATCTCTTGTATATTGTGTTTCCCTTCTAGGGGCTCTTATCCTGGGGAGCAGGGAATCACATTCAAACCACCAAGTTCTCTGAAATACACGTAGGTATGTCTTCTCAAATCCGCTACTTCAGCAAAAGGAATAGCATACAGCGTTTCTTGCTATTCGGTCTCAGAATTGGGATCTTCTTGATTTATTAATTCCAGATCTGAATTTCCTGGGATAGATGTTTCAAGTGGGTCTTCAGTGGGATTTATTCTAACGAAAGGATCTCCTCTGCTAGCCATGCACTGGTGGCACTCCTTCTAGCGCCAAAAACTGTTGATGCCTTGAAAATCGTAGCATCAATTAGCAAGGGATTCTCCCCAGTAAGCAAGCCCAATTAGATCGCTCACCGTTTGGTATAGGGAATCCGTCCGGTTAACGGCGCTGCTACCGTGTAAGATTTAAAAAATTGTTTTCCTTTTCACCTGTTGTGGCATGATCCACCGTTTATGTATTTTATTTTTTAAAGATGATATGAAAGCGCTCTGATCTAAATGCATGCAATTAAACAAATATGATCTAAAACTGTTTAAGCAAATCTAATTTATCCTTGAAGGAAGCAAACTGAAAGAATGAGTAATATACTGGAAGTGCAGCTAAGAAATTTACAAATAGTTGTTTCAATTAATAGATGCACTTACAGCACAAAGTAAAGATTATCAAAGACAACTTTCACAGAAATAAACATTCCATTACTCATTTAGCACAGACATTCTGCAAAGGAAAATGAAAGCATTCATAACCCAGAAATAATTCATATTAGTTAAGAACGATCTCATAGTAAGTGTATGAACAATGCAGAAATAATTCGGCAAAACATTCAACACATTTCCAAAGAAAAATGCAGTGCAGCTTTTCCAAAGCAAAATGGAGCTTTCTTCATTCATGTAGCAAAGTAATTCACGTACAAAATTTGGTATGTCCTTTCACCTGCCAAAAGTCCTTCTACATCTCTTCTATATCTATATTTATAGATTTTATAAAATTTGTCTCTTCCCAAAACCTAACCCTAGGGAGACACAAAAGTTTGTCTTCTAGTGCCTAAAGAGACAAAAACCATTTCCAGCTATTTTACAAAACCTTTATACAATAAAATAATTCCAGCTGTCTTTTACAAAATTTATAATAAACAAATCAAAGCCTGGATGGCCATGCCACTTCAGCCGGTCTTTCTATTTCTGTTGAGGCGCCCACTTCAGCAGGACCGCTTGCTTCAGCTGGGTTGTCTACACTTTCAATATAGCTGGCCCACTGGTTGATTTCTCACATAATGGTATTACCCCGCGCAGAGATTGTCATTTTCGGCGCTATGTAGGAACCCCTCCTTTAGGGTCCCCTTGAACTGAACCTGAAACTTTAAAAACTTCATACAAACAAATTAGACATTATAGTTATTGGAAAAATAAAATAAAAGAGTGAATAACTTAACAAAAATAAGCAAACCTTAACCTGTCAACCCGATCCAGCTGATCCATTGTTGTCTGCGTCTTCCGTAGGATCCCTCCAGCAAAGCTCATTTAACCATAGGCGAAGCAACCGTTAGCTTCACCACCCAACCATAGGCTCATGCTTTCAGTCGCATGGCCTCCCCCGAGCTTTGGGTCGTAGAGCTCACACAAGTATTTCAGAAATTCAGCTTGGGCTTCCCTTCCCACCAGGATTTCTAAGCCAAACCCTTAGATAGCAGCAAGTCTTTGAGGCATTCAAAAATTACGACAATCGTCCAAATTATGGGCCCTTTACCCATTCCCCAAGTCTTCCTTATAAAGGAAAATCTCATGCGACACATGTCGCTTCATGCATAATTAAATATTTTTAATTAATTATTTAATTAAAACACTCACCCATCCAAGTGTCATTTTCTCTAGGAAGTGCACCAACACCCCTAAGTTTGCTCCAGTTTGTCCCCCAGATATTTTAATTAACTCCTAGCTTTTAGTTGACTAGGTGTCTAATCTTAGGATTCTATTTTGCTCCTAAATAATGATTTCTATTATTTTAAATGCTCAACAAAAATAACTATTCATGTGCAAATGCCTAAATTATTTTTATGCATTTGCTAAGTAATGATCTAGAGTTATTCTCATAAGTTTTTATGCAGTTAAATTTAAATAACAATCAAACTCACTAGGATCACGGTGCCGCGCCGTTGGGCTCCTAGTTCCTTAATTTTAATTCCTTGACATGGCACCACTCCGTCGGGTCCAGTCATCCATGGTTTCCATTCCTTGGCATGGTACCTCATCGTTGGGTCCTTGCATCCATTCTTTCCGTTCTCGACAGGGTACCGCATCGTCGGGCCCTTCTGCCACCATCTTTCCGTTTTGACTTGCGGGAACTTTTGTAGGGATTTCAGGAATCGTTACCATCCATCCTCCATCTACATGCTATCTAGGGACTAATGGCGCTGAGGAGTGAGTCCGTTCTCACTGCGCGCCCCTCAACTCGTACGTGACCAGCTCCATCGTGGCCCACTTCGTACGTCCTCACGCATTCCTCTTGAGCAAGCGGATCAATGCTTATCTGCTCATGAGTGGTATTCTTGTCGGAAGATGACATCGTCGTCACTTCCCCTGTGTGTGATTTACCCGTACTCTACGACCCTCCATGTTCCTTTGTGTGTCCGTTGGTGAACCGTCTCACTTGTTTCTACACACACTTCTCGCAACAAATTATTAGTAGCACTGTTCTCAACAATCATCATCTGGTTTCTAACTCTAGCATTGTTAAACGTTTATGATTTATTCAAACTGCTCATTCATCTTATCAAATATACATTTCGTCGCCAAATACATAATCACCATACAGCTAGTCGTTAAGCATTAACCATCAACATAATTTTCCATAGTCATAGCTAATCGTTTAACATATGCAATTATTCATTTACCTCAACAGTTCAGATACACATACTCAAAAAAATAAGGTCAAAAGATTATTTAATTAATGTTTCAATCAGTCGGGTCACTCAGCAGGTGCCCTCAATGTCTACAGTAGTCTAGGGGCACTACATACACCCCTACTTATTTAGAACTTCGTCCCGAAGTTCAGAATAAATGCGGAAAGCTATGACGCATCTCAGTTGCGTCTTCCCAAGTCACAAAGCTAGGACTGTAGCTGTCCTACAATACTTTGACTTAACCAATCGAGGCTAAGCATTTAAGCAAGAACTGATCAATCAATTATCCCATTCCACACATATAATTCAATTCATTAATTCATTTATCAACTATAGTCATGCACATCATCAGGTGATTCTCCCTTATTTAGACACATCCTAACTCGAAGCGCCACTTTATTGAAGTCTGTTCCGCCGGGTCACTCAACAGGTGCTCTTGAAGTCCATAGTCATTTTAGGGGCATTACATACACCCCCTCTTGTATAGAACTTCGTCCCGAAGTTTAAATTTTGTTCTCACCCTTACAACACTAGGCTTAACTTTTAATTTCCTATTCTCATCTTCTGCCATTCTATTCTATTCTATTTTCCTCAAACAATCATGGCCATAATCACTAGTGGTTTTAATCATTAGTTTTATTTTTCATCCAATATGCTTCCAATACATCCCCAGGATCTCAATCGTAATTTTGCGTAATGTAAATCCGATAATACATTCAATAATTGTCAGTACCAACTTAGATTTCCTATACCTCTTAGTGTCCTGCGAATATCTACAATATCCAATTTAGCTACAAGCTATTGCATCATTAGCCACCCAATAGTTATCAAATCAACTTTTGCATAACAAATCCGAATCCAAATCCAAATCCATTGGTCATACCTTCCTCCAAGATGAGAAGGTAATGTCATACCATATTCAATAAAATACTGATGCTAAGTTACAATCTTAGGTTAACAAATCAAGAGCGATTACCAAATATTCCAAAAGCCAATTCTCAAAAGACTACATCCAAAGCCCTAATTGCTTTTAATAGTGTTGGTTCTCAATTTGACAAGATTCCAAGTGTCAGAAATTAGTGGCTTAGTTGAACATATTAATCTTTAATTCCTAGTCCTTTCATCAGTAACATCATGTCCAGGTCAATGAGCTTATCAAGAACTTACCTCATTTCGTCATTTCTATTGTCATATAACATTTTCAATAGGCTCATCAAGTAGTACCAGATGTGTTTTATTAACCTCATCGAGTTCCATCTCGGGCTAGTTATCTTTTCGTGAAGGTTTCACCATCTCCTCTAGTTAGCTTCATTGCGTTCAGTTCATTGTGTTGATTGTTTCCATGCTTCATTTTACTAAAATTGTCTCCATTTGGTTCTTTCGATGGACTTTCCCAATTAAGAACTCTCCAATACCATGTGATGGTCACGTCGAGCTTGTATTCTTTCATGTCCTTTAACAACATTGTCGTGCTAGAAAAAAATTAGTTTCATTGGGCTCATCTCCTTAAGCTAGTAACATTGATATCATGTTTTCCCATTTCTAAGTTCGTTTCACCCCCTCGACAATCTATCAAAGTCTCGTCAATCCAAGCACCTCAGTGTTTTTCCATTTAAGATTTATCAATTTTTCGTCATTTAGTCAATTACCAAATACATCTCTTTGATGCCATTCTCACTACAAATAATTCTAGAAAGTGGAAAATTCCCCTCTTTAGGAAACTTCAAGTCCATATACCTATATACACACACTACTCAGTTTTTATACACTCCATTCCCAAGCTCCAACTCACAAATTATTCTTACCCCTTAAATATAAGTAGTTATCTTTTAGTTTTCTACCTTGACATACTAAATACTTGAACATCATTCAAGCTGCATATATCCTTGATATTATTTTTTTTCCACGATAACCTTTAACATTCTTCATATTTGTCAACCCCCTTGCTGAAATAATTTAAATAATATATAAATATATATTTTACACTAACATAACTTCAATCTTATTTTTGTTTTTATACTAAGTCCTTCTTTTGTAAAAAAAAAAAATATATATATATATATATATATATATATATAATCCTTGTTTACTCTTTTTAATGTATATAGATATACAATATATACAAATTACTAATTCTATGTAATACAACCCATTATATATATACAATCATATGTACCTTTTCACACTTCATTCCATCTACTAATATATATGTATTAGATCACATTCTAGTATATTAACAAAATACAATTCATGTACATTAAAATTAAATTTGACTTAAATTGGAATTGCAATAAAATATTACATATTTTAAAATGAACCTATCTAATAAACTTCTAGCTATTATCCAAATTTATAGCCCCTTGTGACACATTAAAGAATTCCTCCATGTAACTTAACTAAACACCCAATCTAGCATTCTATCTAACAAATTTTTATGGCTAAGAGTAGATTATCACACTCAATCCCTTGTATACAACGAAATTTGTAAACCCATTATGAATATTAAAAATAATGCCATCTAAAAATGTTTTATAAAAAAAAAAAAATGGAAGTCCTATTTAATTGAATAATACATATAATGATATGCATTTTTTAATAGCTTAATTTCTCTATCAAATTTATTTAACTATATATATCCATGCTATAAGATGAAATTCTTACTCATGCATGCACCTCATTATTATATATATATAGCAAATATACCTTTTATATATATATATATATAACCCTTCTCTTTTTCCACATATATGTACCCACTGTTACATATGAGGGATTTATATTCCAACTAAACATATATAAATACATTCTCAATCTCACACCTTTTAATTATATACGTAAGTAAAATACAATTTATTTAACCATAAAAAGGTAGATGTAGATAGAATTAAATTTCATAAAGGTATGGGATGGAAAAATACAATTACCAAATTACATCAACTCGTGAAATGAAAAATAGATTTGATTCTCTTCTATGAGATTATGGTAAAAGAATTCATATTTAGGGCATATGATTTTCCTGTCTTTTAGATCCAATAATAAAATGTTTAACTATTGTATTCCGATATGGATGGCTGAAATAAATTCTTATAAATGATGTGCACTTGGCACTCTTAAAATGGTGATTTACATGCAAACTAAACTCTCAAGAAAACCTGATTGGAAAGATCGGTTTGACAGTGTACTTTCAAAATTAAAATCCTAGCAGAGAAAACTCGATCTAGCAGATCGAGTTGACATAAGACTTTCAGAAATAAAATCCTCACAAAGAAAATTTGGTTTAAACAAATTGATTCGGTAGAGTAATATGGTTTAGCATATGACTAACATTTTCTGCAATGAAATTTGTTCTCAGGTTGATAACAATAGAGTGATGTCCTTCATCATATAACCTAAATTTTCTTAAGTAAAACTTATCTGGTAGATCGAAATCAATAGAGTAATACGTTATGATTTACAAACATATTTTTCTCCATTGAAGTTTATTTCATAGAGCTATATCGACGGAGCCATATAATTAAATATGCAAGGTAAACCTTCACAACTGAAGCTATATTCATAAATCTAAATCAGCAAAATAACATACTGGAGTTTAATTCATAGATATAAATAGATAGAACAATATGATTAAATGCACAAGCTTCACAACTAAAATTCGTGGATCTAGATCAATAAAATAATATGTTACTATAAGCATGTACATATTTAAGTGTAAATATGTTGTAGTCGTAATCGGCAGTGTAGGGCCCCTTTTCATACGAGTCCAGGTGTAGATAACCGACTCTCCAATCAACCATGTGTGCTTTTCAAACTAACGCAGACTTAATTGTGTTATAATTGTTCCTTCTTTAAACAGAAAATAAAATAAAATAATATATGCTCACATAACTGCACACGCCCCTATATCAAACATGTTGTAGGTGGTCCGTCTAAACCATATCTCGAAGTAAAAAGGTTTTGCAAGTATGAAAGGTTTATCACCCAGTTGTGATCGGTATAAAATCAGCCGTCAATCAAGCTAAAACGAAAACATAAGCGTAAGTTTCGCTAAACTATTAACGGAGATCCAACACAATTAGAACGATGTTCAGGGATCAGGTTTCTTAATCACGGATGGATAGGAAGACGCTATCTATCTCGGCTCCCCTTTCCCCTGCTCTGCCAAAATATGGCAATAACAGCGGGCAGTGATTAATGACGCCATTGCAAAAACAACACTTAACAACCCATCTTATCATCATCTAAAACTCCTGAGAGGTGCTACCCTACCCTTAGCAGGACTCTAAGCTCTTGATCTAACACAGGAACGACACGGCCTGATTCTTCAATATCGGTGGCATCTGGGGAAAAAGAAAATACCAGATCGACGCAATCTAGTAGTAGGGATTGATTATACGCCGGAATTGACAGGGTTGACCCTCGAGGTAATGCATTGACTTTGCAGGTATTAACATTGTGAGTAGGGTTAGAGGAAAAAGTAATGCAGCTTCCATTTGCGGAGTGAGATACAGGGTTTAATTGATGAGTTATATTCCGGACATTGAACATGTACACAAACACCCTACATAACTCAAACAAAGATCCATCATATGAAATGAACCAGTTATATTTCCGACAGTAATATCTTAATTTAAAATAATTGTTGTTTCAGGGCCTAAATCAAATAACACACAGCCCATCATCATGATTCTGATCGGTGTTCCTTAATTAAAAGGTACTCTGCGTTTCTGAGTTAAACCCTGAGGATTATGCTGCCACGTCTTTAGGGTAGAGATCACCAGTAAAGTTTAGATCCATATTCCAGAGTAAGATCGCTATAACACAAATACTTAAAACAAGGGTATGCGACACGAAAGAGAAGGCCTTATCAACTAGTGGATGTAAAAAAAAAATAATGAACTGAGATTAAACAAAAATTAATCGAACAGAGTGGGAGGAGTTAGATTGACACAGATCAACACATGGATGCACTGAGCCAGAGATGGCGATATGGCATTACTCAATCTGTGGTTGAGAATGGTGATCAACTGGAGGGTTAGATGCCTATGCTGCCAACGTATGAACGGGGAAATATACAGAGAATAACGCGGCATAGACTAGTATCACGATTTCATGTATAAAGGAACAACATGCAACGCTAAAGGTTGAGATCTGTTCCAGATCTACATTCCCTATCTCAGAGTGCATAAAAAAAACAATACTAAATGCAGAGTAAAGCAACACGATTACAAAAAGTAGACTTTCGTTTTCATCCATCATCAAGTAGAGAATTATAGATTTCTTTTCAACAGTATAGATCCTGAAGCAAACAAAAAAAAAATGCAGTCAATCTGAATCAAATACAGATCTACGGATTTCGATTCAGCATAGTCATTTACGCGGGGATCTATATGATTCCAGTATATCATTAGGCAAGGTCTACTTAGGTTCCGTTCCTATTCCCATACCGCAGTAACCATTCCCTTCCAGAAATTAAATCAAAACAGAGAATAGGGATCGGGTTCCTATAGAACCATCCTTTCCATAAATACCAGCAGTAACATATATGTTAATGAAACCCTATTTAATCGATCGAGAGCACCCAATGGCTCAGAATCACCGAGCCTTCAGTTTACAACCATGATTCAAGGTATAAATATATATCACATAAAGAGAACACCTAACAACTATGGTGAGGTCGCATATAACAATTGTAGAACGGGAAATCGAAGTGGTTTAAGCCCATGGTTTTTTTTACGGAACCAACAAGAAAGGAGGGTCACATATCTGGAAGCTTTACGCAAACAGAGAGGAAGAGGTTCATGCCACTTTCATACACACACAGAACTAAAGTCAAGCTCACGCCCTTCCTTATACTGAATAGTAGATTAGATCTGCTATGAAATTTATGCATCAACAAAGAACAAAGGAAAGGGATTCACGCCCTTCCATACCTACGACAGAATCCTAATTTAAATTCTTGAAATGTACAGTGTGTAAAATGCTAAGATGTACAGCACATTCCTTAATTAGAATTCTACAATACACAGTGATTTAAATATTTAAATGAGCAACAGAGTATAATATCACATGCACTTCAAGATCCATCATCTTTCCTTAAATCTTATTGTTTCCCTTAGATAATACTGTAAATCAAAGTAAATAAAATTCCCAAATGCAGTGAGTTCATTCTCATTTTCAGAAGGAATTCCAGATCTATGATTTTCTAAATAAAACTGTCACTGATAAAATATACCGAGTGTATTTAGCCTTTTTA
Source organism: Larix kaempferi (assembly GCA_027924585.1). Taxonomy (NCBI): domain Eukaryota; kingdom Viridiplantae; phylum Streptophyta; class Pinopsida; order Pinales; family Pinaceae; genus Larix; species Larix kaempferi. The sequence continues at coordinate 22,494,515 of BSBM01000094.1, read as the reverse complement.
CACGCAGCCAAATATCTAAAAATTTAATTAAAATCTCACTTTTCTTTTAAATAAAAACAGTGATAAAAGTAGCATTTTAACATGCATTTCTAGATCTACTATCTCTTTCATAATCTGAAATAATTATGAAATACACAAGAAATGAAGAACCTGTGGTATAGTTGTTCTGGTTGAAGATGAAATGCCTCGAAGATTGCTACTCCAATCCCGCTATCGTTCACCACAGTCACCGAAGAACCCCTAAATAATATGAGTCTGGTGCCCTCAAGGCTCGACCGGCTCTGATACCAAATGTAGGAACCCCTCCTTTAGGGTCCCCTTGAACTGAACCTGAAACTTTAAAAACTTCATACAAACAAATTAGCCATTATAGTTATTGGAAAAATAAAATAAAAGAGTGAATAACTTAACAAAAATAAGCAAACCTTAACCTGTCAACCCGATCCAGCTGGTCCATTGTTGTCTGCGTCTTCCGTAGGATCCCTCCAGCAAAGCTCGTTTAACCATAGGCGAAGTAACCGTTAGCTTTGCCACCCAACCATAGGCTCATGCTTTCAGTCGCATGGCCTCCCCCGAGCTTTGGGTCGTAGATCTCACACAAGTATTTCAGAAATTCAGCTTGGGCTTCCCTTCCCACCAGGATTTCTAAGCCAAACCCTTAGATAGCAGCAATTCTTTGAGGCATTCGAAAATTACGACAATCGTCCAAATTATGGGCCCTTTACCCATTCCCCAAGTCTTCCTTATAAAGGAAAATCTCATGCGACACATGTCGCTTCATGCATAATTAAATATTTTTAATTAATTATTTAATTAAAACACTCACCCATCCAAGTGTCATTTTCTCTAGGAAGTGCACCAACACCCCTAAGTTTGCTCCAGTTTGTCCCCCGGATATTTTAATTAACTCCTAGCTTTTAGTTGACTAGGTGTCTAATCTTAGGATTCTATTTTGCTCCTAAATAATGATTTCTATTATTTTAAATGCTCAACAAAAATAACTATTCATGTGCAAATGCCTAAATTATTTTTATGCATTTGCTAAGTAATGATCTAGAGTTATTCTCATAAGTTTTTATGCAGTTAAATTTAAATAACAATCAAACTCACTAGGATCACGGTGCCGCGCCGTTGGGCTCCTAGTTCCTTAATTTTAATTCCTTGACATGGCACCACTCCGTCGGGTCCAGTCATCCATGGTTTCCATTCCTTGGCATGGTACCTCATCGTTGGGTCCTTGCATCCATTCTTTCCGTTCTCGACAGGGTACCGCATCGTCGGGCCCTTCTGCCACCATCTTTCCGTTTTGACTTGCGGGAAATTTTGTAGGGATTTCAGGAATCGTTACCATCCATCCTCCGTCTACATGCTATCTAGGGACTAATGGTGCTGAGGAGTGAGTCCGTTCTCACTGCGCGCCCCTCAACTCGTACGTGACCAGCTCCGTCGTGGCCCACCTCGTACGTCCTCACGCATTCCTCTTGAGCAAGCGGATCAATGCTTATCTGCTCATGCGTGGTATTCTTGTCGGAAGTTGACATCGTCGTCACTTCCCCTGTGTGTGATTTACCCGTACTCTACGACCCTCCATGTTCCTTTGTGTGTCCGTTGGTGAACCGTCTCACTTGTTTCTACACACACTTCTCGCAACAAATTATTAGTAGCACTGTTCTCAACAATCATCATCTGGTTTCTAACTCTAGCATTGTTAAACGTTTATGATTTATTCAAACTTCTCATTCATCTTATCAAATATACATTTCGTCGCCAAATACATAATCACCATACAGCTAGTCGTTAAGCATTAACCATCAACATAATTTTCCATAGTCATAGCTAATCGTTTAACATATGCAATTATTCATTTACCTCAACAGTTCAGATACACATACTCAAAAAAATAAGGTCAAAAGGTTATTTAATTAATGTTTCAATCAGTCGGTTCACTCAGCAGGTGCCCTCAATGTCTACAGTAGTCTAGGGGCACTACATATATCATGCTTGTGCAGATCTGATTTAACACTGGATGCTCCTGCCACTGTTGCCTCGATGATGCTTTCCAGAAAATAGGCATGGATAGAGGTCTGCCCAATGAACCGATGGAGGTCGTTGGGATTTAGGACATCTATCTTATTGATGTATTATGTTTCTGCATTCAACTCGCTCTACAGATCTACCAAACTCTACTCTCTTTCGGGAAACTCATAAATAGATTGAGGTAAAACCATGCTACATTTCTCATAGGTTTCTAATATTGTTGAGTAGAATCCATGATAGCTCTTGACGGTTTTCTGGATTTCAATACTTAACTTTGTGCCACAATCCCTACAAAACTCGAGGACTCCACAATCCAAGTCCAATTCATCGGCGATCTTTACCCGTAGGTGTGCTGGGAAACCAGATTTCCCTTCCCTCCATTCAAATTGTTTATTTATCTCCTGCAAGTGATGCGCATACTTATTTTTTAGCTTCAACGCCTCGGCTTCAATGGTTGTCATCCTTGTTATCTTTTCTTTCACCCTGCATATCTCTCCTAAAATAGCATCACTGACTGATAAAATTTCCTCTGCATCTCGCATGCTTGTTCATGAAATGCAGTTAGGTCTTGCTTCTCATTTGCAACCTTGAGCTGCTCTAATAGCTTCTCTTTTCCTGCGTCGGCCTTTCAAGCTGGGGCTTAAAATATTTATTTAGCTGCACATTGTTGGCTTCACGCTCCTCCAGTTCTCCTACGCGAGCTTCCAGGTCTTTCTTATCGCTTTCTGAGATTGCCGACTGCACCTCTAGTGTGCTCTTTTCACCTTCGAGCTACCGGATTTGCAAAGTTGTTTCTTTCTTTTCTTCTTGAAGCTCTTTGTACTTCAACCTTAAATTATTGCCTTTTAACACCTCCTTTTGCATGTTACTTTACTTTGAAACATAAATCCCTGTACTTCTTAAATTCTTCCACTAGACGATCAACGTTATCTTTACTTGCTTGAGACGAAGCCACAATGCATGATTTCGTGAACATAGGTTCGTTGTAACTCCCTTTAACAAGTGGGGTTTCTGATAATCTGATTTCGAATTGGGCCTCTCCAATTTTCATTTTCTTCTCTAATCTTTCTATAATGACCTTCTTCCTTTTATCAAAATAAACAGAATCCAGGTTGGCCACTTGGCACTGCTTTGAAGGAGTGTATGGGGTAAGTGCTAACTCTTCAGTGGTGACAACCCCTTCATTAGCTATCCCTTATTGGTTTATTTTTTATAGATCCAAGTCCATGGCATGCGGGCTAGACATGCCTTGTTCCATGGCTTTATCAGATTCTTCTGCTTCTTCTCTTGCTTGCCTCTCTGCTTGCTCCGCTAGATCTGCTTCCTCTCGTGCTTTCCTCTCTGATAGTTCTCCTGCCTCTCGCTATGATTTCTCTCTCATCGCTTGCAACTTTTTGGATTCTTCTCTTTTGATTCTTTTGGCCTCTTGTTGCTACAATTTGGCAGCTTCTTCTTTACGGATCCTCTCCTCTTCATCTTTCTGAGCTTTTTCTTATTGCTTCTGCTGAAATTTAGCAGCTTCTGCATCTTGCTGATGCTTGACTTCTTGCCCCTTTTGGATTCTTTCTTCTTCCTATTTTTCCTTCCTCCTGGATTCCTCTAAATTGGATGTTGTTGCCTCTTGTTCCTTTTGGATCAATCCAACAGGTTTGGGGCTGGAACCTGCTCTGCTTTTAGGGCGGTAACATTTTCCCAACTCAGTCAAGTTCCTGGCACTCCGGAACAATTCTTCATCCTTATCCCAAAGATGTGCATACTCAAAAGTAGTTCTGAAATTGGTATAGTGCTCAACAACTTTGCCACTAGGATCATGCCTCCTAAAAAGCTTTGTGCTGAAATGAAATGATTCTAAGTCCTGGGAAAAGGTTTCACCCTCCTTTGCTTTCTATATATGCACCGATGGTGAAGGAATTGGTGGGTACATACCTTTCTTCTTCTCACTAAGAATCTTGCTGACTCCACTGATGAAGAGCTGCCTCACAGTTTCTTTGTGCACTACAAAATACGTGACATACCAAGGAAAGAAAAAGGGAGGTTTAGTTCCTCCACTCATTCTGATATAGGTGTCCTCGGGGGAGAAGTAATAGTCCCCAAATTCTTCTATGATAGGCATGGAATTTTCAGAAATGAAATTTGGCTCTTCTTTAAAGATGAGATGATACAGGGGCATGATGAACTTTTCGCAAATCTATTTGTAGTGATTTGCATATTTGTTTTCCCATGTGAGTTGATAAACTACAAAGAAAGGGGACTCCTTTTTATTCCAGACGCAGCCTAGATCAGGAAACGAATGCTTGCTTAATAAACAATCTATCAAATACGAAGACATGAAGAAATCAGCTTTCTTCTAGGTCAGTCCTCCTTGCGAAGCAGTTAAGTGTGAGACCATGCTGTCTGATATTATGTCGGCCCAATTGAAGATTGTACCGTGCGTGGCTACATGGACCATCACTGGTACCCAATTAAGCTTGAAAACGTTCCCATTTGGCATGCCGAAAATTCAACTTAGCATTAAGGCTATAAGTTTGTAAGGAATCCTTAGTAGCACACTTTCATACTCTCTATTGCCTCTTTACCTTATTTTCCTTTCAATTATTAGAATCTTCCTGGAGGACTCCAGGGGATCTATTGTTTTCTTTGCTAGCCACTCATTATTCAGCCAAGCCTTTGCCTAGGGTAACTTATAGGTAGCCATGATATGCTCTAGTGCGAAAGACACGAGGCTCATCCCGGTGTTATCATTAATGAATCTTGTGTCATTTTTCACATGAGGAATTATCCAGCCAATAACTTCTTAACATGGAAATAGCTTGGGACGTGTTGCTTCCTTGTGAAGACAATACTTCTTGATGTTCAAGTAGACCATGCTTTCTTCTAAGGTTGCGTTGGGGTACTTCTAGTCTCTGATGAATCTGTATAACTCACCCCATTGAAATTCTAGGGCGGAAGCTCCTGGGGATACTCCTCTGACAACTTTTGTATCACAAAACATTGTCTTAAGCGAGTATCCAACAAGATCTCTACGTCCAAATCTGACTCGACAAGCTTATCCTTCTGTTTGGAAGATCTCATGTGCATGTCAAACCTACAATGGCGAGGAGAGCACAAATTGAGAAGTCTCCTAGTTTATGAGCAACACATTGCTAGCGAGTCAACATAACATTCAAATTCATGACCTTTAATAGAAACTTGAGTATACACAAGTAGTGGCTTTGAATTAAAACTAATCTTTCAAACACAAAATGATGAGGCGGAGCATTGAAACAAATTCACCATGTAGCAACTCAAAGATTGCAATTAAGTAAGCCCTAATGCTGCTTTCTAGTACTTAGTAACATCCTATAACTATAAATTCAAACATTCCACTGGTACTAGTCCTTAGAAATCCTAAGCATGCAAAGCGTTGTTGCTGTGGGATAAGGAATTTTTTGAAAAACACTATTTGGATTTTTCACAAGTTCGACTTTCAGTTTTGAAATGAAAATGAGGGAGGAACCCTTTTACAACACAAAAAAATGACTAGCAAGCCAGACTGTATGTGCGTGGAGAGCATGGCATAGTGACCGAGGCACTACTGTTTGGTTCGTAAATCGACTTGACGAGGATGACCAGGAAAAAAATTGTGTTTTTGAACTTACGAGAGGTCTGCCTATCAAGTTAAAGTCAAAGAAGGCTCCCATTGGGTACATGGTTTCGGAAAACGACATGAAAACGACAATCATTTAGGTGTTATGCGGATTCATTTTTTTTAAAAACATAAAAAAATAGCTTTAAAGCTAAACAATAAGCACTCAACGGGGTTTCCTACCGGACAAAACCAAAGGGAGGAAACGAGGACCTACTTGTTAGTCTTAGAATGGCTCGCTATGGTCGATGCACGTACCCAAGCTAATGACAGTCTGAGCTTCCAATGGAGAACTACAATGCTTCTTAGTCTTGGAAAGGATGGAATTAAAACCCCGTTGGGCGAATATATAAAACATGGGAAATTAATTACCGCGAGGTGGACAGTTGGAGACTTAAATATGCATGGGGCTCAATGCGAGCAATAATAACTCTGCATGGGCTGAAAATTAATTTTCCCCAACTAACCTTTCCCGTTTTCCAAGAAAATAGGTTGCATCATGGTCGACGACTCAACTGGTAACTCCTACGCAGTGGTCGACAATTTTAAGGGTAACCCCTACAACCACAATGTTGCAACGGGGATTGAAATGGAGGTCGGGGAGGGTTAAGCCAACAAGATGCGCAACAGTCGGGGGAATTAATTCCAAAAACTGTGACCAAGACGCATGACGGAGACTTTCAAAACTGAGGCCAAAGTGTGGCGCAAATATCGGCGAAGTTAAGGTCAATATTTGTGCAATGGTCCGGAAGAATTAGTCCTAAAACTGCGACCGAGGATGGCTTTAGTGCTATTGATCGGCGCTTTTGGATTTAAAACTTGCGACCGATTGGCGCAAGTTTAAACTTAACAAGTGCACGGTGGTCGGTGAATTTAAGGTTAAGATGTGCGCAACGGTCCGCACTTTTATCATTAAATACTACGACCAAAATCAACTGAAAAGAACTTTTGCCTTGGCAGAAAAAACAAAAAATTGTTGAAGAAAAAGGAGACCTAAAGGGTTGAAAAACAAGCTCAAAAAGGCCAAAGGACTTCTTCAAAAAATAAAAGGAGGGGCCCCAATATTTACCAAAAATTTTGGGGAGGATGTTGTAGCAACAACAGGTATGAACCTGCATTAAAAAATCTCCATGAATCTCTATTGATAGGTCTTAATTTCCTCTCCATCAACCAACTAGGATGGGAATCTTGCACCCTTGAAATTGGTTCTAAGGAAAGAAGGATAAGCATCGACCTTGAAAGGACAAGCTAAGCTCTCCAATTTTTTCCAAATGAGAAATGATAAAAAGATGCTCTCCTTCTTTCTTCTTTCCTTTTATTAAACTCCCAATTGTTGATGTATATGTAACTTCGGAATGTATTTCATCAGTATATTATATGTATATTTATTGTACCCTTATAAGAGATGTGTTATTCCTCTATAAGGAAGTGTCGTCATGTGGATTGACAAGTGTCGCAAGTGTGTATACTTGCCGATGGGTTATTAGACCACCTTATGGGGTCGGCCCTAATTAATATATAATATAATGTGGATGTACTCAAATAGACAAGTCGGCCCCAGTAGGTCACTGGGCAAAAAGGTGAGTATAAATAGAGATAGGAGATCTCTATTTTACTCATTCGGAAAAGCATCTATCTCTCTCTCTGGAAAGTGGCGCACTAGTGAGGAGGAGGAGGATCATCTGCTAGGAGACTATCTCTATATTATTTGGTTGTATTTTGGTTGAGCCATTGCTCTCTCTATCTCTGAGGAAGTTTGTGGGGTTTTTCACCTTAGGGTTTTCCCCACGGAAACTCTGTGTCTCTTGTCTCTATGCTTTTGATTCTTGTGATGCTTGTGATGCTTGTCATATTATGATTGTCATGCATTGATATACTGTAGATGTTATTCTCTCAGCAAAGATCCTATAGTATTGTGATTTAATACTGAAAATTTAACATGGTATCAGAGCTTAACTGAGAAGAAGACATTTTGCAGTGACGGAAGCTTGTATTGCTTGTTTATTGGGTTTCTCTCCACAGATTTTTGAAATTCAGTATAGTAGATTGGATCTACTCATCAAGGCGCATCTTTCTGTCCAATCAGATTTCAGTTCCGAGCATTTTCAGTTTTGGCCCTAAAATTTAGGGTTTCCACAAAAATAGGAATTTCTGGAAACTGAAGGTACAGCTGGAAGCTCCTTGCAAAAATCGAAGGTTTGAGCTTTGGATCGAGATTTTTGGCTGGGTAGATCTCCGGGAAACTCAAACCCTAATTCAGGGCTCTCCCCAGTGAACCCGGGAGGACAAAAAGGCAATTTTGAAGGACAAGACTTTGCTGATCTCAAATTCTGAATGTACTAGGCTGATCAGCTCTCCAAGGCGCATCTTTCTATCCTTTCGGAATTTTGAAATTCACATTTTGAAATTTTAGGGTTTCTCTGACAAACCCTAATCCGGGTCCAGATCCAGTTTTCAGCACTTCAAGTGGTAAGTTCTAAATCTTTTCTATTTCCATTTGAAGTACTCTTAAAGATGTCTCTTCACACCAAGCTTGAGGATAAGCTTGAAGGGGCTGATAACTTCCGAGCCTGGAAGTATAGGATTGGGCTAATCCTGGAAGAGAATGAGTTGGACTCATATGTGAAAGAAGACATCCCTATCCCAGAGGATGAAGAGGCCAAGGCATTGCACAAGAAGAACTTGGTCAAGGCAAAGAGAATCATTGCTGATTCTATCAAAGACCATCTCATACCCCATGTGTCTTCTCTCAAGACACCCAAAGAGATGTTTGAATCTTTGACCAATCTATTTGAAGGAAAGAACATAAATCGGAAGATGACCCTGCGGAACCAATTGAAAGCAGTGAAGTTTCAGAATGGAGAAACCATTCAATCCTATTTTTCAAGGGTCTCTCAGATCAAGGAACAATTAGAAGCAGTAGATGAAATGGTGGAGAATGGTGAAGTGGTGATGACCACTCTAAATGGCCTACCCAGGTCATGGGATTCCTTTATTCAAGGAATTTGTGCAAGGAAGAAGTTGATCTCCTTCAGTAGACTTCGAGAAGAATGTTCTCAAGAAGAAGCTAGGCTTATAGCTCGTGAAGAAAAGATGGGAGGAGAAGATCAAGCCCTTGCAGCTCACACCAAAAGAAGCAAAACCAAGAAGGATCACTCTCACCACAAAAGAACTCATAAGAAGGACCTAAGATGCTTTACATGCAATGAGAAGGGTCACTATGCTTCAGATTGTCCCAAGAACAAAAGGGATAATAACAAAAACTTCAGTAAGAAGAAGAAGGGCAGCAAAAGAAGATTTCATGCTCATGCTGCCGAAGATGATGAACCCCCAAAGAAGAAGGCAAGGGCAGAAAGTGACAGTGATGATGTCTCATCAAGTGAAGAAGAATATGTTCTGATCTCTGCTCTTACAGGTACCATCTCTCATGGATGTAATGATTGGTTGATTGATAGTGGGGCTTCCAAACACATGACTGGATTTAAAGAATCCTTTGTGAACCTATCTGAACATGAGTCACCCCATAAGGTGAAACTTGGGGATGATTATCAATACCCAATCAAAGGAAGTGGTGAAGCCTCTTACAACCTAGATTCTGGAAAATCTCTGAAGATGAAGGAAGTCCTCTATGTACCTGGGCTCAAGAAGAACTTACTCTCCATCTCTGCTTTAGATGCAAAAGGTATGAGGGTTGCATTTGTTGATGGCCAAGTACTAATGTGGCCAAAGGGAAAGACCATAGATGATGCAGTAGTGATTGGAGAGCAAGAGGGAGGACTGTATAAATTGAAGGGACAACCTGAACATGCCATGGTACATGAATCCATGGAGCCAAGTGAACTTTGGCACAGAAGACTTGCTCACATGCACTATAGGGCACTTCCAATTGCAAGCAAAGCAGTAGAAGGTCTTCCTGAAATCAAGACCAAACATGAAGGTGTTTGCAAAGGATGTGCAAAAGGAAAGAACACTAAGAAGGCTTTCCCAAGCAGTGAAAGCAAGGCAAAAGACATTCTGGAAATCATCCACTCAGATGTATGTGGCCCTATGTCATCTAGCTCCCTGAGTGGGTATGTTTACTATGTTTCATTTATTGATGACTTCTCCAGGAAGACTTGGGTATACTTCTTGAAAGGCAAAGATGAGGTGTTTGATAAATTCAAGGAATTCAAAAACTTGATGGAGAATCAAACTGACAAGAAAATCAAAACATTCAGATCTGACAATGGTGGAGAATTCACCTCAAATGACTTCAAGAAGCTTTGCAATGATTCAGGGATTAAGAGGGAGTTGACTGCTCCATATAATCCTCAACAGAATGGAGTTGCAGAAAGGAAGAACAGAACTATCATGGAAGCAGCAAGGGCAATGTTGCATGACCAGGATCTTCCTATGCATCTTTGGGCAGAAGCAGCTAGAACAGCTGTATATGTGCAGAATAGAACACCCCACAAGATATTGGACAACAAGACACCAGAAGAAGTCTTTTCTGGTAAGAAGCCTGAAGTCAGCCATCTCAGAATATTTGGTTGTCCAGTATACACTCATGTCCCAAAGGAGAAGAGGACTAAACTAGATCCTTCAGGAAAGAAGGGCATCTTTGTGGGTTATAGTGAAAGCTCGAAGGCTTACAGAATATATTTTCCAGGGTTCAAGAAGATTGATGTCAGCAGGGATGTAACATTTGATGAGAATTCAGCGTTCATCAAATCAAGAAAGGCACCTATCGAAGTATATGAAGAACCTAAGGAAACAAGATTTCAGGACACTACGATGACTGATGCAGTTCCAGAAACTGCTCGTGAGTTTGAAGATCCACAAGAACCTGTAGATCCACCCCGTGAGGATAACACTCACAAGAGGAAACCTGTATGGGCTAGAGAGCTCATTCATGATGCAGAAAGATTTGGCATTCCAGAAGAAGAACACAGAGCAAAGAAGAGAACCAGATCACACACCAATTATGTTGCTTTACTCTGTGACATTATGAACAAAGAGCCTTCCAGTTATGAAGAGGCAGCAGAAAAGAAAGAATGGAAGGATGCTATGATTGAGGAATACCAATCAATTATGAAGAATGATGTTTGGGATGTTGTCCCAAGACCTAAAGGGAAGTCTGTTGTGACTTCCAAGTGGATCTACAAAATCAAGCATGCTGCAGATGGCAGTGTGGAAAAATATAAAGCAAGATTCGTAGCTCGTGGTTTCTCTCAGAAGGAAGGAATAGACTATGAAGAAACCTTTGCACCTGTAGCCAGATATACTTCCATCAGAACAGTACTTGCCCTGGCTGCAGCAATGAAGTGGAAGATACAGCAGATGGATGTCAAGACTGCTTTTCTGAACGGTATAGTAGAAGAGGAAGTATATGTGGAACAACCACTCGGCTTTGAAATACATGACAGGGAATCTTATGTATGCAGATTGAAGAAAGCCTTGTATGGATTGAAGCAAGCTCCCAGAACCTGGTACGGTAGGATGGACAGTTTCCTATCTAGTTTGGGCTTTACCAAGAGTAAAGCGGATTCCAACCTTTACTACAAAGTTGAGGAAGGGAATCCTGTGGTTTTATTACTATATGTGGATGACCTATTTGTGACAGGAGATGACAGACTGATTGCGGATACTAAGAGGAAGCTTGCAGTTGAATTCGATATGAAAGACTTGGGAATGATGCACTATTTCCTAGGTATGGAGGTGTGGCAGAATACAGGTGGGATCTTCCTTGGTCAAGGGAAGTACACAGTAGATATCCTGAAGAGATATGGGATGATGGATTGCAAGGCCATGGCCACACCTATGGCATCGAATCTGAAGCTTCTTTGTGATGCTTCATCTGAGCCAGTTGATGTTTCTATGTATCGTCAGATGATTGGGTCCTTGATGTACCTGACGAACACGAGACCAGACATTTGCTTTGCTGTGAACACATTGAGCCAGTTTCTGACGGATCCGAGGAGTGTTCACCTAGTTGCTGTAAAGCATGTTCTGAGGTACCTGAAGGGTACAGTGGATTATGGGCTCAGATATGAGGCGAATCAAAAGTTCAACCTGCATGGTTATGTTGATTCGGATTGGGCTGGCAGTGCTGCAGATAGGAAGAGCACATTAGGGTGTTGCTTCAGTATGGGATCAGGTGTGATCTCTTGGTTTAGCAGGAAGCAGTCCTGCGTAGCACTGAGTACAGCTGAGGCAGAGTATGTTGCAGCCTGTTCAGCTAGTTGTGAGGCAGTATGGCTACGGAAGCTACTGTCTGAGTTATTTGATCTCCCGTTGGAGGCTACTGGTATCTTCTGTGATAACCAGAGTTGTGTGAAGCTGTCCGAGAACCCAGTGTTTCATGACAGGTCGAAACACATAGAGATCAAATATCACTATATCAGGGATATGGTGCAGAGAGGAGCTGTGAAGCTCTTGTATGTTGCAACAGACGAGCAGATTGCAGATGTGCTGACGAAGCCACTAGCCAGGGTGAAGTTCGAGTACTTCAGAGAGAGGCTTGGTGTTCTTCAGATCGAGGACACTTCGAGGAAGAAGTGATGGATACATTTGCTGAAGCCATTCCAAGCATGTTGGAAGGAGGATCCTTCACATGGCTGTGGATGTAAGCGCTGGATGATGAGCATCAGGATGATGTTCTAGTTTCTGCTTGATATGATCAGTTGGATCATTTTATGTATGTATGTACGCATCATGTTGGATGCAGGATATGATCAGTTGGATCATTTTATGTATGTACGCATCATGTTGGATGCAGGACATGATCAGTTGGATCATTTTATGTATGTATGTACGCATCATGTTGGATGCAGGATATGATCAGTTGGATCATTTTTTTATGTATGCATCATGTAGATGCTGGATATGATCAGTAGGATCATGTGTATGTATTTTGTATATGCATCATGTTGGATGTTTGGACCATGTATCTGTATATGTACCAGGTGGGTACATTGTATGATCAGGTGGATCATGTATGGTGATATATATCATGTATTTGTATTTGTATCAGGTGGATACATTGATGATCAGGAGGATCATGTATGATGATATGTATCAGGTAGATACTTGGTATGCATCAGGTAGATGCATTGATGATCAGGAGGATCATGTATGATGATATATATCAGGTAGATACTTGGTATGCATCGGGTAGATGCATTGATGATCAGGAGGATCATGTATGATGATATGTATCAGATAGATACTTGACATGCAGCAGGATGTTGCAGTGATGATCAGGATGATCATAGATGACGAGCTTCAGGATGTTGCTCCAGATGACATGCAGCAGGACGTTGCAGTGATGATGATCAGGATGATCATGGATACATCAGGATGATGTATGGTGAGTATCAGGATGATACTCTGTGGCCGTGGATCAGGTTGTGCAGATGAGCATGTAATAGCGCCCTGGGAGATTTGCAGATGGTCTTTCGAGGTTTTGCCTATGGCATGTAATTCGGTTCCCTGGGACATCTGGCAAATGCTCTTTCGAGGTTTTGCTCTGGGAGGACATATAATAGCGCCCTGGGAGATCTGCAGATAGTCTTACGAGGTTTTTCCTATGGCATGTAATAGCGCCCTGGGATATCTGGCAGATGCTCTTACGAGGTTTTGTCCTATGGCATATAATAGCGCCCTGGGAGATCCGATAGGTTGGGCTGTGTGCCCGTAATCAGTCCTGGGATGCTCTTGCGAGGTTTTGCCATGACCACATGTAATAACGCCCTGGGAGATCTGCAGATAGTCTTACGAGGTTTTGCCTATGGCATGTAATAGCGCCCTGGGATATCTGGCAGATGCTCTTACGAGGTTTTGTGGTGGACCACATGTAATAGCGCCCTGGGAGATTTCAGGTCGGAGTTGTGTACCCGTAACATCCTGAGATGCTCTTGCGAGGTTTTGTGGTGAGGTCACATATAATAGCGCCCTGGGAGATCCTATAGGTAGAGCTGTGTGCTCATAACAGCCTGGGATGCTCTTTCGAGGTTTTGTGACGCATGTAAAAGTCCTGAGGATTCCACAGTATGGCCAGTGATGATGAAGACCTGCAGGTGGTGGGCCTACATCCAGTATGAAAAAGGACTGGCTCTGTAGAACTTCCTATGACGAGTAGAGACAGAGATTGGACGAGATAGCAGCAGCAGTGACGATGACGATGACGATGCATCGATGACGATGATCCAGAGAAGAAGACTTGTCTAGCGAATCTGTGTCGAGAAATACCTTCCTTGTTAAGAGGGAGTGTTGATGTATATGTAACTTCGGAATGTATTTCATCAGTATATTATATGTATATTTATTGTACCCTTATAAGAGATGTGTTATTCCTCTATAAGGAAGTGTCGTCATGTGGATTGACAAGTGTCGCAAGTGTGTATACTTGCCGATGGGTTATTAGACCACCTTATGGGGTCGGCCCTAATTAATATATAATATAATGTGGATGTACTCAAATAGACAAGTCGGCCCCAGTAGGTCACTGGGCAAAAAGGTGAGTATAAATAGAGATAGGAGATCTCTATTTTACTCATTCGGAAAAGCATCTATCTCTCTCTCTGGAAAGTGGCGCACTAGTGAGGAGGAGGAGGATCATCTGCTAGGAGACTATCTCTATATTATTTGGTTGTATTTTGGTTGAGCCATTGCTCTCTCTATCTCTGAGGAAGTTTGTGGGGTTTTTCACCTTAGGGTTTTCCCCACGGAAACTCTGTGTCTCTTGTCTCTATGCTTTTGATTCTTGTGATGCTTGTGATGCTTGTCATATTATGATTGTCATGCATTGATATACTGTAGATGTTATTCTCTCAGCAAAGATCCTATAGTATTGTGATTTAATACTGAAAATTTAACACCAATTCCTCCTTAGCTCGAATTCCCTCCAAGAGACTCATCCCAACTCGAATTAGGGAGAGATTCCCATGAATGCCACTTGACCAACTTTTCCTAGCTCTCCTCTTCCTTCGAATGGGGGAATATTGGCTACCATAACTCCCCTTGTGCACCCTCTTGGAGGCTATTTTTTGCCCTGACATGTCATATATGCCATATGTCAGCAATCAGGTCTGAACTTTGTCATAAGTGTCATAGAATCTTCATCATTTGTGTCATAGGAGTTAAGGAATCTAGCTCCAAGTGTCACAATTCTTCTAAGATGCCTCTTCCTCTTCCATGGGAGTTACTCTTCCACTCCAATTAGAACTTAGATGATTAATGCCATGAATAATACCTCTTCAAATCCCCCAAGTATGTCACCCTTCATCTTGAACTCGAATTGGTGAGAGAATAATGCCAAGTGTAGTGGGGAACCTTGCCACATGTGGGTCCCACAACCTCTTTTGTGCCCTCGTGATCCAATGCCACCTTATTTTCATTTTATTATTATTTATTTGACCCATTTAATGTGAATTTGTAAGTCTAAGGTCATTTTGGGTCTTGTATCTCCCTTACTCCAACTTTTAATGCTTCCACCCCCAACCTAGGGAACTAGTAATTTTCCTCCATGATAGTTCATTTGGATGGGTATATTACAAACTTTGAATTGGTCATTTTCTCTTAATATGACCCACCTTTTCCATTTGGATCTAATTTTACATTATTACTAACTTGGACATCATTCTTGGCAATTATTTGACCCTTAGCACCAATTTGACAAACTATCATGAATATGGCCAAGTGGCTTAGGCCATTGTGACCCAATGAAAAAATTGGGGACATGAAAAATCCTCCCCTCCCAATATTGATTTTCCTCAAGAAATTTTAAACATGTATGTTGAAGACCCTGCTTTCTTTCCAAAACTTCGCTTCCAAAACTTTCCTTCTAAAACTCTGAGTAGTGGCACTCATGTACTACAATTGTGTGTTTCCAAAAGCAAGGAGATGTGGATTTTCTTTTTCATATTGATATCCCCTGTAACATCACCACTAAAAACCAAAATATTAATTAAATCCATCAAAACAAATTTTGCACAATTAATCTTTACCTCTTTCATATTTTGGAAACCCTTTCTGATACCACTGTATAATTCTTTGAAGTTTACACTGAGTTTCCCAACTTTGATTCTTCAAGATTCCATGAAAATTTTAGAGAGGATCCACCATGCTTGTTGCTGAACTACTCTAATTAAAATCACCTTATTAAGTGGGGACTCAATCTCCCATACTACTTGTTTCCCCAAAAAATTGAAACCAATGAGATTAAAATTATCTCAGGTTCCCATTGCTTGTATTGCACTCCAACAATTAGGAGTGCTCTCCGGCCCATACCATCAGGCAAGAGAATTATTGTATCTCATTTCCTTGTATGCATTCTTCCAATCATCATAAGTACAAAATATATCTCGTCAAATTACATAACAACATAATAAAAATGTACATCAAGGAGGTGCATCATCAAATAATCATGAAAGTGCTTGTACCTCCAAGTAAGTAGAACACCATTTTCCAAGTGCATACAAGCATCAAGTGACCAATCAAATATGCGTCAATGACATAGGTGAGGATCCCATGTCCTATAATGATTCTCCAAAAGGATGTAGCATGCATCAAAATAATCATCATGAGAGTGATATGGTAAATATTATGTCAGGAAGACATGTGTGGGTTACAGAATGTAAAATGGAAATGGGATGGAAAACTATGGGGCTATTAACTTAGAGAAGGGATCCCCCATTCCTCACAAGTAAAGAGAGACTACATCTGCAAATGGATAAGTGTTCTTTAAACCCTGGATGATATATATATATGCATGTCTAATTATTAGACTTACTATGCAGAGCATGTTTTGATTTTATTTCCATTATGGAAAACTACTTGAGTGTGATTAGGGGCATACATGACTCACATAAGTGAGGGGTGCACACCTTTCTGGTGCTGATTTATGTTATGGTTGTCAATATTGACTACACCCTAAAGGAATTGACACATTCATGGTGTTTCAATAGTTGATAGTGAATTATGAAATATGTATACAATTTTGGAGCAACAACACTGATGAGCTTGCTTATCCAGCTTGTGTTGGCAGCTTGAACAAATGCAATTAAAGTTGCGCACTGAAGAAGCAAAGTGAAAAGGTTGTCATGAGGGGTTGCGGAGAAGGATGTTATGTGCATGAATGGTTGTGTCACATGTGAAAGGCTAATGCAAGCACGAGGAAAAGTAGTAGATCCTTGACCTATATGGTCGGTGGCGCAGTTTTCTTTCATTGGCTGAAGACCCATACGGATGTGTTGGCTCAACAATGGAGAGGGCCAACCAAGTATGGGACTGGTTAGGCACCACCAAGTGCTTGGTAAACGGGTTGGGCACTATAAACTAATTGATGTTGTGGAGAAGCATGTGTGTTGACCAAACATCCCAATCCATAGGTGATCCCAAGGCTTGCAAAAGCGAATCAGGACCCTGTGGACCAGAGAGGAAATGCACAATACAGATAAGTATTCAATTTCATTTATTCTTGTTTGGAATAATGAAGATTTCAGGTATGAGCCTTCTAACAGCTAAGCTAATACACTGTTATTTCTTGTTGGAAACCTTGGTCAGTGCAGGAAGCAAGGACCTTGAGAGGGCTACAAATGCTTAGTAAATCCAAAGAGTAACTGGTTGGGAACTACAAATGCTTGGTAAATCCAGAGAGTAACTGGTTGGGCACTACAAATGCTTGGTAAATCCAAAGAGTAATTGGTTGGGCACTAAAAATGCTTGTTAAATCCAGAGAGTAATTGGTTGGGCGCTACAAATGTTTGGTAAATCCAGAGAGTAACTAGTTTGGCATTAACTACTTAATGTTGTGGAGTAGCCAACGTGCTGGACAAACATTCCTTAAATACTTGATAAACCCAGTCGGATTACTGGATTAGCATATTGCTAAAAGGGATTTCTAATAAACCCAGTCGATGTACTAGCTTGGCATTTCCTATTCGAATGGTTGTGGAGCAGCCTATGTGCTGGCCCAACATTCATTATTGTATCCACGGGCAATCCAAGGCTTGTAAAACAAAGAAGGATCCTATGGAATAGAGTGAATACATCCAATACAGCTAAGTATTTGATTATCTTGCATCTTCTTGCTTATTTAATATGAATATACATGTGTGTGTGATTTGATTATGATTTCTTAAACTCTTGCTTAAGGATAAACCCTGTGAAAATAAACTAAACATGTGAATTGATTCAATGTTTGAGTGTAGGTATTACTGGAAGCAAGGACTATGAAGGCATCCTAAGGATGCATGTGGACATGTGACTATCCTGGAAGAGCACATCATGAGAAACAATGAGGAAAATGGTGTTAGTGTACTTTTGTAGGTCCTAGCAGACAAAGGTTCTGTAGGAAACAATGGGGAAGGGTTCCTTGGTTGAAAATCCTTAGACACTAAGTGTCATAGCCAAGGAAGGGCGAGTCAAGAATTCATGCTGAAGTGAAAGAGGATAAGAGCATGAAAACCATAGTGGTGATGTGGGTTCCAGAATGGAACAAGACTAAGAAGAGAAAAATCTTATTGCTCTCTCTTTCCTTTTATTGATGCATTTATAACTAGCATAGATCCATCTTAAACTCGTATCTATCAAGCACTGAGAGGGATCCAATTTCTTGAGGTGTGTTTCTTTTTTTAAATTTAAACTCAAGAAATTTGATATCTCTTGATTGATAGAACCGAGTTTAATTTTTAAGTTTTTATTTTATAAACGAACATCGATTTTTTAATTACTTTTCATAATATTTTATTTTATGAGCCAACATGGATTTTTTTTAAATACTTTCATTAATTTTTTATTTTATGAGCCGATATGAATTTATTAATGGCCGACATAATATAATTTATTACTTTTTACTCTTTTTTACTCGTGTAATGTTACAACATCTTCCTCATACTCATGTGTAACGTTACATCCACACACGTTACAACATCTCCCCCATACTAGGTTGTAGAGCACCTTGTTTCACTCAGTGCAAAAACAAAAAATTGTTTGATGCATGTCATGACTTGAAATGATTGTGTTAATTGCTGGAAATAATTGTGAATGTTGAATTAATGAATTCCCTGTGAAATGATGAACATGAATGAGTTCATTTGCATGTTGGGAAAGCATGAAACGTGTGGAAGTGTTTGGATAAAGCATGAACTCCCTATGTCAATTTAGAAAGTGATTGAATGATCTTAATGTTTATATGATGCTTGTCCTAACAGAAATTGCAATGATGAATTTCACAGGTGAGAAATTGAAAGCAATTGGTTGCAACTATTATAACACCAACGGAGCTAGCAAGCCAGTGTGGGTTGTTGTGAACATCAACCATGGCAGCAGACCAGAGACTGTTGGATTTGGCCGAAAATCTGCTCCAAACATTTTCCAAGACCCAATAAAATCTTGGAGAGATGCTCAAGCTGCAGAGGCAACAGAATGAGATGAGACACAAGGTTTTGCAGGACTCTGTTTGTTTGCAAATGGAGGTAAAAAGCATTTTGGAAGCCCTCATCAGTGGAAAGGACAGTGGATCGATCGGGAAGCATTCATCCAATCATCCCATTAAGAAATGCTCTAGGTGGGAAGACTCAAAGTAAATTGAGCAAGAGAAGATAAAGCAGCCATTGAAATGTTGTAAATGTGGAGGAGATCGTTGCCTTCGCAACTACCCAACAAGAAGCAACAAGAAAGCTAGCAGCCATGAATATTTCAGTCTTGTAGATCAGTTGAGAAGCAAGGAAAAAGAAGGGATTGTTGTGGATCAATTCCCACCCGCAGTGTTGGAAGATCACATCCAGTTCGGAAAGCTTGTGGAAGACAAAGGACTTGGTCCTGGAAGTTCCAAGTAAAAGGATGCGATGCAGGGGCGGATCTGCAACATTTTTGCAAATTTTGGATATGTATAAATTGTAAATGTAATCCTAAGTAATGGAACACCGAGGACAATGTTATTTTAAGGGAGGGGTAGTTGTAGTACCCCTGTTTTGACCCTTATGGTTATTGGCCTCAATGTAAATGTTGTATATAATGTGTGTCACCCTAGTGTGGAGCTCAAGGCCAAGGCCCCACTAGTGGATGTTCAGGTTTTAGTTTCATAGGCAAGTATTTGATAGTTGATTATTCATGGGTTGTTAAGCCATGAAGAAATGTAAATGATGTAAATATTTACATTTCAATAAAACACCTAAGGGACTAGCGATGGAGGCAACGTGAGAAATAGGGGTTGCATATCCACTAGGGAGTGGTGAGGAGGTTGTGGGATGGGAACCCATGTTGCCACTTGTCCATTCATGAACCCATATGACCTCCCATAATTCCATTAATGAAACTATAAGAGAGTGGTTGATAAATCATCTCATGAAGTCGATGGAGTATGGAATAGACCAGCGGACCCGTATGACAGGGGATGGCCTGTGCTTGCGTGCCTCGTAAAATAATCTATGCCTGGGGAATCCGCGAAACCTGTTTCCTATCCCATGGTTAGGGAAGAGGAATTCATTCATTCAAGAACCCGCAAAACAGAGAGGGGAGAACCAGAGGCCGCGATTCTGTGGAGGCACAAATCGCAGAGCCAAGTATTACCAGAAAACCCTGTTTTAGAAGCGGATAGTGGAAATGTGTGAGGGGATTCACGTGGGCATATTTTGGGAAAGATCCAAGAGTGGATTGAAGTGGGAAAAGGATCAAAGAGTTGGATTCCAGAGCAAAACCAGTGAAATCTCAAGTATCCATTGGTTTAGAAGTCAGGACCAGCCATACTTTCCTAGATAAGTACTGAGAGAAGGGGCACCTGACTGTGTATCATAGAAGGGGACCTTACTCAGGATGAGAGTGGAGGTGATGGGGGTGCCTGGGATGTGTGAATCCAAGGGGATATTCTTGTATCTCTATGGTGGAGCTCAATGAGTTAGTAAACTCGGTCCCTACCTCCCCATTTGCTTGACAAACCCAGTGTGTGCTAAATGCCTTGAGTGACTGTGAATCAATGCTATGAGTGAGCCTAAGTGATACTCCTTAGTGGATACATATCCCCAACTCGAGGGTGATCTCCGATTGCTGAAATAATAGAGGCTAGGCAGAGATCTATGGTTGGGATGGAACGTTGCAGTCCATAATCGGTTGCCTGGTGGTTTACTATTAAAAGATAAGTGCCCTTGTGGTGTTTGAATAAGGATGTCTCATGTGTTTATGGCTTTCTTATTACATACCAGTTATTGATTGAATGAATTTATATGGAAGTGGAGCAATAGGAAGCTTTCTATGATTAGGGTTGTATACTTATGCCTTGTATCTTAATTGTGTTTGAAGTTGTTGTTGTGCCATGATGAATGTTGGATGCATGCTAGATGTGTGTGTGTTATATATGTCAAATGCATGATTTGGTTCAGATGGTTAATAGGGATGAATTCCCAAGTATTACATATTATGTTGTTGGGCATGCTATTGTTTTACTCCTACACCTTGCATCTTCTTGTTATGTTGGTATTCATATATATATTCATGCTTGAGGAGTAGGGATAAATTTCCACGTCATCCCTATCTGATTAGAGAAAATAGACTAAGTATAATCCCTTTTCAAGGGTGGATAATGCTTCAGTATATTTGTGTTCATGGATCCATGGACCCTCCTACATGAGTTATTGAGCATAATTTTGTATATTTCCTTTTATACTTATGTTGTACTTACATATGTTACCCTTGATGAATAGGGATAAGTTCAAGGCTAAAAGGTGCAGTCTAGTCCATTCAGGATTGTGATCTGGAGAATAGGAACCTTGTGGACTAGATGAAGGAGAGAAAACTTGGCAAAAGTGGAGCAGAACCCTGGCGAGAATAAGGTTTAAATATTTTAAGTGGAGTTATGGACAGAACTTCAGTGGTAAATTTAGCATGGTATGAGTGCTCAGATGGTACAGGGATTTCACCAATGGATAGATCTCACCAAGAGCTTTCCAATGGTATCGACCTTGTCTCTTTGGACCAAGGATGAGGAAGTTATGCCCCTTAGAAGTTGTGTGGAGAGTTACCATTGCAGGGATGTGGTTTCGCATGCCCGCATCCGCAATTGCAGATTGCAGATTGCGGAAAGATAAGTTTTCCCAGTGGGAAATTCTGCATTCCCGCATCCACATTGCGGATTGTGGATTGCAGAACGGTAAGTTTGTCGATGGGAAAATCTTGCACTTCCACATCCGCAAATGAGGATTGCGGATTGCGAAAAGGTAATTTTTCCATTGTAGATTTTTGCACTTCCGCACCTGCAGTACGGATTGCGGATTGCGGATTCGTAATTGTAGATTGCGGATTCGCGGTTTCATATTGCGGATTGCGGGAAGGTAAGTTTTCCGTTGTGGAGTTTTACACTTCCGCACCCGCAGTACGGATTACGGATTGCGTTTTCGCCGTTGCGGATTGCGGATTGCTGATTGCGGGAAGGTAATTTTTCCGTTGTGTAGTTTTGCACTTCCGCACCCGCAGTACGGATTGTAGATTGCGGGTTCGCAGTTGCGGATTGCAGATTCGCCGTTGCGGATTGCGGATTGCGGGAAGGCAAGTTTTCTGTTGTGGAGTTTTGCACCTCCACACCCGCAATGCGGATTGCGTACTACGGATTGTGGAAAGACGCCATGTGGGCTACGGATCCTAGAATAGTTGCGAAAGGGTACGTGATGGAAGCATTGGAAGAAAAAAAAAAGAGTATCAGGGTCTCCCATCGCCTCTAAAGGACACCGAGGTTATCTGGGGACGTTACATTAACACAAGGATATTCTTCTCAATATATCTAGATATCATATTTCCAAATCCATTTACTATAAACATTTTCTGTAATACTTCCAAATACTATCTCATATTTCTAGGATTCAATGTATAATGTTTGCATTAAACCTACCAAGTTGGCAATTTTAGTATTAAGGGAATGAATATTTTTGTAGTTCTCCATATTTGGAGTTTTGATTTTGGAGTTAATTGCATGTGAATTTATGAGTTCAAATGTTAAACTCATAAATCCACATGTAGTTAACATAGTTAACTCCAAAGCTAAACTCCAATTTTAGTATCTTTACATTGAATTCTCCATCGTAGAAAAATGCATGTAGGGTCTTCATTTTGGGTATTTTTTAGTGCTTCTACTTGGAAGTGGTTTATTTCCTCATATATCATCATTCAAAATCATTGTATTTTCATTTTCCTTCTTAGAATATCTTGGTCTTCGAAAATTTCAAAGTTGCATAGATTTTCAAAGCTAAGTATGCACTATATACACTCATATTTTTTCAAAATTAGTCATATTAAAATGACCAAAACATTCCATAAACATGACCTTCTATGAAAGTGAGAGTACATTTTTGGAGTTAGATATATGGTTGACAAAAACCTCTCTCATATTTATTGGATTCAATTTATAGTGTCTGCATTAAGCCTACCAAGTTATCAATTTTGGTATTTTTACATTGATTTTTCCATCATAGAAAAATGCAAGTAGGGTCTTCATATTTGGGTACTTTTGAGTGATTCCACTTGGATGTGATTTATTTCCACATTAGCACCATTTTGAATCATTGTATTTTCATTTTCCTTCTTAAAATATCTTGGTCTTCAAAACTTCAAAGTTGCATAGAATTTTTAGAGCTAAGTATGCAGTATATACACTGATATTTTTTCAAAGTTAGTCATATTAAAATGTGTCATATTCCATAAACATGACCTTCAATGAAAGTGAGAGTACATTCTTGGATATAGATGTATGATTGACTTCATAAACCAATATATTATTAAATCAATTTAAGAAACCCTCATTTTCATGCATTCCTCGATGTGCATCACCAAACTAGTTCGTTGCAAATTCGTGGGAATTTGTAATTGCAAAGAACAAGCTTGTTGTGCACAATTTCAACTCAAAGCCAAGATAACCACAACTGCAATTGAAATATTATGGGCGTCCTGCACCATGGCAATAGTTGAAACAAGGGATTTCTCTACCATGAGAGGAGTTGAAATAGGGGGTTCCCAAGTTGATAGGCTCATAGTGAATAAATTCCAAGAGTGTGTTGATGCATGGAGTGATAGAAGTATGTGGCCAACAAGTATTCTAGATATCCTTCTAAGAGCAAGCATGCATTGGTGTGTTTTTGGACAATTTAATTTACAAAATCAGGATATAGATGATATAATTTTTAATTATGATGATGAGACTATGGAATTGCTAATTTTTCGGAAGAGGTTTCATCAGTGCCCAGATTTGGTTTCCAAGGCAACAAAAATTCCACATGCAAGGGGGTTACTGTTAAACTCCAAAAATAAAACTAGAAAAGATTGAGATGGCCAAGAAAATATGTGGGAAAAAGGTATGTGTTCCTAGGAACGGCTTATAAATGAAATATTTTCCCCCAAGTCTACACAAAATCCTTATTCAAATTGTACTTAGGACCATTATGAATCACCACAAGCACGATATATCAGGTGAATGCATGAATTTGGTCATACACTGGGTTGAATACATGCCCATAGATGTCCCTCATTTATTGGACAATAGATTGCACTTTGCACTGCAGGATAGTTAAATGAAGAGGGTCAAGTTCAGTTAGCCTGGCACACTAGAAAAAAATATTGATTTATATCGACCCAGCATTGTACAATCAAACATTTCTAAAACATACATTAGGAGGCCTAAAATGCATGAAAATAAGGAGATAGAACCTCAACAATCTCTAGAGAACGATGTGGAAGGAGTTGCTACTGCCATGACTTCAAATGTACATGAACAACCTTTGGAGAACTATATGGAAGGTGTGGGAAATGACATTGCTTCAGTCACCTGTGATGAAGTTGATGTTAGAACAACTTTGAGAGAATTACAAGGAGATATAATTGAAGATGAGTTGCAACCATTTGTGGATAATGATATGGAACCGAGTGATGATGATTTTTTTAGCTCCCCTAGAGACTCAATTTGATAGATTTATAGCTCGCAAGTTGGCACTAGGGAGAATTGTCTCTAATACAATGTCTCCAACATATTTTTTATGGTAGATTTTTTTTTCTCTATTCAATGAAATATTGCATTTCAAAGAATGAGCTGCCATGGGGGATTCTTATACATACTGGTTGGAAACGTACAAGGTTAAGGATAACTATATTCTTGATCTTTTGGGACATGTTGTGGTGTTACAAAAATCAATTGTGAATAATGAAGAAAAAGCAAAAAAAGATATAATCAACAAGAACATAATTATTGAAGGTTTGTCTTCTCAAATAGACAAAATTGTAGTTGATTCAAAGACTGAAATGGACACACTCCTTGAAAGGTATTGAGATGAAAAGAATGAATATGAAGAAACTATACAGAGACTTGAAGAGGATCTAAAAAAAGGACTGAGGCTATCAACATACCACTACTAAAAACTACAATTGGTACGGAAGCAAAACGTTTGCATCAATTGAAGCAGAAAGAACAATTTATTGATGATTTAAAGGATTAGTTTGAAGAGATATTAAAATAAGAGTACATGAAACATAAACAGGAGATTGGAGAATATGAAAAAATAATGGAAAAACTAAGGAATACAATTGAGAATAAAACTGAGTTGTTGAGAGGTAAAAAATTGAAGGGATTCTTGCAACAGTCAAGGCTAAATAATCCCAATGCTCAAGTGGTTGAGAGTTGTATTTATAAGTAGAAGGTCTCGAGGTCAAATCCCTGGGTGGCTATGAAATGTCCTAGATCGATGTCCCCACTAGGTTTGTCCCTGTAATCAGGGCCAATGGTTTACCTTGGGTACCATCCTCGAAATGAGGGGAAGTACCTGAGGTTTTCCTAAGATATGTTCCTTCTAAAAAATAGTTAAGGCTAAAGAACTTAAAAAAAGGAAAAGTATCTGACAATAAAATACATGGTAAGGGTGAATAAAATTTGGAGGAATAAGAAAGTAACATTAAATTTGGTAAAGGTAAGAGTAAACCTATATTTCAAGAGAAACTCAAAGAATCGTACAGTAAACATAAATAGGAGATTGCAGAATATGAAGAAAAAGTGGTAAAACTAAAGGCTATCATTAGTAAGAAAAATGAGCAGTTGAGAGGTAAAATAATTGAAAGGATTTATGTAAGAATAAAGGCTAAAGGACCTAAAAAGGGAAAATAATCTTACAGTAGAAAACATGGTAAGGATAAAGCAAACTAGGAGGAAGAAGAAAATAGCATTGAAGATGCTAGAGGTAAGAATAATGCTTTGTTTATGGCTAAAAATTACAATAAGTCTATAGTCCAAAAGTCATTAACTAAGCATGATAATTCCTTAAAAATATGGGAGAAGAGCTTGTAGGAATCTCTTGCGGAAATGAATGCTAGAGGTGATATTTTTGCCTCATCAACAATACATGAACCATTGAAGAACAAGCTAGCTAAGAAGGAAGCCATTATTACAGAGCTAAGACATAAACTATTGGAGAATAGAAAAGTACATCATCTGGGATGTGATAATGAGATAGAAAAACTGAAATCCCAAATTGTCACTTTGCAGCAGAAATCCATTCTTCAATCAGTATCACTTTTGTATACTCCATATGAAAATGATTTGAGGGAACAAAAATTTGAGGAGGAGGTACAGAATATCAAGAGAAGTTTGGATGAAGTTAATGCTAAGCTGGAATATACAAAGAATGTTCTTCAACAAAAGGAAAAAAACATGCAGA
Source organism: Larix kaempferi (assembly GCA_027924585.1). Lineage (NCBI taxonomy): Eukaryota > Viridiplantae > Streptophyta > Pinopsida > Pinales > Pinaceae > Larix > Larix kaempferi. The sequence goes on along the minus strand of BSBM01000094.1, from coordinate 22,468,190 downwards.
CAAGTAAATGTGGATTTGTTGAAGAAGTACACAAATGATAAAATTAGATTGAAAACCAATTTGCAAATTTATGTAAATAAAGTGAAAGACTTAGAAGAAAAATTACAATGATTGTATGTTCCAGCTTCTTAAGAACTACAGGATTCTACAAAAGGCAAGAGAGACTACACCCAAGTTTCTTCTTCTGGAGAGAAGGGCTTGCAAAAGCCTCCCAAGCAGCCTAGAGTTCTAGAATAACATTGTGTATATATGTTGTCTATGTAAATCCATATAAAGGTTTTATATGTGTTATTGTTTCTCAAAAATGTAGATGTTTTTTATGCAATTGATGTGATTGATAATTACTTTTTTTCTATGAAAAAAATTGTAACAAAAATGGCACCACATGTGACATAAATGATACCACAATAGAGTAAATTTTCAATATGGAAAGATCACTAGAAATTCTTATTGCATCATAATTTTATTTCACCATTTTTCATACAATGTTGCATTTCGATCATCTAGGACCTTTTTCTTTTTTGCTTGTCTCATACTTCTTATAATGACAACACTTATTATGTGATTCGTAGCTTCCATGTTTTGGACATCAAATATTTTCCCTTGAATTTATTTTTCTCCATTGCTCTACTCTACATCATTTATCAAAGATGGAACAACCATTTTATTGTGAGTCATAGCCTCCATCATTATCATATCAACAATAGTTGCTCCATACAATTCTTGTGTTTCATTGAGTTTCCCTACTTCAATTCTTGAGAATGAAACATCGATTTTACCATGATTTGAAGTTGCCATCATAGGTATGTCAACAACAGTCACCCCATTCATTTCTTGTGTTTGATCGGTCTATGTTTCTTATTTTCTCTTCAATGAAACCCCAAGAGTTCTATTGTTATTATCATAAAACAACATTGAGGTATCATAATCAATTGCTCTCCACATTTGTTGTTTATGATTAGTCTAACCTAGCCCATTTTCTTAAATCAGCAAGATATAGAATGTCAAAGTGCAAGTAAAAATATGTACTCTACACAAATTAGCTAGCTTAACAAATTCATATTTGTAACATACGTCATTCATTCATTATACAAATTTGAGAATTTATTAGCAACAATATAGTACTATGTTTTTTTTGTCTAAATATGGATAAATATAATGAACATAACCCACCAATGGAGCTAGAGACACGTTCTTTATTTCTTGTTTGAACATTATTTTTTGGCTTGCACTTTCCAAAACGAGGTGATTTGCGATAAGCCTCTTCACCATATTTTCTTATTGTCCTTGATCTTGGAATATGATTATTGAACTTAATAGTTAAACAGACACATTATGGTCCCTTGCACTATGAAATGGGACATACTTACTATTGGTGGTGCAATCAGTGATTTCTTAGATTCATTTACCCATGAGTCAAATAGTTGTTTTACTTGTTAGGGGCTGAGATTGGGGAAGTAGGATGCCAACTATGTTGTAGTTTCATCATTTAATGGACTTCCTGACATTTCATATTCAACACGAAGTTGACTTCTAATATTTGAAGGCAGGAATCTTTTTTGTTTAAAGTTTTGGAAAGTACCCTCTAACCTCATAACAATATTGAAAATATGTTCTCTCATCTCATTTACATAACACATTGTATCATGTTCATTGTGTTTCTATACTCCTTATCAACTCCTCTTCCTCCTCCTTGGTTACTATTCTATTTTTTTCATTTCCTGATGCTTACGCTCCATTACTTCATTCCTTAACTGTCTAAAGTATAAGGATGAATAGCCCTAGTCATATGAACAGCATAGTCCCCTTGGACATGCGTATAAGGAACCAAATCATCTCCTAAACAATAAGAATGCAACCAAATCCACTCATTGGCAAGGAATCCAATCATGCAATGATAGTGGATCATCATTTTTATTGTGAATGAAATAGTATCGTCATGCTTAAATGTTGGTTGTGGAGCCTGATCTTCTTGATTCAGAGGTCGTGTTTCAGCCATGTTTGGATCCCAGCCCATGATGGGGGGGTGTGAGTGGGATTTCCTCCCCACTATAGTCTTCATGGGGTATCTAGGGGGGGGAACTAATTTGTAACTAGTGGGGGTTCGTGGGCAGCGACCATGTAGCAAAAAAATTGAAAAAATGCCTTGTAAAATGTTGTAATTTCATAGTCATAAATTAGTCAATAATGGGTGATTTACGGGCCCATGGTATTGGGTATCCCATGGCAATCCATATTTAAAAGGAAGGCATTGTATTATACCTGTGTATTGTATTGTAGTATTGTAAAGATCTATGTGATTGTGTGAGAGAGACTGTGAGAGAGTGAAGAGGAAGTTGCAATGGATGTGTTGTGGGTTATATCCCTTCATTTCCTGGAAAGATTAATAAAAGGATTGGCAATTTCTCTGTGGATGTATCCCGTATTAGGTGAACCACGTATATTGGTGTCTCTCTTATATTGTGTTTATGTGTTTTATTTGTGCATCTTATTTTATGTTATTGTTTTGCAACCCTATTTTTCTAACATTAAATACATAAAACTATTAACTTAATAGAAATTGGCATACCTTTCCTCATATAAATATTATCATCCACTCTACACCCTTTCAATTGCAACATGTGGAATTCTTTATAACACTTCCACATACTCACCAAATTTTTATACTTTTCTTCATCTGGTAGGCCTTTAATAACCTATAAGCACAACATTTCATTCTACATGATTAGTTACTTAATTTTATATTGCAATTGCATAAAACAGAGAGCCAATTTCACTCTTATGCCATTATAAAATAATCACTTATGATTATTATTCAAAAAGACACTAAAAAATAGTGGATATGATAAAATAATTATTAAACCTTTAAAATTCCCTCATGTTGAATGAGGATCGTGTATGGTGTTGATCCATCTAATTTCCCATAGTTAAGATCATTGTACTCTTGGATTTTATGATGGTATGGTTCCCCAGGCTTACATGGAACCCCAATTTTCTCCATCTCCTCCCAAATTTGAACAAATAGTTTCTTCCCAATCCCTCTTGTTGGATGAAACTTGTTATAATATTGTGCAATTCTTTGAATTTCATGAAATATCTTCAAAATAGTTCTAATTCCAGCATGGCGAACACAGTATACAAGATTGGCCATTGAGCCAGGAGTTAGCGATAATAGATAGCACATGTTTCAAGGGAGGTATGAGTTACTTAAATAATAAGAATTTTCATTTATATGTAATAATTAATTATGAAATCATGTATATTTTGATCATTCGTTCTATTCAAGGGATACTTCTTGATAATATTGAATTTTGTATCGGATAATGTTGGTCGAATGACTCTAATACGCTCATCCATATTTTCTTCCCATCCTTTGCTTTGTTCCATAGCAGGATTCAACTCCTAATGTTTTCAAACAAAGTAATGGCAATATAACAACATAAATGTAAACTTATAATAAATATGTATAGCTTACTAGGAGCAAGTTTGGTGACATTGCATAGAACTTGGAAATACTATGAATGGTATCCCCATCTTGGATTTTGATTTCATCAGTAACCATGTGTATAGCCTTTTTATGGCATATGCACCAAAGACAAAATGTATTTCCCATTGGTGAAACATTATGATTGCATACTAAATTACATATGGCCACTAGATCATGACACGCAAATAAATTTACATTCACTACCCTTCCATTTTCCATTAGGATCCCATCTTGTGAAATCATGTTTAACTATTTCATTAAGTTCTCCTCATTTACAAGATCAACGGCATGTGCTAAAACCTATTTATATTCGTCCTTTTCATCCAATTTTTCAAGGCTTACACAAGACATTAATCCAAAATCCTCTAGTAACTCAAATAATACCTTACATGCATGCCAACCTCGATCATAATGATAACAAGAATCAATACCAAGTTTGAAGGAAACTTCAATGACTCTACTTCCAGTCCTCTTTTCGTATGACTCAACCATAAAGGAAACATATGACTTTACTTGCTTCACTCCAACTCCATATATGAAACCATCAGTTCTCTCCCAACCCATACCAATATCCTCAACTTATTTGCTCGACTTTTTCAGTTCCTTTCAAATTGAAGTTGGATTAACCCCCTTCAATACACCATGATAGACAATCCATTTCAGACATTGCAAAGCTTTGTGGCTCATGCTTGATTCAATAAATATCAAGGCCATGTTCCTAGGCATAAAATCATTACGGATCTCTTGCAAAACAATTGATCAAAGTTTGTTAATCCCTCCATCTAGGTGTTCAAGAACATCCTCAATTTTAGACTCTTCATTATAGTTTTTGCTCATGAAGTACCTAATTCCAGCAATAATGTCATTTTCATCTACATCTTGAAGTGACTTCCCAGAGAACCATCTATCGATTTCCTTAAAAAAATTCTTCCCCTCATTTAGTCTGCAGTTATACCATCCTAACCAGTTCTTAAGATCCAATAAGGATGTCCTTAGGCGGTTTCCTACCAACCTTATAGTAGCATGTGTAGTTTGATTTGTTGAACATCCTTTAGGCAATTGCTGAAGCTTGTATATCTGTAGAATTTTTATTTTTTGTAGGTGCATTTCTATCCATTTGTTCACCAATTGTGGTTCTTTCAATTGTTTTGTGGTTTCCATATGCATTTGCATTTCTATCCATAATTTCTTCATGGAAGGGGGTTATTTCAACTGTTTCATGACTTTAAGTTGCATCCAATTTCTCAAGGCATGCATGTTCAAATTGTTGTCCACTAGGTAGGACTACACCTTCATTCCCTTCAACTGTAATTAGAGACAAAGGCTGCCTAGGTTTTTTAGCAACGCAACCTTCTATACTCTAATAAGAGTTATATGTAGTGGAAGCAACATCAAAATATGATATTTGAGGGACATTGGGGACCACATTTTATGAAATAGAGTTAATTGTATGGCAAAGAGTTCTATATTGTACATTACCACTCCCTTCAACTGTAATTCGAGATAAAGGATACCTAGGTTGTCGAGCAATGCATCTTTCTATTCTTTGACAAGAGTTATTTGTAATGGCAGCAACATTAAAATTTGATCTTTGAGGGACATTTGAGACCACATTCTCTAAAATAGAGTTAATTTTTTGATAAAAAGCTATATCTTATCCATTACCATTCCCTTCAACTATAATTTGAGACAAAGGCTTCCCAGGTTGTTGACAAACGTAACGTTCTATACTTTGATAAGAGTTAGTTGTATAGGAAGTACCATCAAACGATGATCTTTGAAGGACATTTGGGGCCACATTCTGTGAAATAGAGTTAATTTTGTGGTATGTTTCTATATTGTACATTACCATTCCGTTCAACCACAATTGGAGACAAAGGTTTCCCATATTGTTGACCAACATTGTTGTTTCTCACATAGTCATGCATAGAGACATCAAGTTTCAACAATTATTGCATGATTGCTCATTGTCTAAGGGAAACTCACAGTATCATTCTATGGTATGGAGTTTTGATCTGTAAATCCTTGATTTTTTTATGGGCAACATGGATAGCATCTTTTTTTATCTCCCACAGTGATCCAGGAGGATCTCAAAAGGCCAAAATTTCAGAAACCTCATCTTTCAACAAAAATGGTGCCATGTCTAAGATCTCGTTGAGAGATTTCCAATGGCACAAACGGTGCATCAAACGGAGGTTGTATGGCGAAGATATCGCATTCTGAATTTTTCATCAAACAAGTAAAAAGTGATGACATGGCAACACATGGAAGTGGATGATGTCAGCAAGATGAGTTGGCATCCTGCATGGAAGCTAATGTGGAAAGTGCAACTGACATGGAAAAATTGGAAGAGGACATGTATCAGATGATGTGGCAGCCTACATGGCAGTGACATGGCAAGTGCAGTTAACATGGACCAATCACATGTTGGTCTCATGGAAAGTTGACAAGTGGCAAAATTTCTCCATGAAATGTGGCACTATAGAAAAAAGTATGAATTCTTAAAAGGTTTGAATATTTAAAAAAAAGGAATGAGTTAAAATATATTAAATATAGTTATGGCATAACCATCTTATCAACCAACGTACCCACCACATGATGACATGGCCACCATATAGCACATGTTGCACAACAAACTTTCGTTATAAGGTAAAAGTGGGTTTTGGATATGCCCCTTTTAAAATACAACATGCCACAAATTTGGAGGGGATTATAACCATATGATTTATGGTCGGTTCAAATGCCATTTATAAAATGGTTTTATATGATGGTTTTTAGAGCATATGCCACGAATATTCGGGTGTTTTTATTTGATTTACCATTTATGGATTGCAAAACCAACACATGTTTTCTGCCACGGGTTAGGGCAAGGTTATGTTTTACCACTACCTTTTTTGTAAAGCCACGAGTCATTGTGGTTGGCATATACACCATATGATATGGTTGGATATGGTTATAATCATTTTATTATCACATGTTTTTGTAAAGCCAATGAATGTTGTAAAGATATGTTTGTTGTAATGAGGTAGTGGGAGTAACAAAAGGTGAAACTACTATGCCATTTTGAAAACAAAATTTTAATGCTGGGTAAAAGATTGAAAACCAACATGTCATTTATAAAAGTGATTGTAATTAGTACAACTAAGAGGCTTGGGCTCACATATTTCATGCCTAAGGAGGAAGAAATCAACTATATAAGCCTCCATTGCTGAGGTATCATCCATTTGGTGAAAGCAAGCATTTGGAGAGCCATGTTGGGAGAGAGTTCACTCTTCTCATTATTGATGGAGGATTCTTGAGTGCTCCATGTCTCCTGTCGGAGTCTTGGAAGATGGATGTGAGTTATCCATTTGAATCCATGTTTTTGAAGATCATGTTCGAGATGATGCTTTGGAGAATGTATGCTTGGCTCAAGGTTTGGAGCTTATAGAATTTGTTGAGGGAGTATGGATAGCTACATTATGAAGCATCTTCATTTCTAACAGTGGATCATGTGGCTTTGCTTGAGGCTTGGAGCTCATGGAAGTTGTTGAGATAGTATAGATAGTTGCATTGTGAAGTATCTTTGTGACCAAGTTTTATCATCTCTTTGGGACAAAGGAGGCAAGCATGCGCTTGCTTGATATTTGCCGTCTTGTAACTAGAGGATGATCTGCTACAGCTTGTGCATTGATGCAATTGTCGTTCTTCGACACTCTCGATCTAAAGTACAAAGGTGAAGGATTTGATAAGGTTGTGACCTTTCAAAGGCATTTTTCGTGCGGCAGGAGAGGTGGACAGTTGGTGAATACTTTCTACAAGTGAATCCATTATTATGTAACTTTTATGTATATGTGCATCATTTTTAATGGATTGGCCACTCTTTTTGGAGTAGGCCCAAAAATGTAGCCAAGGAGGTCCTACTCAACTCCGTTATCATATCGTGTTCATTATGTGCTTGAAATATCTTGCATTTGGTGTGATTGATTTTGTGATGCACACTTAATGTTAGGCTCGTGTTCACATGCAACAAAAAAAAATAAAAAAAAATAAAAAATAAATAAATAAATAAATAAAATAAAATAAAAATAAAATAAAAATAAAAATAAATAAAAATAAATAAATAAATAAACAAATAAATAAATAAATAATAAAATAAACAAATAAATAAATAAAAATAAATAAATAAATCATAAATTGATCCCTTTTGTTTAAGTGAGTTATGAGTTGTTTTCGAGCTCACCCTGGGATCAGATCACATAGGCACGAATTGAATGACAATGTTATGTGGTTTAAAAAAAAAAAAATCATAAATTGATCCCTTTTGTTTAAGTGAGTTGTGAGTTGTTTTCGAGCTCACCCTGGGATCAGATCACACAGGCACGAATTGAATGACAATGTTATGTGGTTTTAAAAAAAAAAATCATAAATTGATCCCTTTTGTTTAAGTGAGTTGTGAGTTGTTTTCGAGCTCACCCTGGGATCAGATCACACAGGCACGAATTGAATGACAATGTTATGTGGTTTCAAAATTGGAACATTAGACAAATTATTTATTTCATCAACCTTTTTTTATGAATATTATGTTGACATGGATGGTTTGAATGATCCATTGATGAGTTACTCTACAAAATCAATAAAATCAAAAACATTGGCATTAGAACTAAAAGAGTGATTACATTTCTCAAATTAAAAAAATACTTGTAATTTATCATAACTATGTATATAAGAACTTAATAAATGTCTTCCATGCTTTGTAAATGTAAGCCTAAAATGTTGTGATGTAAGTTTGTAATGCCAACTAACATTAATAATTCTCATAGGTGCTGAGGTAAATCATTCATTTTTTATACTATTGTATTAAGATATTGTTGTTGCTGCAACCTGATCCCCAAAAGTTTTCCTAAAAATTTTTGGGGCCCCTCCTTTATTTTTTAGAGTTTATTGCTCCTTAGAAGAGTTCCCCTTTGAAACTTAGATTTTTCTTAAAAAATCTCGAAGAGAAAGTGTTTTTTTTTACTGAGTACCACCCAGGTTTTTCCGCCGAAACGGTCGCAGCGTTCTGATGAATTCATGCCAACCAAATCCTGCTGATATTTCATCTTTTTTTTACGAGTTTGCGCTGACCTTTTCCGTAAATTTCTTTCATTGATCGTTTCGCTATGTTTTGGCTGGACCCCACGAGACGTACCGACCGAGTGGACACCAGAGCTCATTGAAAGGTTCAAAGTAGTAGATAGTCCATTCACGCGAGCAGTCGACTTCTGGGTTGACAGTACACTACAAAGCTTCGTGACGGAGTTCGCTATGGACATGCTAAAGTCCTACAACACAGTAAAAGCAGAGTTTTTCAAGGGTTTTAGAGGTAAGTATCTGAACAACCTTAGTTTATACATTAAAATGCTTTTAGCCGAGAAAGGCGTTTTTAGAATGCAATGAAATTTTTGAATCTGTAATGGTCAATATCATTTTTAGTGAGTCTGACGAAAAGACACATAATCTGAGAAGTGGGAAAAGATATAAATATACACCTAAGAAGACTTCCAGTGGACATGGACTCCATGTAGACGTTGATTCACAAGTTGAACATGATAGCCAAATCGCACCTCAATATTCCACCTATCATCCTATTACTCCACAAAACCCACCGGTTGTGAACACCACAGCTCCCATCGCACAGAACCCCCCTATTGTGAATATCCCTAGCACTTAGAACATTCCGCACAATACCACATTTATTTTTTCCTCTTAGCAACCTGCGCAGAACCCTCCACCACCTAGAAGAAGCATGACTGATGATATTAAGCTGCTGATATTCAAAGGAACGGGTCTAGAGGACCCTGAACAACATTGGTTTCTATGTGAAGCCGTATGGAATGTTAAACAAGTCCAGGATGATGCTTTCAAGCGAGCATAGCTCATCACCACATTTAGAGATAGAGCCTTGAATTGGTTCATGAAGTATTCTGTTGGTCAACAAAGAACCTTACAAGAGATTAAGGATGCACTCTTAGCAAAATTTAAGAAGCCGAAGTCAGAATCACAGTGTATAACAGTGTTAAAAGAGATCAAGCAAAAACCTAATGAGACAGTCTGGGAATTTGACCATAAATTTAAGACACTGTTGGACCAAGTAAGCTTCGTTATAGCACCGCAACAGCACCAGGAATGGTTTATAGCCACGTTGTTGCCCCATGTCAGACTGTCGTTGATGCAGCAGAAAGTGGCTTGGCCTTGGAAATCACGATGAAGTTAGAAGCTTCGCCTATTGGAGAAACTAGCACTGGGATATCTCAGATTCAGACCCAGTTGGCTACCCTGACACTACAACTACAGGATATCAAGAAAGGAAAACAAGAGAGACAAGAAGTCTGGTGTACAGGTTGTAAGGGAGAAGGACACACTAAGGATCATTGTCCTTTATTCCAAGAATTCCTTAACATGGGTGCACCAAACCCATTAAATCAAAACCAAGGTCCATGGTGTGAAATTTGTAAAACTAGAGAACACCGACCAGAGGACTTCTACTTAATCCATAAATATGTAAGAACACCTAAAAACCTATATTGCAATTTTTGTAAGCCAATTGGGCATGATGAGTCCAATTGCCGTGCATATGAGCTCATGTTGGAAAGGAGGAAAGATATCAAGCATATGTATGGAGGAGTATATAGATTCCAAGAAGAGACTCCACAGAAACAAGATAATGCACAGCATGATCAGGGACCATACAAAGGTCGCGGAGGATACCGCGGGAGAAGAAGGAATGTCGGCCCAGCGCAAGGACTAGGCCGAGGTCAAGTAATATGTTATAACTGTGGCCAGCCAGGTCATGTATCTAGAGATTGTACCAACCCATGCACTACGTGTATTTATTGTAAATCGTTCGATCATGTTATTGAAGACTCCCCAGTGTTAGAGGTAGAAATGAAGAAATGGAAGCGACAAGATGCCGCTAACCCAAACATCCAGTTGATCGCAGCAGAGAGGAGGCCTGTGGATCCGAGTATCAATGTAGTGACGTGAAGTGGCGCTACAACAGGGAGAGATAGAGGAGTGGAATCTTCGACCTCTGGAGACTTTAACACTAAGCATACCCCTCTTGAAACAATATGGATAAGAAAAGCTACTGGGAAAGCACCTGCTTTCAACTTGGAGAAAAACATAGAAGTCTTTGAAGAAGCACATGACATCTTCAAAGATTCAGCACCCAGGTCCATAGAATCCCATTGCATAGTGAAATACCGCATATAGAAGATATGTCAGTTGCTTACGAAAAAATGAGCACCGCAGCAGAGACAGGAACCTTTGTTGCGTAGATCCTCAAGAGTTGCATGAAGTTGTTGAAGATCCCAGACGCTATAGCGGAGTTGCAAAAACTGTTAAACCAGTATGAGCCACAAAGCGAGATGGAAACTACCGATAGCGCAGTTCACCAGATCAAGAAACACAAAATATCAGGCCGAGAAATGAGGCTCAGTGCGCATCTAGATATGATACTATGAAATGGATGAGATCATCCTTGATCTGGGATATGAATTAAATGTCTTAACTAAACATGCATGGCAACAGATGGGGAGACCAAAACTGTTATGGTCACCTATCCAGTTGAGAATGGCCAACCAGGAGAAAGTCATACATTTTGGAAGGTTAGCCAACATTATTGTTGACATTGAAGGAATGCAAAGTCATGCAGAATTCGAGGTTATCAATATTGTGGATGATAGTCAGCCGTATCCAGCACTATTGGGTATAGACAAGGAAATGAATAACCTCACTATCATAAACTTGAAGACAAAGAAGATGATCTTCGAAGGAAAGCATCTCAGGGTCATCGCACCACTGGACCCTTCAGACGGAGAAAGATACAATGAGTCGATTCAAGAGGAATCGAGAGCTCGATACTTGGACCACCTTTACAAGATGACTTCGAACCAAGAATACTGTATTAATCCTACTATAGATGGAACACTCAGCTGGAGATGTGACAGCTCTTGCATATCAAACTCTGATGCAGGACTGGAGAACTGGAAAATTCGTATGCATGAAGTATCTGCAAGGAGATGCACGCAGGTTACAAAGTCACTACGCTTGATTAGAAAGGAGGTAAGCCCAATTCCCACCTATGATGGTTTATCTAATGTTTATTCCTTTATCAAATAATATACTGTAGAAATTACATATAAGCATCATTTACCAGCACTAGACATGGCACTGCGTGTTGATGTATATGTAACTTCGAAATGTATTTCACATATATGTATATTGTATTCCTGTAGAGATGTTATTATTCCTCTATACGGAAGTGTCATCATTTATATTGTAAGTGTCGTAACTTATACTTGATGGGTTATTAGACCACCTTGTTTGGGTTCGGCCTTGTATAAGTCATGTGGGTCAAAGGGTTATTAGACCACCCTATTGGGGGTCGGCCATGTGGGTCAAAGGGTTATTAGACCACCCTATTGGGGGTCGGCCCATTCAGCATTATATTATGTGGTTAAGTTCGAGCCTACATGAGTTAGGTAAAAAGGCAAGTCAAGTCAAGTATAAATAGAGTGCGGGAGGCACTCTATTTGTTCACTCACTTCTCACACATGCACTCAAGGAGGAGTGGCGCACTTATGGAGGAGGAGGATCTACTGCTAGGTTGTGTCTATCTCTTATGGTTGGTTGTATCATTGCTCTATCTATCTCAGAGGAAGTTATTGGGGTTTTTCACCTTTATGGTTTTCCCCAAGTAAATATTTGTGTCTCTTGTGTGCTTGCATTATTATCTCCATGATTGATATGATGTAGATATGATGTACATGTTGTTCTCTCAATTAAGATCCTAGATCATATTGAAGTAAATTCAGAAAATCTAACACTGCGCGAGACACCTGCCAAATGGTGGGATGCGCATAAGCAGACATTGACCACATGGGATCAGTGCAGAATCAAGATGTAGATTAGGTTTGTTGACAAGGTTACACTACCCTTTGATAAATACAATGGATAGACAGATCCAAGGGAGCATATTAAGAGTTGTTTACAAACATGGCAGGAGAGACCACAAACAAAATGGGTTCATCTGTTTGTACATACACTGGAGGAGTAGATTCCAAAGAAATGGTACCTAGATATGGAGTTGTGCAGGGAAACTACAGATTGGCCTACCCTGACTACGAACTTCCAAAAGAGCTTCAATTTTGAAGACGAGATTCCTACCATAAATGATGCTTTGCATATTATTAAGGAAAGAATATTTAGACCAGAATGTCCACATAGAAACATGACATTAGAGGAATTCTTTGAAGCTGACAGCGTACCTGCAAGCCTACAACCAGAATGGAAGGAATGGGTAGAGCATGCCATGGATTGTTATAATCTAGCTGAAGAGATTGAACATAAAGAGAAAAATGATGAGGAGAATCCACGCAACATAAACATACCTGAGTCAGAGGGAGCGCGCAATGCAGAGGGACCTCCGCTATAAATTCCATACATGAGTGGACCTATGAAAACAAGGAAAGTGAACATTGGTACCAATGAAGAGCCGAAGTTCGCAAGTATTGGAGACTATTGGGATGATCATACGGTTGTGGAGATCGCAGACCTGTTACATGAGTATCAGGATTTATTCCCAACAAATTTTACAGAAATGAAAGGTATTCTGGGTGACTTAGGAGTTATGAAGATACCCCTTAAGCCAGGCGCGAAGCCTATTAAGCAGAGGCCCTATAGACTGAATCTGCGATACAAAGAACGAATCAAGGTAGAAATTGATAAGATGATCAATGCAGGGATCATCGAACCAATTGAGGAGTCCAAATGGATAATCCCTATGGTTGTCCAAGATAAAAAGACAAACGGCGAGATCAGAATTTGTGTCGACCTCGAAAAATTGAACGATGCTTCGATGCATGACCCATTTCCTACTCCCTTCACTGATGAGGTGCTCGATAACGTTGGAGGAAATGAGGCATATTCCTTTACTGATGGATTTTCAGGATATCATCAGATAAGAATTGATCCTGCGGATAGACATAAGACCACTTTTTCCATGGAATGGGGGTCGTTCTAGTACATGGTGATGTCGTTTGGTCTGAAGAACGTGCCTGCCATCTTTTCCAAAGTTGTGGTCGCAGCATTTAAATATTTCATGCATAAGTTTTTAGAAGCTTATTTTGATGATTAGACAGTATTTGGTTTTCTCAAGGACCATTGCGCAAACCTCAGATTAATGATAGAAAAATGCAGACAGCATCAGATGTCATTAAACCTAAAGAAGTGTATCTTTTGTGTACCCTATGGAATTATGTTGGGACACATTGTGTGCAAGCAAGGCTTGATAGTTGACCCTACGAAGATCGCAGTTATTGTAAACTTGCCAACACCGAATTTAGTAAAGCAGTTGTGCACCACATTGGTCCATACTAGTTACTATAGGAAGTTTATAAAGGGTTATGCACAGATAAACACAGCCATGGAGAATCTATTAAAGAAAGATGTGTCGTTCATTTGTAACGCAAAGTGTGAACAAGGATTTGAAACATTAAAAGAGAAAATGGTAACCGCGTCGATCCTAGTTTTTCTAGACTGAGAGAAGTCATTTCATGTACATGTTTATGCATCATGCATAGCATTGGGTGTTGTATTAGCACAACCAAGAGAGGGAGGTATTGACCATCCCATTGCATTTTCGAGCAGTAAGCTCGCATCTACTGAGAATAATTATACCACTACTGAGAGAGAAGGCCTTGCTATGGTCTATGCACTGCAGAAGTTCAGGAACTATTTGCTTGGTGCGCATTTCTTTATGTTCACTGACCATTCTGCTTTGAAATACCTGGTCAACAAGCCAGTGTTAGGGGGGCGAATATGTAGATGGTTATTACTCTTTCAGGAGTATGACTTTGAAATAGTGGTTAAGCCTAGCAGATTGAACTTAGGACCTGATCATCTGTCAAGGATCGAGTCAGGAGAAGAACCTACGAACCTTGAAGACAATCTGCCCGATCCGCAGTTATTCGCTATTCATATTGTCGATGAATACTATAAAGATATCATAGACTTTTTGACTACTAGGTTGGAACCCATAGAGTTTACTACGCAGTAGAAGAAGTAGCTGATAGTAAGAGCAACAAAATTCACCATAATTGGTGGACAACTATACAAATTGGGGCTGGTTAAAGTGCTATGCAGATGTGTGTTAGAGCATGAGAAGCCATTTGTACTGGCTAATGCACATTCAAGAGTAGCAGGAGGTCACTGTTAGACACAATGTCTCACTGAGAGGGGGGGGTGATTCAGTGAGCCTACACTTAATCCAATTTTACTTTTTCAACCACTAACTCTTATATTATCATTTCACATTCACATCAAAATCATATTCATCATTTAACTATCTACCAACCACATGTCATTTTATCAAAGAAAACATATCAATACAATGTACAAGAGACACAAGATATGGTTGCAATCTTTTCTATTACTTCAACGGCTACAACCATGAGGTCAATTCGCACCTACTGATACAGAAGCACCAACTTCCAAACCAAGACACCGCTTGGTATTTTTATTAGATCCTACTTAGAAAAATGACTACAAGACCCCCCTTGTATTACATATACATATTTGTCACATTACACTTGTCACTTGTCAAATAATCACTTAGTTATCTTTGTCATGTCAATCTATTTACTGTAGTTGTCACTGTCACAAGTCACCTATCACTATCTTGTCATCATCTCTGTCTTGTTATCAATCTGATCATCTCTGTCAATTTGTCAGCTCCAATCTAATACTGCCATCAGTCCACTCAACATAGGTCTGATTATGTTGTTTGTGTCCAGTCATCAAACTATCTGCTCTTACATTGTTCATGCCAAACATCAAGAGATCTGCTCACACACTAACCATGTCCAGGCATACAGTGGATATGTTTGTACCTGTGTCTGGCTGCCTGTAAACCCTTACCAATTTGCTCAATATAATAAGTTGCTCATATAGTCATACAGTTCAACTACTGCAATATCATTTTTCTTTTTCAACCACCTCGAATATATACTTCTGTATCTCCAAAAATATGACTTTACTGTACTTGAACAAATCAGTATTCAAACTTCATTACAGTCCTGTAGTTGTCATCAGTTACTTCAGAATGTTATCAAAATCGTAGATATCATACTATCAAATCCAACCATGTCACTACTAGCCAGGGTATCACTGCTCAAGAACTAATTAAATTACAACCAAGTGTTCAACCACTACTGCTATTGATCTGCTCCTCATGCCAAGATACTGCTTACACTTATGCTCAGCTCATTCCATGTATATGTTCATCCCAAAAGTCTAATCATGTATTTAAAGATAAATCAGTCCTCAAAAGTCAGTTGTTTGATGTCATGTCAAAGGTCGGTCACCATAACAAGGATCTGTGTATGTGTTCTTACACTGTCCACCATATTACATTCATCATACCAAATTCAATCCATCTATGTTGTCACCACAATAAGCCCGAATTCTAAGACAAAGATAAATACAAATACTATAGCTGTAGCTTTCACTGTGTTAAAAATTCATCACCGACATTACCCAAATAATAAGACAAGAAAAATTAGACTCCTATCATGCTCCTGCGATTTTTCACTTGACCACCTTTTTCTGCTGCTATATATCAGTATGAATTTCCTCAGTAGAAGTTGAATTTTAGAGCTCACTTTTCCACGTTTTTGAATGATGTGTCACTGGTTATTTATACTAGTTTCAAAAAAAAAAAAAAACTGAGCCGACATGAAATTGAATAAATAATAATTTAATTTACTACCTTTTCCTTTAGTTGGATGACTTGTCATAATAATTTTTGTAGTAAGAGTGTCATCCATAATTTAATTCATTTTGTTTGGGCTGTCCTTCATCCACGTCATCCTTAAAAATATTTCTTCAATTGTTGCACTATCACTGCTATGTCAAGAAGAAGGGGCAGCAAGCATCCATAATGTAGTGATTTGTCCTTTTATATTCACATCAATGTTTCCATGTCTCACTTAAATGATCCAAGGTGTAATGTATTTATATCCATCAACGTGGAGTATCAAGAGCTTCAACATGTTCATTAAATCATCAACAAGCTTTATATCATTTATCAAATATGGTTCCAAGTGTTTCTTCAAGGCGTCTTCATCAAACAAGAGACTTCATGACCCCATTAAGGCACAAATGACCACAAAATGGGTCATTTGTCCCACTAGATGATCCAATGGAGCCAAAGCCTGTGATGCACCTGCAACAATTAATTAATAATAATATGCGAAATAGCAGAAATGACAGAACTCAGAATCACTTTTATATTGATCACAGGCCACTTCGAGGGGGAAACCTCCTATGAGCAAGCTCAATACAAATAACTTCACGGTGCCTTCATAGGCCTCAACACACACTTATATACTAAGTATAGGCGCCAATACCATGGGTCAATACTATGTGTCAATACAAACCATGGGCTAAGTCTAGGCGCCAATACTATGAGTCAAAACCATGGGACATATAATACTATGGGACGACTTACAAAGCATATGCGTCCAATACTATGGGTCAATACTATGGGCTAATATAAACTATGGATCAACAAATAATACGGGACGACTTACAAAGCATATGCGTCCAACAACAATATACTAACAAAGTAAAAACATGGGTTCCTAACATCCCCTCTCCCTTAGAAAAAGCTTTGTCCTCAAAGCTTTAGATGTGGAAATTGATGCAGAATCTGAAGCAGTGGGTCCCCTGTAGCATCCTCGAGTTGCATTCTGAGCCACTGGCGCCTTTGGAGTTTTGGGGAGGATTGCATGGAAGGCTATAGACGAAGAAGAACCATATCAGCGATGTGAAAAGTGCGCTCAGAACGGTGCTGATCGGCTTGTTGTTTCAGTCGAATTCTTGCCATGTGAAAATTGTCCTGCAGAATGAGAAGAAGCTGATCACGGTTTCGAAGAATTGACTCAATTGACTGAACTGGGGAGCTGCTGAAGGTGTATGGAAGAAGAACTGGTGGTGCATGGACAAAGACTGCTTCATATGGTGTCCTTTGAGATGTGGTACTATACCACTGGAGCACTTCTAGTAAATCCATAGAAATAGTTGTTCAAATCTATGGAGGGATGGGTAAGGGTTCGAGCAGTCCTGAAAGGAGGGTCGTTTCACCCTTGTTGACCTGGAAAGTATCACAGTCAACCACCATCCGTTGAATTTTCCTTTTGAGTCCCTGCCAAAAGAAGTTACATTGTTCGTGGTCATACGTTTTGAGGAACCCAGAGTGCCCTACTGATGAAGAAGCATGGAGTTCATAGAAGAGATAGCCCCATTGAATAGATTGCAACCAATTTGGAACAAGCAGAGAAATAGTTGTAAGAGAAACTGGGTCATCAAATGTGCGAGGAGGAGCATCTTCCACCATATTGTCCTTACCCTTCTGGTAAGTGGTCACATAGTCATAACCCATGAGTTGGATAACCCATTTCAGGTGTGTTGGGGAGGAGACCCGTTGTTCCAGGAAAGTTTCCAGACTCTGGAGATCAGTCTTGATGCAGAAATAATTCTCCAATAAGGATGGCTGCCACTTCTGGACTATATGAAAAATAGTCATCATTTCCTGCTGAGAGGTAGATGTGTCTAAATTCTTATCGGAAAGGTATCTTGAAGGCAACAAGCTCATTGGTTCAGCAAAGACAGCTGCATATCTATCCAAGGAAGTAGTGGAGACTGTTGATGGGTGCATCTGAATGGAATGGATCTGAGCGATGACACCATGTGAATTCTTCTTAAGTATTTTTTCCAGGCGATGTGAACTGATGATGCAGAGAGACCCTGGTTGTAAGCCCATAAATTTGTGTTGTGCCCCATTGACTGAAAACTGCATCCAAAGTTCAGCAAAATCCCATAAGATGGGGCCAAGTGTGCGTAACCATTGAACGCCCAAAACCACATCACATCCGCTTAAGGACAAGGAAAACATGTGAGAGCGCAGGTTATAATCTTCCATAGAGATACGCACATTGTGACACTTCCCCTTGCAAGGTAAGGTGCCCCCATTGGCAACCATGACTTCAAAGTTTGAGCAAGGATGGACAAAACAATCAGCCTGTTTGGCAATCCGAGGATCAATAAAGTTATGAGTACTACCAGAATCAATGAGTATGGTAAGAGGGAGCTTCTTGAAGTATCCCCTGACTCGCATTGTTTGTGGGGTGGTGACATTGGTTACAGCATGTAGAGAGATCTCGGGTGGGTCGTCCTGAGATGGGGTGTCAACAGGTGGGTGTTGAATGTCGACCTGATCATCTACTGTATCTGGAGCTTCTTCATCAAGTTCTGAGGTAGGCGGAGAATCCACATCCAAGAGATAGAGATTTTGTGGAACACATCTATGTCCCCGAGTGAATTTCTCATCACAATTATAACAAAGCCCTTTTTCTCGATGTGCCTGCATCTCTGTTTCAGACAATTGCTTGATAGGAGTTGGTTGAGGAGCAGGCGTGATGGGAGGTCGCTGGGAACCCATATTTCTGAAGGGAACAAAGGTGGGTTTGGAGCGTTGTTGAGCTGAGATCTTGTCCTCAGCCAGCTTAGCCAACCCTAGGACTTCCATCATTGTGTTGGGACAAAACATTTTGACCTCTAAGCGGATTTCATCCTTGAGACCACTGATAAAACAACTCCTGTAGAATTCATCAGACAATCCTTCTGTGTGATTGGCTAGTTTCTCAAATTCCATCTGATACTCTCTCACTGTGCCAGTTTTGTGAATTTTAGTGAGTGCTCTTGTGAAGTCGTCAAAAGCACTAGGACCAAATCGTGGCAAAAGGAGTTGGCAAAAATCTGTCCAATTTGGCTCGGGATGAGCTTTGATGTACCAACGGTACCATTGAAAGGCTTCCTGTTCCAAATGAAAGGATGCAAGTGGAACTTTCTGAACATCAAAAGTATTATGCAGACTGAAATATTGTTCTGCTCGGTATATCCATCCAGTCGGATCAGTACCATTGAAGCGAGGAAAATCAAGCTTCGGCCCACGAAAATTGCTGGAAGAAGAGAACCCGGTGGCTGCAAAAGATTCTGGCTGTCGGTTATTGTTCATGGCTTAATGCTGAAGATGGAGGCTGAGAAATATTTCATCCAGATCTTGGAGTGTGGTTTGGATGGCTACAAGTGCTTCCTCCATGGTGTTTGCTCCTGTGCGAGTGACAACCATAACCAGTCATTTTTTTTATTTTGTGGGGGGGGGGGGATGGATAGAAAAACACAAACACAAGCTTATTTAGTAAGGGGAAATTTGGATTTGGGAAAAACTCAGAGGGGTAATTGGGGTTTGACTAGGTTTTTGACACTTTCTGAGGGACAAGGAAGCAAAAAATGGGGATTTCAGAAGCAGGAACTCTATGGTAAAATTTGAAGGCAATCGGGTGAAAATTGAAGAAGTTATGGCAAACCCTAAAAATAGAAAAATGTGGGATTTCTGGTCTTGGGAAGTGGAATTTGGGATAGGGTCTTCAGGAATGAAATATGTAAAATGGGATTGCAAGGATGTCAGTGAAGTTTCAGGGAAAACGGTGTTGAAACAAGGGAGATATGGCCGAAAAATAGATTTTTTTTTTTTTTTTTTTTATCAGAAATGGATCGGGAACAGCAGCGCGGAAGGGATCCGTAACAGATGGATCTACAACAGCGCGAAAGGGATCTGCAACGGTTGTATCTGAAATGGAAACTGGATCTAGAACGACTTTCAGAATAGATCTGAAATGGCTGGATCTGGAGCGGAAGTGATCGGCAACAATTCAACTGAAAATAGATTTGGACCCCAGGTATGTACGGCTTCCTAACAGTTCAGGTGTTTCACTCAGCCACCAATGATGTCTGACGGCTTGCGTATTAGGGCAGTACCCCTCACTCCACGGCTCAGGTAAAACTGATAACCGCTTTGCCACAAATGACAACTCTTGGTTTACCTCACGGGTTGGAACTAGTCAATCAGGTAGGGGTCGTTGCCCTTTTCCCTGACAGGTCCTCTCAATGGGATAGCTACTTTGGGGTTCCTGTGGTACTCCTCACAATGATTTTTAGGGCTTATGCCCAAGTACTTCCCACAGTTAAGCGGATAGGGATTATTCCCAAATCCGAAGCTGCAACAGATGCGAAAAAAAATTTGGCAGAAATTCCACCGAATGAGCCCAAGAAAGTGCTCTAATACCAGATGTGATGCACCTGCAACAATTAATTAATAAGAATATGCCAAATAACAGAAATGACAGAACTCAGAATCACTTTTATATTGATCACAGGCCACTTCGAGGGGGCAACCTCCTATGAGCAAGCTCAATACAAATAACTTCACGGTGCCTTCATAGGCCTCAACACACACTTATATACTAAGTCTAGGCGCCAATACCATGGGTCAATACTATGTGTCAATACAAACCATGGGCTAATTCTAGGCGCCAATACTATGAGTCAAAACCATGGGACATATAATACTATAGGACAACTTACAAAGCATATGCGTCCAATACTATGGGTCAATACTATGGGCTAATATAAACTATGGATCAACAAATACTACGGGACAACTTACAAAGCATATGTGTCCAACAACAATATACTAACAAAGTAAAGGCATGGGTTCCTAACAAAACCCTTATTCAAGGTTCTTCATGTCCTTTGATTTTCATGTCATGTTTCATGCCATCCAATGCCATGTCATCAACCTTGTTTTGCCAATGCTCTCAACATTTGTCATCATGTCCTTGTCATGTTCTTCTGGCCACATCATCAACCTTTATCTTACCTTTGCCTCCTTTGTTATTAATGGTTGTCATCAATGACAACCTGTGCTCAGCAAACTCTCCCTTTTTCATTGATGGCAACAACTCTTCAATTACTCTCCCCCTTTGACATTAATGACAAAGGGTGAGCCATGAAAAGCTTCATAATGCCCCAAAAAAAATATATCCTTGAGATCAAAATGTTTGCTCTCACTTACATATGGACTTCTTGGTTTTCATAAATCTGCTCCCCCTTACTTCTATCCCTACTTGGGTTGTCAAGCTCCTTATTAAAACATATCATGGTTGTTACAAATCACTATTCAAACTGCTGCACTCCTTCTGGTTTTCTATGAAAATATTGACCTCTCTTCATTAGAATATAGGATCAGACACTCTTTAAACTTCGTGATCTCCTAAAATTGATTTCACAACAAGTCTGTTTCAGGAAGCTTTTGATCAGACATTGTAAACTCTTGAGAGATCAATAGATTTCTCATCTCTCCATCATAGTGAACCTGTTATTCTCCATGTTCTTTCCACCAAACCATGGCCAAAAGACAAGAAGAAAATTGTGTACTGCTGCTACAAAAGATTTTCTAATCTTTAATTTTTATTTATGTCATTGTTAAGTCTATCTCTCTATTAGAATACTTGTCAAGTCAAAGATGTCAACTAGTCATCAATTTCATCGAGCTACTTCATAAGACTTTTTACATGTTGTTGTCCCCCCCCCCCCCCTTTTTTTTTGTCCTTACTTATGACTATGTCTTCAACATGATAAAAATTGAGACTTTGACTCATATTTTCATCACTTTCAACTAATGTTGCAAACATATTCGGATGCCTTCATGAGGTTTAGCATTCATCATTGTAGTAGTCTTTTATTTATTCTACTAAAAACTGGGATTACAACTGTGGGAAGCCCAAAAAATTTAGTCAAAATCATAATCAGAATCTTGGACTACTTCTGGATGTCCTTAAAGCACTTCACTTCTCATGCATTTGAAAAAAATTCCTTGTATATCTATCCTAAGACTTCAACTTATTGTAATGGCATGCCAAGCAATCTCAATCAAATGTTACAGATGACTATGTCATGTCCAGATGAATAGTAAATCTGTAAAATACTCTTGCTCCCCCTATCAACATGCCCGATTCTAGGACCTGTCTGTATGCTTGGAGTAGTCATCCTTTCTCCTTTGAGTTCATCCTCCAACCTCATGAACTCAAGGTATACCATGTTCTTTGAAAGACCTTAGAGATGGCTTGCCATATGGAATCCATCTCCACTTTTACATTTATCATCGACTTCATTTAGATTTAGAAAAGTATTTTTCCTTATCCATATCTTAGGATGTCCTTGGTTGTGATTATTAGTCCTTTGGTCTTCAACTCTTCTTGTATTATTCCCCTTCCAAGATTCACTAGTTCTTCTTGCTGATGTGTATGATGGGATCCTCCTAGGTTGACTCCTTTGACTTGGGAATTCTTGGGATTTGTGTCCAAACCCACTATAGCTATAGCATCTTAATGTATGAAAGTTGACAGCAACATGTCCATCTTTGTTGCATGTCCAACATCTAACCGAGTTGTTTTTTCTTCCAATATTCTCTCTTCCATCTACACAATCTATTGCATTGTGACCAAAGTTATAACATGAAAAACAATAGCCATTAAATCTATATTCATACCTTGGACCTTGTTTCCATCTTGGAATTATTTCTTTGCTTTGAGGATTGGGCCTAGCTCCTTGATGTTCCTTGAACAACCAACATCTTTGTTGTCATGAGATGCATCCTTGGTCATTGATGGACCAGCTTCTGGAGTCTTTGGAGACCACTTGTATTCTTCAAGATTGTCTTCTACCTTTTTATACCCAAGGCCAGTTTTTTCATGGGGAGTCCTTTGGCAATCCAAAATCTCATCTAAAAAAGATGAGCTATGTTTGAACTTGCCATATGCATCAAACTTTTCATTTTTCTTCTTGAGTCTAACAACTTCCATTTCAAGCTCTTCATTTTTCTTCTCCTTTTCATCCAAGTGACTCCTCAATACTTCTTCTCTTCTTTTAGCTTCCTCCAATTGAATTTTCAAATCAAGATTAGCCCATCTTGTTTCTTCAAGTTCTTTAGGATCTGCACCAATATCTTCTTGCTTGTTTGCTAATCCAATCTTCAATTCTTTGATTTCATCATTTTGATCTTCCAGCTTATCTTGCAAGTCTTTGTTCTTGAGTTTCAAATTCGTCAAAAAATATTTTGTCTCCTCTTTGTATTTCGCAAATGACCTCAAAATTTTCTTCTTAAGTCTAGGATTGAATTTAAGATCAACATCCAACAGTGTGCGTGTAAATGCATTGTTGGTTTTCAGCATGACTTCTTGTTCATCTTTTGTAAGTACAACTTCATCGTCATTACATTCAGAATTTTCATCTATCGAAGAGTGCTTACCTTCACTTGTGTCTGAAGCTTGTACATGCTTCTCTTCTTGCTTTTCATCCTTGACTTTTGTGTCCTCTTCTATGTCTTGACTCCTCCTGTGGAATTCTTCTTCCAGCTTAAACCAGAGGTCCTTGGCTGAAGTGTACTTTCCAATGCTTTATTTGATATGGTTTGACAGTCCATCCATCAAAAACTTCAATGATACTTTATTGCCTTTCTCAACTACTACCTTTGTCTTTTTTCTTGTCTGGACCAGTGGGTTCACAACAATTTCCCAAACACCGAATTTCTTCAATTAGGCCTTCATCTTGCTCCTCCAACCAAAATAATCTTTCATTTCAAAAACTGGAACTTCATTGTCTGTTTGTGCTTCCATTGTGTCTACTGATCTCCTTCAAGCTTCTTAGGCTTATGTTGAAGGTCCTCGCTCTAATACCAATTGTTAGGCACAATGGCTCACTGAGAGGGGGGGGTGAATCAGTGAGCCTACACTTAATCCAATTTTACTTTTTCAACCACTAACTCTTATATCATCATTTCACATTCACATCAATATCATTGAACTATCTACCAACCATATGTCATTTTATCAAATAAAACATATCAACACAATGTAAAAGAGACACAAGATATGGTTGTAATCTTTTGTATTATTTCAACGGCTACAACTATGAGGTCAATCAACACCTACTAATACATAAGCACCAACTTCCAAACCAAGACACTACTTGGTATTTTTCTTAGATCCTACTAAGAAAAATGACTACAATACCCCGCTTGTATCACATATACATATTTGTCATTTGTCACATTACACTTGTCACTTGTCAAATAATCATTTAGCTATCTCTGTCATATCAATCTATTTACTGTAGTCGTCACTATCATAAGTCACATGTCACCATCTTGTCATCAATTTGATCATCTCTGTCAATTTTTCAGCTCCAATCTGCTACTGCCATCAGTCTACTCAACGTAGGTCTGATTATGTTGTTTGTGTCCAGTCATCAAAATATCTGCTCTTACATTGTTCATGCCAAACATCAAGAGATCTGCTCACACACTAACCATGTCCAGGCATATAGTGGATATGTCTGTACCTATGTCTGGCTACCTATAAACCCTTACCAATTTGCTCAATATAATAAGCTGCTCAAATAGTCATACAGTTCAACTACTGCAATATCGTTTTTCTTTTTCAACCACCTCAAATATATACTTGTGTATCTCCAAAAATATGACTTTCATGTACTTGAACAAATCAATATTAAAAATTCATTACAGTCTTGCAGCTTTCATCAGTTACTTCAGAATGTTATCAAAATCACATCTATAATACTATCAAATCACAAAACCATGTCACTACTGGCCAGGGTATCACTGCTCAAGAACTAATTAAATTACAACCAAGTGTTCAACCACTACTGCTATTGCTCTTCTCCTCATGCCAAGATACTACTTACACTTATGCTCAGCTCATTCCAAGTATATGTTCATGCCAAAAGTCTGATCATGAATTTAAAGATAAATCAGTCCTCAAAAGTCAGTTGTTTGATTTCATGTCAAAGGTTGGTCACCATAACAAGGATCTGTGTATGTGTTCTTATACTGTCCACCATATTACATTCATCATACCAAATTCAATCCATCTTTGTTGTCACCTCAGTAAGACCAAATTCTAAGAGAAAGATAAATACAAATACTATAGCTATAGATTTCACTGTGTTAAAAATTCATCACCGACATTACCCAAATAATAAGACAGGAAAAATTAGACTCCTATCATGCTCCTGCGATTTTCCACCTGACCACCTTTTTCTGCTACTATATATCAGTCTGAATTTCCTCAGTAGAAGTCGAATTTCAGATCTCACGTTTCCACATTTTTTAATGATGTGTCACCGGTTATTTATACTAGTTTCAAAACAAAAACAAAAATCTGAGCTGACATGTCATTGAATAAATAAGAATTTAATTTACTGCCTTTTCCTTTAGCTGGCTGACTTGTCATAATAATTTTTGTATTAAGAGTTTCATCCATAATTTAATTCCTTTTGTTTGGGCTGTCCTTCATCCACATCATCCTTAAAAATATTTCTTCAATTGTTGCACTATCACTACTACGTCAAGAAGAAGGGGCAGCAAGCATCCATAATGTAGTGATTTGTCCTTTTATATTCACATCAATGTTGCCATGTCTCACTTAAATTATCCAAGGTGTAATGTATTTATATCCATCAACGTGGAGTATCAAGAGCTTCAACATGTTCATTAAATCATCAACAAGCTTCATATCATTTATCAAATATGGGTCCAAGTGTTTCTTCAAGGCGTCTTCATCAAACAAGAGACTTCATGACCCCATTAAGACACAAATGACCATAGAATGGGTCATTTGGACCACTAGGTGATCCAATGGCGCCAAATCCCTTATTCAAGGTTCTTCATGTACTTTTCTTTTCATGTCATGTTTCATGCCATCCAATGCCATGTCATCAACCTTGTTTTTCCAATGCTCTCAACATTTTTCATCATGTCCTTGTCATGTTCTTCTAGCCACATCATCAACCTTTATCTTACCTTTGTCTCCTTTGTTATTAATGGTTGTCATCAATGACAACCTATGCTCAACAGTCACTACGCAGGACGAGCCACTGCGCAGAAGATATTGCGAGCAGGACTATGGTGGCCTACTATTCACAAAGATGCAAAGGAACATCGCCAGAGCTACAATGTCTGTCAGAGGACAGGAAGACCATCGCGAAGAGACGAAATTCCATTGAATCCACAGTTGACACTACATGAATTTGAGAAATGGGCCATTGATTTTGTTGGACCTATAAACCCATTGGGAAAGAGAACTGGTGTGAGGTACATTATTACTGCAACTGATTACCTTACCAGATGGGTAGAAGCGAAGCTAGTGAAGGACTGTAGCACAGTTACTGCCGCGCAGTTCATTTTTTAGAACATCCTTACAAGGTTTGGATGCTCGAGTATTTTGATGAGTGATGAAGGCACTCATTTTCTGAACAGAACTATTGAGGCATTGATAGAATAATTCCACATTCATCATCAGTGAAGTACTCCATATCATCCACAAGCAAATGGAACTATGGAAGCGTTCAATAAAGCACTGGAGAATGCACTAACAAAGGTATGCAATGTGAAAAGGGATGACTGGGACCTGTGCATTCCAGCCATTTTATGGGCGTACAGAACTACTTGCAAAAGGTTGACGGGCCACACACCTTGTAGGCTGGCCTATGGACAGGAAGCAATAATTCCAATGGATTACATTGTTACTAGCTTAAGAATAGCTTCATTCACAAGCATGGCAGATCACGACGCATTAGAAAAAAGGATCCTACACTTGGTTGGTCTGGAGGAAGATCACTTCATCATAGGTTTTCACCAACAAGTGCATAAAGAAAGGGAAAAGACATAGCATGATAACCATATAAAAAACAAGACCTTTCAGGTAGGTGATCTAGTCCTCTTGTATGATAGCAAGTTTATGAATTTTCCTAGAAAGTTTAAAATGCATTGGCTTGGTCCATATATTGTTGTACATGTTACTAATGGTGGCGTAGCTCAGTTAGCCATGTTAACAGGAGATAACTTGCCCGGTCTAGTCAATGGAAGTAGACTAAAACCCTATCGAGATAGTCCTGCTTCGCAGAACCCTTGATGATCAAAAAATGAGGAAATTTCTAAGTGTCAAGTATAGTTGAAATTGGGCACTAGAAAGGGGAAAGAATCTGTATAAGAAGTGTGATGAAGAAAGTGTATATACCGTGTAGCACTTGTTAAGCAGTGAAGCTGTGCCAAAAAAAAAAAGAGAGAGAGAAAAAGAAAAAAAGGAACTGCGCAGTTGCGAAGGCCAAAGTGAAACTGTAACGATCAAGTTGAATGAGAAAAGAAGCTAAGTTCAAAAGCAAGAAATCAAGCACCGCGAAGTAACTGCGTAGGAGTAGTGATGCCCCACCACGCAGCTCGACGCAACATTCCAGAAAAGTAACTGTTAGATTGTCGGTTGCAAATATAGCCATTATACAGTACTTTTCCAGTGACCGCTTGAGCATTTAACGCAAAAATAGTCTTTCTGAATGAGTTAATGAAGGAAAGGACTGAAATCATCGCCGGATTGGGCCAACGGATACAACATTTAATGCTTATCTAGTAGTTAAGGGGCGTGGAGGAGGCTAGATGCACCTATAAATAGTGTTGTATTTGGACTTGTGGGCGTTACCGAAACCCTTGAATTTTCTTGCGAGCGATACTTTGCAATTGTTTACAGCAAGTGCTCAGAAATTTCGTTGCTTTCCCCAGATCCGTCCAGTGAATGTCTAAAGCAGTTCTTTCAAGGGAAAAGCATAGACAAAGAAGTTTCCGCGAAGATGAAGAAAACGCAAACCATCATCAAAGGAAAAAGAGGCTTTCAAATGGAGGACATAGATGATAAGGCCACGCGGTTTGTCACTCAACTGTTAGCCAGCAAAATCCTGAGAAAAGTGAGACCGTTGGAAGTACCCGCGGGCGCAGTGCTGCTGTGCGAAAAATCCGCTGAGGGAGGAAGATTCAACTGGTGTCAATATCTGTTGAATGAGTTCCTACAGGAACTGAATGAGACACAGTTACATGGTGGTAATTTCCATTTAACATGGTTAATAGTGTTGATTGCGTTCGCAGGATGGAAGGACCCAAAGGATTACGTTGGCACAACAACCGACATCAATGATTGCAGAGGAGCCCGTTATACAAACCTTTTGGCAAACTTGAATTCACAAAGACAGCACGCGACATCTAAAGTATTCTACACCTATTATGAGTAGCTGCACGAGGCCATCATTGTCACGCCGCGGATAAAAAAAGAGGTAACGGCTAAGTACATTCACACTGTAAATTTTTATACTGACATACGTTCTATTCACATTTCAGCCAAGGCATAGATGAAGAACCCTGAATGGTTCTCAAGAAGATACCACATGACTTAAGAAGACATTGATAACATTCTGAAGGAATGGCCTGCTGAATTTCGAGTTGAAATTGTGGATATCCAAAGTGACTCTGGTGAGGACAATCCTATTACTACGCCCATTGTTGAAGAGCCATGGACAGGAAAAAGGAAGGAAGTCGAGATCCCTATACAGCAGAAGGTGCAGAAGAAGAATCAGAAAGCCAGTAAGGGCCAATCAGAAGCAATACTTACTAAGGATGATTTTGACATGATCGCATCGACGGTCATGGTGCACATGGAAGATATGATGATCGAGAAGGAGAAAAAGGACACGGTGATTCAAGAAGCTTTGCAGAAGAACCTTAGTGCCCTGCAAATTGTAACAGAAAAGTTTGAGCAGGTTCAGTGTAGCTTACCCATGATGCGAGATTCTGAGTCAGAAGGGAAGTCAAGAGGCACTTTGTAGCAGAAGGAACTGTATCTAGCCTTGACCATGCCTACGAAGTCCCTCTTTGTCCATCTTGATCCCTTAAGTGTCAGGCTATCACTGCCGGAACAATTAATCTTGGGTACGAAGGACCTAGATCATGTCGACCTTGACCTTGCGAAGATACCACTACCCGGTTTACACAATCTGCATCTATAGGTTGTTGAGGAGATTCATGAGCGAAGTATAGATGTTATGAGCCATCACACTGAGTTGCAGGCAATCTATAATAAATTGGAGGAATATAGCTCACAAAGGGCCATGGAACTACAAGATGAGCATGATCGATGGAAGAGACTAGAGTCTACGATCACTGCAGTAGCCGAGGAGATATCTGAATGTGATGTACAGCCAAACCCAGCGGATACTGTCGTTAATATCGGTGAAGTATTCAACGATCTTAAGGCATAGATGAAGGATATGGAGATCAATTATCAAGCAAAGATCATTGTGTTGGAAGTGCAGACTCCACCTGATCAACAACAGTTAAGAGCAAAGGAAGTAAAGGCCGTAGTAGAAAGTATAGCCATTGAGGTGGCTAAGTGCCAAAATATGTTAGATGAGGCGACGAAAACGTTCACTGCACTTGAAGAAGACCCAAAGTTGTTGGAAGTCAAGAACGTTGTGAAGGATAAGCAGGAAGCATTAGAACTGCTGGACGCAGAAGTTAAAGCGTTGCTGCCAAGAGAAAGACTCCAAAGGTACGTGAAAGTCAGGAACCTGAAAAAAAGAAGTTCAAGTGTTGAGAGAAAGAGAGAATGAAGTTGCAAACAGGTCACAACCCCTACAAGAGGAAGCCCATGAACTCACACAGCAAATCGAAGAAACGTTAAAGGAGTTGCGCAAAGGTTAAGAACAAGTGGAACAGCAAGCCGATGATGATATAACACTCAAAATGTTGGAAACTGTCAAACAAGTTGAGCAAGACACTAAGGAAGCAGTTGAAAAGTTGACTGTCACATACCAAGAGTTCGCTGCCAAGTTGGATCCGCGGGAGGGAGAACCGCAAGTAGAAAGTGGCTCGAGGATGAGCCACATGTAAGTATTAGGGACCTGTTGGGCTTGTCCCAAGTAGGGAATTTTTGTGCAAGACAAGTTTTGGAACTGCGGAGTTAAGCGCAGTTCAGTTGAAGGCTTTTTGAACAAGTCAGTTTTGGGATGCTACGAAGTGGAGTGCAACGCAGTGTCAAAAGAGCTACGAAGTACAGTGCTGCGATGAGCCTGATCTACGAAGATATGGAAAGGAAGAAGGTTGGATGGAAGACGGCACATATTCCAGCTAGACCATCGGTGGTATATTTTTGGTAATGATGCTCCATGATTACCAAGCAGTGGGTAAGGAGCAAAGCGGAGGAAAGCGACTGGTCACACATGCATGGAACCACTACCTGAGCCAGTCGCATAAGCATGTTAGTGGAAGAATGGCTCTATGAAAGCGACTTGTTGGCGTGGACGCGATAGGGAGGCTGATAGCGACGTGAGCATGCGCAGAGGGAGGCCATGACAAAATATTCGCTACCAGAAACCAGCAAGTCCGGTTAGCTAAAAACCGCGACAGTTTTGTAAACCTTAGGGTTTTTGCCTGCATATTGTAAAGACATGACCTGCGGGCATGATCTATAAATAAGGCATATTTTGTAATGGAAAAGGGTTGTTGTTATCATTTTTTATTCTCTATTGTTCATTAGTATTGAGAAATATTCTATTGAGAGACAATTTTGTAAAGGATGTGCAAGCTCTATGCGCAGAGGCATTGTTGTGGCCACAACAGATCCCATGCTTACTTAAGCACGGGAGCCCCGATCTTAATAAACACTATGGTGTTTGGGTGAGTCATTTTGTAAATGTTAGAATTTTGATTTTACCTCTAATGTTCTTCACCCATGCCTTTGGTTTGTTTTTTTGCAACTGTTGTTCATTTTTCCAAGGTGTTTCGGTATAAAAGGAAAAGAAAGCTAAATTTTTTATTATATTGGTGATTGTTATCATCATTCCGAAAATTAGCATTTGGAGTCTCCGAAACCCGCAACCCGACATTTGTGGGTTACAGGACTGTTGTTTGAAATTTTGGTATTTAGTGATCCCGCAATCCGCAACCCGACATTTGCGGTTTGCGGAACTGATCGGTAATAAGACCAAGGAATAATTACCCTGAAACCCGAACTCCGCAATGGCAGCATTCGGCTTTCGGGATGGTCATTTTTCGTTTATTTGTTGTGTGCTCCCGAAACCCGCAAACCATCGGGATGCGGATTTCGGGATGGATATTTTACGTCACAGTTCAATGTTCTGAAGCCCGCCACCCACACAGTAGGTTTTCGGCTTTCGGAAATCCTTTTTTTACTTTCATTTTTTGTGAACCCGCAACCCGCAAATCCATACTTTCCGATTTCGGCTTGCGGAATCTTTGAATAAAACTTCATGAACGTGATTGAATTCAATTCTGCATCCCGCTCTAGTTAATCTCAACCGTCCATTGTTATGAATTTGCGTCCATGTTGATTTTGGGTAATCAGTTAAGTCAGGATGCTCTATTTTGTCTATGGAAAGCTGGATCTCCCAAATTATCAGTTTTTTCTGTATAATTTGTAACAGTGGATACTACTACAAGATTTTCAATTGCTTCATGTTGGATGGACACCATTGCTCTGCCTTAAGTTCGCGGTGTCTGGTCTCGAGTTTTGACGTTTTGTTGTTTTTGCTCCGCTTATTAATGATCATCTCTTTTCACTTAAAATCCGATTTCAAAGCTTCTATCCTTCTCATCGAAGTTGGGTCAGATTGATCCGATTTGTTACGTGTGAAGAACTGATCACCCGTGTACTGGAACTCCTAATCGAGATGTTTTTGCAGGTCAATTCTATCACCGCAGCCTCCATTTCCATTATTAATTACCAGTTATAATTATCGATGGGGGGTTTCCTATAACCATGTGATCGTAAAAGAAATTCAAAATCATGCAAGCAGTAATTGAACCTGTACTTCGCACAAGCTTAAACTCAAATCTTGATTTTTTTCATGACAGTTGAAGTAATTATAATGGGTTCGTTGCGTAAGTTTAATTATTGCAAATTACCTCGCTTAATCGACAGCACCCTTCCTGTTGGTCTTAAAGTATCAATTAACGTGAAAATTCTACATTGCTCATTGCTTTCTGTAATAGGAAACTTTCTGCGCAGCGTTTTGGGCATACTGTTATCTAAAGATTTATCTAGGATGAGTAATTTCCATACAAGAGGTGAACCTTCTAATATTCATGTTGATAATGAGGAACTTTACCCCTTGTTGTATCAAGAAACGTTGCCACCACCATTTGATGCAGGTATTCATGATCTTAGCAGCGGTAGTAGTGAAGAGGACTTTGAAGCGTTATCTTCCTATGTGCAAAATTCCATGGGGCAGAGCAAGGAAATTCTGGAAGGACCAGCCGACCTTGATGACGATGTCATACAAGACTTTATAATCAATGGAGAACCTGACGTACCGGCCGCTATTTCTCAAGTAAATCCTTTAGTGGATTTCTTTGTTTCTGACCATGAATTACCTGATCCTGAGTTTCCTACAGCAAATGTTTCACAAACCATGCCACCTATCGAAGATAATGAACAATCTGTTATTGAATTTTTATGGTTCCACGAGACCCTATCTGATTAAAGAGCGAGTCTTTGTGACATCTTTTTGGTAATAATGTGGTGGAAAAATCCTTCAAGCTGGAAAGAAGCAAGTTTTATTGGATCGACTATTGGAGCCGATTTTTGTAATTTCTATTTTGTATAATTTCTCCTTTTGAAATTTTGGGTAAAATTTAGTATTTAAGGAGGAATGTTTCCCTTAGCAAAAGGGTTGGGAATTTTTGAATTACGATTCAGCAGGAGTATGGATTGAAGATGCTCTATCTATTCGAGCCATTGTAATTTTTGTACAAGACTTTTATATGCAGTAAATTTATCTTTATCCACCTTCTTGTGTTCTTCAAATTTCTTTGAGAATCGTTGAGTTAAATGTTTCAAATTGTCATCGGCTATTGCGTTCAATCTATTGCAGATCACTTATTGATGTATATGATCCTTCATATTGATTTTTCTGTATGTTTTAACTCATGCTCTGAATTGTTCTATTAAATTTCTTTGATTGAACAGTTCTCACTTTTATATTTCTGCAAATGATTCGATGCAACTAAATATGTATAATTAGTTGTCAATTTTTCAATTGACACAATGATTATAGATCGGGTATTTGAATGGGCTTAAACACTTTGAAGAATTGTCACTTAATTTCGTAATTGATAAAGCTTTAATTAACAAGTGAAGAACTCGAAGACATTTTTGTTTAAGGTACTTAATCACTTTTCCATCTCACTTCAATTCTGATCTGCACGACATCAACTCTTCCCTTTAGGCTAGATCTGACTCAAAATAGGTTCTTACCTTATGTAGGTTAAGTTAGATTTCGGTAACTAGTTTTCACTTTGTTTTCCTTGATAGGAAAACTGATCTTTCACGATCAAATCTTTTACTCATAGAGTGCCAGAGGAGGCCAAATATCCATGGGTGATTACCACACCAAACAGCTCGAGGATAGAATTTCCCTTGCGTAGGGTCTTTCGAAGCCTTTGGCTAGGTTTTCATCCCCTGTTGTGTGCCTTGGAACCCATTCCAGCATTTCGCACTCACCCTGCACCCTTGAGGCATCAACAAATGGTTCTATAAGGAGGGACACTAGTAAAACATGCCTAAGCAAACTACTAATAAGCCTCCTCCAGCAAGTACTTCAACGGTTCAAACCGGAAGCCAGAATAGGAATTCAACATCTAAACAACCAACTGATTTGCAACCGACAGTTCTCCCTATTACATTTGCGCAACCTACAGTTATACTTGTTACACCAGTGGTACGACAGGAGAACAGAGGAGAAATCATCTTCACGTCGCCCTCAATAGGATCCATTTTGTTAGAATAGTTATTGAAAACATACGCCGATAGGGTTTTAAGAGTAGAACAACAACGTCTTGTCGATCAAAGAAGACGCTATCTGGAAACTCTAAACTTAGAAGGTGTTTTGCAAGCTAGTGATTGGGAAGAACAGCAAGTTCCCACCTCACAGATCTCTGATCCACCGATTCAACCGACTGATAGTTTTAACACACAGGATCGACATACAGCTAATCACCAATCTGAAAACCAAGAGCTAGTCAATCGACCAAATTCTCCTGAATATAACTGCGAAGCCACTCTCGTAGGAACACAAGGTCAACCAAATCTTGGAGCCAGTGGTCTACCACCGTCCCCTCCTTCATCTTCATCATCTTCCTCGGACGCAGAGAATTCTTCTAGTTTGTCATCTGAAGAAGAAGAACAAGAACCTCTAATGGCTGGAGAAGGTCAAAACAGACCTTGGCTTGACCAAGGTGCAGTTTTCATACCAGACTCTTTCCATACACTTTTGAGGGTAGAGCGACCACTTGGTATTTTGCTTTACCATCCCAATCCATAACGTCCTGGGATGAATTCAAGAAACGTTTTACCCAGAAGTTCAGGGATGACAAAACACTGCAATATCTTGTCTTAGAGTTGTCCTCCATGAAAGCCAAAGGAAAACAAAGGGTAAAAGACTTTAACCAAAGGTTTTCATATCTCAAAAACAGAATTCCTACCAATCTTCTTCCTACTGAAGAATTATTGGTGGCTTATTATGAAAAGGGTATGCCTCCCTCCATTGCAATATGGGTCAAAAGGGCACAGAAGGGTACTCTACTGGAAGCATTTGATGAAGCAATCCAAGTTGATAAAGACATATTTTGTCTAGATGACAGCCCTGAATCCTCAGAAGGACAACCTTCCACTTCTAGGAAGAAAATTGAGATTGTGCCTAAACCCATAGTTCAGAACAAGGATTCATTTGATTTGACTGACATGAAGAAATTCCATCAGAAGATGTCGAATGAGATGGTGGATTTGAAGAAAAACACTAACGATAATCAGAATTAGAACAGAGGTTTTGTAAGGCCACCATTTAGGAGACCTTACCAGCCTCCACAAAATACACCACCACCAAATCCGGAAGATGCACTCACAAACAACGAACTCTTTTCTAGTTTTAGAGAATTGGCAGTATAATCCCAAGTCACCCCTGACACGTCTAATGATCAGACTACCTTGGATCCTCCACTACCTGAAGAAGAAGCAGAAGATGATCCACAGGTCAATGTTGTGGGTTGCTTTTCGGAACTTCCTATATGTGAAGAAGAAGAAGAACCTGAGGCGGTGTTTAACACACAATATCCTTATAATACAAGGTCAAGACTGCAGCCACCTCAAGAACCTTCATATTCTTCCCTGGTTCCCACAAGTAACAAGACTATCCCACAGAAGGATGCAGTCCTCCCTCAAATGGAGTACAACCTGGTTGAAGACCTAAAAAGAGTTAAAGAAAACATATCTTTGTTTGAGCTACTCAAGATTCCTGCTATGAGAAACTCTTTACCTAAAAACATGATAGTCAAATAGCCTACAGAGTCACAAAATAATAATCTAGACTCTGTCACTAAAACTAATGATCAAAAAACAGCAAGTAAGAGAACTCCTCCTTTCTTGCTTACTTTTGAGATTTTCAACCGGAATGTACACAACTGCATGATAGATTCAGGAGCATCATCAAATGTGATGCCCCTCTCTGTTTGCAGAAAATTGAATGCAACGTGGGAACTTTGTCCAACCCAGATTGTGCAACTTGACAGATCCAAAGTCAGAGTGATTGGAAAATTGAGAAACGTTCTGCTCACGTTGTAAGCTGATCCCAGGATCCATCAGACAGTTGACATTGTGATAGCTGACATCCCAGAAGCCTATGGGATCTAGTTAAGCAAGGACTGGTCATAGAAACTTAAGGGTTACTTTGCAACCGACTGGTCCCACTTATGGTTTCCATACAATGGTCAACCAAATAAAATTAAGATCAGCAGAGAACCTTTTATGAAACAAACAGTTACTGATCTTAATGATTCAAGTGAACCTGCTGGTTATCTCACCTCTCGTACAGAGAACTTTACATTCGATACCTTTTTCGGTGAGTTCTCAGCTGATGCCTCACCAGAAGAAAGCATTCATAATGAATCACATATCACTTAGGTTACTTCTGTACCTTTTTCTGGTGAAATTGTGCATAATGTATATAATGTGAATACAAATTTTAGATTAGACCCTGTCTCCTGGACTTTATTTTTCAATGGCTCCAAGTCCAAGGAGCGAGCTGGAGCGGGTTGTGTTCTTATCAATCCTAAACGAATGAAAATCATCATTGCTTGCATATTAGAATTTGACTATACTAATAATGTAGCCGAATATGAAGCTCTTGTGCAGGGGCTCATGAAGGCCATTGATTTGGGTGTTCAAGTAATAGAGTGCTATGGGGACTCCAAAATTATAGTCAAGCAATTCAGAAATAAGATACACTGCTTGTCTCCACGTTTGGCTAATTATCAAAAGTTGGTAAGGGAGCTAACCAACTCATTTTCAGCCTTCAATATTAAATCAGTTCCTAGATCACAAAATTTTGATGCAGATTTGTTAGCAAACACAGCTTCTAGACTGATTCTGCCGGAAGGTCTGTCTCCCCAATCTTTTTCAATTGAATTGATGTACAGACCATCTATTCCAGATAATGTGACTAATTGGAAAGTGTTTGATGATGACCGACAGATAATTGACTTCCTCACTGCTCAGGATACATTTCAAGACATGGCCATCAATGAAACAGAACATGAAAAGTCTCTCACTGATTCCTCAAACGTCATCCCGAAGTCGGTGATCAATCTAGAAAATTTTTACGATTTACAGGACAAATTCAAATCTCAGACTAATTGTAAAACTCAAAGTTCATCTTTAAATTATGAACGGGTCAACCTAAGCACCGAACAAGAACCTCGTTTCATCAATTTGGGAATTGATTACACCCTTGAAGAACGTAGAGCCATTATTGCATTGTGTAAACAGTATAAATATGTCTTTGCCTAGACTTATGACGAATTAAGAACGTTTGACACTAGCATCATGTTCCACAACATACCCATGAAACCAGAGGTTAAGCCATTTCAACAAGAGTTGCGGAAAATGCACCCCAGTTTAGAGTCTTCTGTTAAAAAGGAACTGGAGAAGTTACTCAATGCTCGGATTATCTTTCTGGTCAGGCACACTCAGTGGATCGCCAACTTAGTACATGTCCGTAAGAAAAATGGAGAAATTCGACTCTGTGTTGATTTCAAGAACCTAAATCGGGCTTTTGAGAAAGACAACTATCCTGTTCCACCTATGGAGCACATTCTTCAAAAGGTAGCTGGGTCAGAGATGTTTTCCCTCCTGGATGGTTTTTCAGGGTATAACCAGGTTATGGTCGCCCTGGACGATCAATTGAAAACAGCCTTCAGAACCCCATGGGGTACTTTTGCTTACAGACAGATGCCTTTCGGGCTTATCAATGCTGGAGCTACTTTTCAGAGAGCTATGGATATAGCTTTCCGAGGGTTAATGCATAATTCTCTCATGGTTTACCTTGACAATATCACTATTTACTCTAAAAAACGACATGAACATGTGTTCGCTTTATAACAAGTTTTTTATCGCTGCAGGAAATTCGGTATTTCTCTCAACCCGAAGAAATCTATTTTTGCAATAACTAAAGGAAAACTCCTGGGATTCATTGTTTTGAAAGAAGGTATGGTTATTGACCCTGAATGTACAGAGGCCATTTCAAAAATTGGTTTACCCGATTCGCGCAAAGAAATGCAATCCTTCCTAGGTAAGATCAATTTTGTATGGAGATTTGTACCAAATTTTGCTCAAATAGTCAAACCATTGCAACTCTTGGTCAAGAAATATGTACAGTTTGCTTGGTCGCAGGAACAGAGAGATGCTTTTATCAAAATTCGAAAAGCCATTGCAGAAGCTCCTGCCCTCATGTCCCCAGATTTTGATAAGGATTTCATTCTTTATACTTTTGCCACTGATTTTTCTTATGCAACTCTGCTAATGCAAAAGCATGATAATGATGCAGAAATCCCCATCTCTTTCATGAGCTCAACATTCAAAGGTGCAGAGCTTAAATATTCACAGATTGATAAGCAAGCCGATGTAGTTTATAAATCTGTCAAACATTACAGACCCTACTTGCTGAAGTCCCGAACCAAAGTCATTGTTCTGTATTCTGCTATCAGGAATGTCCTCATTCAGAAAGAGTTAGGGGAAAAGAGGGCCCATTGGATGATTGCCCTACAAGAATATGATCTTGAGATTAAATCGACAAAAATTGTAAAAGGGTAGGGCCTTTGTCTTCTTACTGCACAATCCAATGACCCCGCACAACAGCAGTCTAAATGGGATCACGAGGAAGAAATTCCCTCGGGTGTCGTTAACATTATTGATGCCCCGACATCAGAATGGTACGACAATATCAAATTTTTTCTGACCCATGGGTTTTCTCCTAAAACTCTCGATTTTAAGAAAAGAAGAGCTTTAAGACTAAAGTCTGCTCCTTATCAATTCATTGATCAAGTTCTTTTTAGAAAAAATTATGATGGAGTATTTCTCAGATGCTTGGAAAAACATGAAACTGATGACATTTTGTTTCAATTTCATGCAGGTCCAGCTGGAGGCCATTTTTCAGGAGATATGACAGCACACAAGATTCTCAGGGCTGGATATTATTGGCCCACACCGTTTAAAGATGCCTATGCTTATGTGAGAAAATGTGAGCCATGCCAGAAATGCACAGGGAAGTTTAGGAAACCTGCATTTCCTTTACAACCAGTTACGATTCAGTTTCCATTTCAACAATGGGGACTGGATTTTGTTGGGCCTATAAACCCTCCTTCATCTCTCCAACATAAGTATATTATCACAGCCACGGACTATTTCACTAGATGCATTGAAGCAGCTCCTCTTAAACAATGCAACGCCACTCAAGTAATCTCTTTCCTTGACAGCCAGATTGTCACACGCTTTGGTGCTCCAGAGTATTTAGTTTTCGATAATGCATCCTACTTCTCTTCAATCGATATAACTAAATATGCCTTTGAGATGGGAATTAAGCTTAAATTTTCTGCCAATTATTACCCTCAGGGTAACGGCTTGGCTGAATCATCAAATAAAAACCAAATTAATATTCTCAAGAAAATTGTAGCCTCTCATCACAGAGATTGGCATACATAGTTGTATAATGCATTATGGGAAAATCAAATTAACCCAAAAGCAGTGATTGCAAACTCGCCATACTGTTTGTTTTATGGCAAAGAAGCCATTCTCCCCACTAATCTCACCATTCCTTCGTTACAATTGGCCCAGTCTGTTCAAGAAGATGATTCTTCTCCCCTCCAGCAAAGAATTGACACCCTCTTGAAGCTAGAGGAGGACAGGGAAATAGCCAAGAACAAGTTTTATCATCATCAGCAAATGGTGAAGAGATGGTTTGATGAAAAATCTTCTTCCGATAGGGAGTTTTCTATTGGTGACCTTGTTTTGAGGTGGGACAAGTAACATAAAGATAAAAATATGTACACCAAGTTCCAACGTATTTGGCTCGAACCTTTCATTATTACAGAAATGATTGGTCCCAGCACAGCCCGATTGCAGACATTGGAGGGAGTTGTAGACACCTACCCGGTGAATATATCTCTTCTCAAAAAGTATTTCATCTGAGCAATCTAATGCAGTTGTACATAGGTGTGATTTTTTTTTTTAATCATTTGTTTTATTGCGTTCATATTTTGATTGGTTTTCTTGTTTTGTTATTGGTTTTCATTAATAAGGCTTCATACTTGTGGTAATGGCTTATGATCACTTTTCTTAGCAACAATTGCTTCTGAAGTTTCAGCATCGTTATCAATCTTACTTTCTGGATTTTGATTAGAATTTGCTCTGAAGAATAAACAATCAAATAAGTGCAGTGTCTTTCGATACTTTTCACTTTGATCATTATCTTTCACCATGCTTTATCTGTGTAATTGAGGTATGGAGTATGGTCATCATTTCTCTATCTGGTGTTTCATGGTTGAACGACATATCATAATGACCCGACCAATTCCGATTGCTCATGGATCCTTTTACGATCACTTTGAATATGAAATTTGTTTAAAATTATAAGTTACTGGGTGGGTGGTCTTGTTATCAAGCTAGCCCATTAGGTTCATAGGTGTTTAAAGTGGAATGACATCTTCACATCAAGCCACCACACTTGGAAGCTGACTTTCAGTTCTGCTGGAAGGTGGAAGATCCTATTACAGATCGGTCGATTCATGATCCGCAAAGCACTGGTGAGTAACATTATCACCAGATGGTCACCAAGCCATGGTAATTCCTTGTAGCTTATGCCAAAATAAAGTGTTTTCTTTTTATAATATTTTGTTATATACAAGAACAGGAGGGTCTTATCACAAGCCAGCCCTGCTATGATCATGATTTTGAACTTGGACAGGAATTATCACTATATGGTCACCAAACCATGATGATTTCTTTTGGTTGTACAACCAGAAGATAAGGAGTCTCATCATCGAGCTAGCTTGACCAGTTTCCAGATCGGGCCTGTGAATGGCACTGTTTCATCTGATCACCAAGTCAGTACAGTGGTCTTGTATCAAAAAAAAATTATATTTAAAAAAAAGAGAGAGAGAGAGAGAGAAGAAAAAAAAAAAAGGACAAAAGATAAGATGATGAAGTGTTATTGAATATATATGTAATTAATAAACCAAGGAGATCTGTAATTAGGATATCCATGAGCATTTCTAAGACTGTGCCCAGATTCAACACAAGCTGGTTTTCTATGATTACATCATGGTAAAGATTCGGTATCACTCTCTAAATCTCCTTATCAGATGAGTGTTATCTTTACAATGATCATTGATTGAGATTTATCCATTTTTATGTTCACTGTTTGTTGGTTGTTATCTTTTCAGTATCTTCTATGACTTGGGTTTCAATAAATCGGTTGATCAACATGTTGTCTTTAGTTGGATTTGATTACAGAGATAACCGGTTCTTCCCAGCCAGTCTCCATTTGTTGTGGCCACAACAAATCCCATGCTTACTTAAGCACGGGATCCCCGATCTTAATAAACACTACAGTGTTTGGGTGAGTCATTTTGTAAATGTTAGAATTTTGATTTTACCTCTAATGTTCTTCACCCATGCCTTTGGTTTGTTTGTTTGCAACTGTTGTTCATTTTTCCAAGGTGTTTCGGTCTAAAAGGAAAAGAAAGCTAAATTTTTTATTATTTTGGTGATTGTTATCATCATTCCGAAAATTAGCATTTGGAGTCTCCGAAACCCGCAACCCGACATTTGCGTGTTACGGGACTGTTGTTTGAAATTTTCGTATTTAGTGATCCCACAATCCAGAACTCGACATTTGTGGGTTGCAGAACTGATCAGTAATAAGACCAAGGAATAATTACCCCGAAACCCGAACTCCGCAATGGAGGCATTCGGCTTTCGGGATGGTCGTTTTTCGTTTATTTGTTGTGTGCTCCTGAAACCCGCAAACTGTAATTTCGGGATGCGGCTTTCGGGATGGATATTTCACGTCACAGTTCAACGTTCCGAAGCTCGCCACCCACACAGTAGATTTTTGGCTTTCGGAAATCCTTTTTTTACTTTCATTTTTTGTGAACCCGCAACCTGCAAATCCGTACTTTCGGATTTCAACTTGCGGAATCTTTGAATAAAACTCCGTGAACATAATTGAATTCAATTCCGCACCCCGCTCTAGTTAATCTTAGTCATCCATTGTTATGAATTTGCGGCCACATTGATTTTGGGTAATCAGTTAAGTCAGGATGCGCTATTTTGTCTATGGAAAGCTGGTTCTCCCAAATTATCATTTTTTCTGTATACTTTGTAACAGTGGATACTACTACAAGATTATCAATTGATTCATGTTGGATGGACACCATTGCTCTGCCTTAAGTTCGTTGTGTCTGGTCTCGAGTTTTGACGTTTTGTTGTTTTTGCTCCGCTTATTAATGATCATCTCTTTTCACTTAAAATCCGATTTCAAAGCTTCTGTCCTTCTCATTGAAGTTGGGTCAGATTGATCCGATTTGTTACGTGTGAAGAAGTGATCACCCGTGTACTGGAACTCCTAATCGAGATTTTTTGCAGGTCAATTCTATCACCGCAGCCTCCATTTCCATTATTAATTACCAGTTATAATTATTGATGGGGGGTTTCCTATAACGTTGTGATCGTAAAAGAAATTCAAAATCATGCAAGCAGTAATTGAACCTATACTTCGCACAAGCTTAAACTCAAATCTCAGTTTTTTTCATGACAGTTGAAGTAATTATAATGGGTTCGCTGCGTAAGTTTAATCATTGCAAATTTCCTCGCTCAATCGGCATCACCCTTCCTGTTGGTCTTAAAGTAGCAATTCACGTGAAAATTCTGCATTGCTCATTGCTTTATGTAATAGGAAACTTTCTACGCAGCGTTTTGGGCATCCTGTTATCTAAAGATTTATCTAGGATGAGTAATTTCCATGCAGGAGGTGAACCTTCTAATATTCATGTTGATAATGAGGAACTTTACCCCTTGTTGTATCAAGAAACGTTGTCACCACCATTTGATGCAGGTATTCCTGATCTTAGCAGCGGCAGTAGTGAATAGGACTTTGAAGCATTATCTTCCTATATGCAAAATTCCATGGGGCAGAGTAAGGAAATTCAAGAAGAACCAGCTGACCTTGATGACGATGTCATACAAGACTTTATAATCAATGGAGAACTTGACGTACCGGCCACTGCTTCTAAAGTAAATCCTTTAATGGATTTCTCTGTTTCTGACCATGAATTACCTGATCCTGAATTTCCTACAGTAGATGTTTCACAAACCATGCCACCTGTCGAAGATAATGAACAATCTGTTATTGAATTTTTATGGTGCCACGAGACCCTATCTGATTAAAGAGCGAGTCTTTGTGACATCTTTTTGGTAATAAGGTGGCGGAAAAATTCTTCAAGCTGGAAAGAAGCAAGTTTTATTGGATCGACGGTTGGAGCCGATTTTTGTAATTTCTATTTTGTATAATTTCTCCTTTTGAGATTTTGGGTAAAATTAAGTATTTAAGGAGGAATGTTTCCATCAACAAAAGGGTTGGGAATTTTGGAATTACGATTCAGCAGGAGTATGGATTGAAGATGCTCTGTCTATTCGAACCATTGTAATTTTTGTACAAGACTTTTATATGTAGTAAAGTTATCATTATCCACCTTCTTGTGTTCTTCAAATTTCTTTGAGAATCGTTGAGTTAAATGTTTCAAATTGTCATCAGCTATTGCGTTCAATCTATTGCAGATCACTTATTGATGTATATGATCCTTCATATTGATTTTTTTGTATGTTTTGACTCATGCTCTGAATTGTTCTATTAAATTTCTTTGATTGAACAGTTCTCACTTTTATATTTCTGCAAATTATTTGATGCAACTAAATATGTATAATCAGTTGTCAATTTTTCAATTGACACAATGATTACAGATCAAGTATTTGAATGGGCTTAAACACTTTGAAGAATTGTCACTTAATTTCTTAACTGATAAAGCTTTAATTAACAAGTGAAGAACCCGAAGACATTTTTGTTTAAGGTACTTAATCACTTGTCCATCTCACTTCAATTCTGATCTGCACGACATCAAATATTCCTTTTAAGCTAGATCTGACTCAGAATAGGTTCCTACCTTAGGTAGGTTAAGTTAGATTTTGGTAACTAGTTTTCACTTTGTTTTCCTTGATAGGAAAATTGATCTTTCATGATCAAATCTTTTACTCATAAAGTGCCAGCGAAGGCCAAATATCCGTGGGTGATCACCACACCAAACAACTCGAGGATAGAATTTCCCTTACGTAGGGTCTTTTGAAGCCTTTGGCTGGGTTTTCATCCCTTGTTGTGTGCCTTGGAACCCATTCCAGCATTTCGCACTCACCCTGCACCCCCTAGGCATCAACGGGCCTTTTGAGAGAGAAGAGAGTCTACAACCGAGTGCACAGAATGGAACTGTTGTACCCTTCCCAAATACTAATACAACAACAGTTCCTGTGGACGTAGCTCCCATCCTGAGGGTGAACCACGTTAAATATTGTGCAGTGTGATTGTTTATGTGTTCTGCACTTGTCTGTTTGCTTACAAATGAATGCTTGAATTCTCATTTATCAGTTGATATGTTCATGCTTTTATATGTATTCTCCATGGGAATGAGATGGGAATAATATGTTAACTATTACATGAATGGATGAATGTTGAATGCGTAGTATTTCTGAGTTAACGAATGCATAAGTCATTTAGATAAGTACTTAACTACGAGAGTTCGCGTCGTGTGACTCCCTAGAACCACACCACCGG
This sequence comes from Larix kaempferi, assembly GCA_027924585.1. Lineage (NCBI taxonomy): Eukaryota > Viridiplantae > Streptophyta > Pinopsida > Pinales > Pinaceae > Larix > Larix kaempferi. Next base: position 22,423,651 of record BSBM01000094.1, on the reverse strand, counting down.
AATTGTTCAAAGTAGTGTATTTTGTCCCGTTGCATAAGTTGTGAGACTGAATAATCTAAGGAAGTAGATGAATGAATAAGTACTACGTAAAGTCTTCACGAGCAGTTAAGTCCGAAGAGGGAGCGTATAAGTCAGTTGCGCTACCCTGTCTGTTGAACCCTACTTGAACCACGTAGTCCTTGGATGCGTTGGTTGTGCAAGCATATTAGCTTGTATAAGTGTTGACCGTGACGAAGGCTATCATCATGCAGTCCTCATCCTGAAGAACGATCCCATAGCACGTTGCACAGTAGTTCTATCTGAACAAATCATCACATAGTTGTGGAAACCCGATTCCACAGCTCCCCCATAGCTCCACCTCGGGTGAGACCTCAGTCTGTTCGCAGGCTGTTTCTGAAAGGGCCAGTGAAAAGGGGTTTTGTTTGTTCCTTGAAACCACGAAGAACCTGGGTCTTTATCGAAAACCTCAAGACAGTTATATAAGCCAACAAACTCGCTGACAGTTTCGCTGTGTTTTGGCCAAGACTCGCCAACCTTTTCACTCCGACCAGATTTTTTGCCAACGTGTCGCGGCCCTTGGGCCAACTTTGCATCGGGAATGTGTCACCATGGTTTGGGAAAAACTCACCGACTGTTTCATTGTGTTCTGGCCAACACTCGCCGACCATTTTAATCTGAATATAGATTTTGTTGTCGACCTTTTTCCGCTACACTTGAGCAAGCTTCCCACCATCACGTCGTAGTTTCTTAGCAAGACTCGCCGACCGTGTCGGATCATTTGACTGAATCCTGACGATAGTTTCGCAACAACTAAGGAAAGCTCGCTGAAACGGTTGGGGAAGGTTGTTTTTCTAGTGGTCCACAAATCGAGATGGGGCATTAAAGCCAAAGGGTAGATTCATTAAATGAACCCACCAACCAATCCCGTTAGCATTTATGGCAAGGGTTTTATATATAGAAGAGGGATTTCTTTCAATTTTGTTTGCAAAAGTCTTTATGAACGTCGTTGTGTGCAAATTGAGTAACCTCCATTCTTCGAACGCCGACCAACTCTTGCCGCCGAAACTCACCAGCCTAGCCACTCCGCTAGTAAAATGTAGGCAGCCTAAATGCCATTTTTCTTTTTCTTTTTTTAGATTAAGTTGTTTGATTTGGGTTTGTTTTAAACTTCACTTTCAAATCCTTTCCTGCTGGTTTCAGGTTTTTTTAAGGTTTTAAGGGCAGGGTTGTCTAGTTCCGACCTAGAGCCATTTTTATTTCTCATGCATGAGGCTGCCACAGCCGGCTGAGCTTCTGCCCCTTTTTCCCACCTTAACCTTTCTGCCTAGCCGCCCGTCATAGCCCGCATACCTTCTTTTGGCCGGCATGACTGTGTGTATTAGCCGATTGAGTTGGCTACGGCCAGTAGCTTCTATGCTTTACCAGGTTCCCAGTCGCCATAAGACTAACCTTTAAAGAGGTTTTGAGCACCTAGCGACCACACAGAAGACAATTTTGGTCCTAGCTTGTAGTTCAATTTTCCGCATTTTGTAAATAAACATTCATGCCGCTAAGCCCTTTTTCTCCAAAACTCACACGGCATCCACAACCCGCCTAGTCGTAGTGTTAAGCATGTCGCACCCATCAAATTATGTTTCTATAAAAGGGGGAAGATATAAAATCTTGTCACTCAAACGAGTTTTAAAACTGAAAGGAAAACTACCATTGGAGTAACGTTAAATCGGTTTTAATGGAGAAATGCGTCGAAACAGTCCCACTTACTGTCCCGTTGCACTCTGTTTTTTTTCCAAATTTATGCACATCCCTGGGACATATCAGACCTTAATAACATTGTTCCGTTAGCTTGGAAATCATCATTTGCTTGACTATTTGTGCATGTTGTAGTATCTCCAAGCTGCATTTGTTGCTTTTATAAGTTTGTTTGTACATTAATCCAAATGAAAATTAAACTTGGTATTAACCCTTAGGTTTAAATTTTGATGCAAACAGTTTAATAAACACCTATTGTATTTGGAAAAACTTCATTGCAATTTAAAAGCAAAACAAACACTCATTTTTCCAGTTATGCTCATTAATTATACCATGGATAATGAATTGTATGTAAATGTTTTGATCCCTCATTTATTCATCCTATGTCTCATCAGATTTGATATGCACAAGCATTCCGCTAGGCGAAAGACCAAGTTAGTAGAATCAGACTCAGACATTGAGATATTATTCGATACCTCACTAGAGACAATGTTCGGAGATACTAAATTCGTAACAGGAGGCACTCCATAGTTCCAATGGGGTGAACTATACAGATCCATCATAGATGGAGATGTCCCTGACACTTCCATCAAAGATTCAATGGTCTGCCAGAACATAAAGAGGTCCGGCCTCCATAAGGCAGCCACACGCTCATAATTATTCCCATGCTCAGAAGTTATCGGTTGGATTTTTCCCCGAGTAGATGTTAGTACCAGGATCATTTCAGATGTTAAAGGAGAAGGGATTGCATCCTTCAAACCAAGCCACATAGATGCAGCGTACAAGTTGCCTTCCCCTAAAATCATGATGACTGACGACTGGATAGCAGAGGCTAATATGGATTATTTTGAGTATGCTAAGAAGATGACAGTCCCTGAAATACAGTTGAGACCAAAGTCTAGCGGATATTATGATAGTCAACACTTGAGGACCCCATATAGAATCATAACTTTGATGTTGAGCAGGGTTTTTGGCTTGGAAAGTGGAAGTACATATAAACTCAGTTGGGTACCAATGATGTACCACATTGCCACACATGGTGCAATTTTCAACTGGGAAGATATTACTTCTGAGAGTATGGAATCACACATTGTTGCATCGCAAGGAGGACTGACACAGAAAAAGTTGACTTCTTCATGTCCTCTTATCTCCTGGATTGCATATTGACCAGACACCATTTCCCTATTTTGGGATGTGTTTGGAAGCTGGTCAAATCTCCCCTACATGTAGCCTACCAGAAGACATGGATGCACAAATGCGCAAGTCCCTACAAACTGATTTGTGAAGCATTGATCATGCCACTATACTGGCTAATATTCAAAGAAGAACCAAATTGTATGTCGAAGAAAACCTTGTCAATTATCGTGGAATATGGAGATTATTACTTCTCTCCAGAAGGCACATATATCAGGATGTATGGGGGGACCAAACCCCCTTTTTTGTTGCCTCAATATGCAACCGATTTTGTTGTGCACAAAGAGGTCGTAAGGCAAGTTTTCCTCAATGGGATTGGGAGTTTTCTTCATGAGAAGAAGAAGGCTTCCTACCCGCCACTGTGTTTCATTATCGGCACATACAAGTTCCCCAAGGTGAAGGGGGACGAGGATTTTGTCAAATATTTAGAGGCCTTTCATTTTAGGACGAAGAGTTTTAGAAGAAATGATAGCCTAGATAAGGTCGCTCAGCATTCTGCTTCTTGCATAATTAAATTTGAATATGCCAATCACTTCCACAAGGATGAAGAAGTGTATCGGAGCGCAAGAAACATGACCGAGTTGAACAAGCATTTTCATCCCAAAAGCGGGGGTAGTTCCAGTGCTGCTGACAAAGCTACAAAAGAAGCAGAGTTACAAAAACAACTAAAGGAATCTTAAAAAAGAGGCCGAGAGGAAGGAAAGAGAAGTTGTTGAAGAACATCAAAGGGAAGCAGAGAGGAATCTTAAATAAGGAACGAAAAGGCTACAAAAGGAACAAGCGGACAGGCTAAGAGTAGAAGAATTGGAGAAACAGCAGAAAGAAGAAGCCGAGAGGCAGGCTGCTGAGGAATTAAAAATAAAAGAGGAAGAAGAAATTAAAGAAAGAGCAGAAAGAGAAGCGGTGGTGCAACAAAAGCAAAAGGAAGAAGAAAAGTCCATGGAATTTGTGGAAAAGGAAAGCCGGAATAGGCAGAATATGGACATAGACCCACCTGAGGTGTCTGATGCGACTAATCCGGATTTATGCAGTAACGCAAAAGAATACACAAATATCCATAAAAACAAAGATGCAACGGAAATAACACTTCATTTCATTAATCAAAGAACTAAAACTTGTTTACATACAGGATGGAAATAAACTAGCTAGAGTGCTAGTAGCTGATCTCTGAGGAGAGATGTGGCAGCTACATGCCTCTGAACTCTATGTTACAATGAGGCTCGAAGGCCTATATATTATTGAGAAACAAGGGAAACCCTACACATCCAAAAACCTAACCCTAGGAGGTGAAACGCCATACTATGGGCCCCGTTGGGTAACTTGGTACATCAATTTCCCGAGGTCGTAACTTTGGAATACTACCTCTGTTTGACGCACATGATAAATCGTTAGAAAGATCTATTCAAGGACTACAACCATATATAGAAAATTTTGAGTTTGAAATGGGCTCCTATTTGACGGACCATCAGATGCTGAAAAAACGCCGTTTAGGGCCTCAAAACGGCTCCGAAAGTTTAGGACCCGAACACTGCCAAAAATAGTAAATTGTGCTACAATTAAGGAAACTGAAAAGCTTAAGAAACAATGGTGGGGGTCCAAGTGGAATAGGTGGGTGGCCACCAATATCTTCCTGGATCATTCCTCTCCCCTTAGGAAGCAATGGTCCGCATTGCATTGAGTCCCTCCATGAGATGAGGAAACTTCTGCTGAACTTGGTCCCTGGTGAAGGAGTTGGCCTGCTTTGACAACTCGATACAGATGGATCTTCTTTTGGCGGGTGTTCTTGATCTGTGTGTCCATAATCCGATCAATTGTGGCTTGTTCCATGCAATCTGGGTTTACTCTGTTGGTGTGAGTTGTTCTGCCACGTCTGATGTGTCCAATAGAGGTGGAAAGTAGGGTCGAAGGCGGTCCACATTGAACACTGGTACAGACCAAGGAATGGTGGAATACTGAGCTCGAATGCATTGTCCCCGACAGCCTTGGTGATGGTGTATGGCCCATATCAGAGCGGGCAAAGCTTGCGGTGGGGTCCGGTGAGGCGCTCCTTCTGCAAATGTAGCCACACTTTGTCTCCCACCTGGAAGTTGTGTGGCACCCCATGTTGATCATGTCACTGCTTGTACTTAGCATTTGATCTATCCAATATGTCATGAACCTATTGGTGAATGTGCTGAATGCGCTCAATGAAGCTGTTCACCTTGGAAACTTCAGACTGGACATGAGCCGAATCAGTCCGAGTAGCTGCAAATGGCATGGCTACGTCAATGGGACATAGTGGCTGGAATCCCAAGCCCACCTGAAAGGGGTTGTGGTCGGTTGAGCTATGGAGGGCTCGGTTATAGCTATGTTATACATAGGGGAGGCTCTCATCCTATGTGCGTGGATGCTTTGAGTTGTACATGCGCAAAATGTGGATGATCATCCTGTTGACGACCTCTGTCTGGCCATCAGTTTGGGGATGCAAAGCTGTGGACTTTGTGACCTTGGTGTTGATGTATATGTAACTTCGGAATGTATTTCACATATATGTATATTGTATTCCTATAGAGATGGTATTATTCCTCTATAAGGAAGTGTTGTCATTTATATTGTAAATGTCGTAACTTATTCTTGATGGGTTATTAGACCACCTTGTTGGGGTCGGCCCTGTATAAGTCATGTGGGTCAAAGGGTTATTAGACCACCCTATTGGGGGTCCGCCATGTGGGTCAAAGGGTTATTATACCACCCTATTGGGGGTCGGCCCACTCAGCATTATGTTATGTGGTTAAGTTCGAGCCTACATGAGTTAGGTAAAAACGCAAGTCAAGTCAAGTATAAATAGAGTGCGGGAGGCACTCTATTTGTTCACTCACTTCTCACTCATGCACTCAAGGAGGAGTGGTGCACTTATGGAGGAGAAGGATCTGCTGCTAGGTTGTGTCTATCTCTCATGGTTGGTTGTATCATTGCTCTATCTATCTCTGAGGAAGTTATTGGGGTTTTTCACCTTTATGGTTTTCCCCAAGTAAATCTTTGTGTCTCTTGTGTGCTTGCGTTATTGTCTCCATGATTGATATGCTGTACATGTTGTTCTCTCAGTTAAGATCCTAGATCAGATTGAAGTAAATTCTGAAAATTTAACATGGTATCAGAGCTAGCCTGAAAGAAGGCATGATATGGCATGTATGACACTTGTTGCACTTACGATGCTAGGGCTTGATATAGCAAAAACCAGTCATCGTAGCACTTTCGCTATAAATCCGTCTTGGAGAATTTTTCAGATCTGAAATTATTACAGGACGAAGCTACGATCCCCATGTACCTTGTTTCCAAAGGACAACCTCTAATTCGTTTTACTTTGTGATTTATGATCTGTACAATATAGGGTTTCTGCCTCTTCCAGATCTGAGTCAAAATCAGGTGACCTTGGGAAAAAGGTCATAACCTGGGCTAGGAAGCTCCAAATGCAATTTCGTAAAAATTGTCAGGCAGTACACAGACTGTAATATCTCAGGAAACGTTTTCAGAGGCCGAAGTTGAACCAGTGACACGTGTCACGCCATACAAGTTCACTCTCCTGTATTATCCCATAAACAGGTCATGTTGCGACACTTGGCATAACTCTCTCTCAGAGAGTCCAATTGAGGTCAGACCTGTCAGGATGGAAATATAACAGGCCGATATATCTCAGGAAACTTTTTCAGATGCCGAAGTTCAAACAGTGACATGTGGCACGCCGTACAAGTTCGCTCTCCTGAATTATCCCAAAACAGGTCACGTTGCGACACTTGGCATAACTCTCTCTCAGAGAATCCAATTGAGGTAAGGCCTATCAGGATGGAAAGATAACAGTTCAGGCTATCTCATGAAACTTTTTTAGACCCTGTGGATCGAAAAATTTGGAGGTACACCAGAAACAATCAGGTACATATTTCTGTCAAAAACATAATTATTTTTTGAGTACCTTCATTCATGGCTTCCGGAATTTAGGGCTTTGAAGAAAGTTGGAATTTTTGTAATCGGAGACCACGGCTGAATGCTACTCATTAAAATAAAAATTTAGAGACCAAGATCAGAATTTTTGGTTGGGAAGAAGGCCAGGCTTGATCAAACCCTAGTTCGGGACTTTGATCAGAAAAGTGGAAAATTAGGGCTTCTGTATAAATGGGAATTTTTGAAATCTGTGACCATGGCTGGAAGCTCCTCAGAAAAATAGAAGCTTAGAGCTTTGGATCAAACCTTTTGGTTGGGAAGAAGAGTGTGCTTCATCAAACCCCAGTTCAGGGTCACGTCTAGTGAATCCGAAAATTTCAAAGGCAAAATTGAGGAGTGAAACTTTGCAGTTTTCAAATTCTGAATATACCAATTTGATCAACTCATCAAGGCGCATATTTCTATCCTTTCAAAAGTTTGAAATTCAAAGTTTGAATTTTTGGGGTTTCTCTGACAAACCCATATCCAGCTCCAGGTCCAGTTCTTGCAAATCAAGTGGATAGGGTTAATGGATTGGACACCTGCATAAGTGAAGGAGTTCATGTTTCAGAGGGAGATGAGGCTAAGGCTTTACATAAGGAGATTACAAGCGATCTCGATAGGTATGACTCATCGAGGTATGTTTTGAGATTTGTTCATGATTAATTTTATGGTATGTTTGTCTTCATGTTATTACGGTTAGTACAATCTTGATTTTAGATTTGTCGTATCACCTTAACAAAATTATGAATGCATGATAGAAGATATTCATTGGTTAGGGTGTTGACACTTATGATTGTACTAATGCATTATGGTGTTGTATATGTTGTCTACTAACATGAAAGGTACACCAAGAAAGACAAATCATGTTCCAGTTCAAGAACATATGATCATGATGACATGAGGATAAAGACTCATCCATTGTCATGGATCTCATAGAAGATCCATTTACGAGGTATGTATAACTTGGTTTTATAATGGCTAACCTATGAGATATACAGGTTACTAGCACAAGTCATTGAAGAAGAACAAGAAGACATCATGTGAGTATGTTAGACATAACTAACTAGCATGCTAATCCAGGTATGTTTTTCCTATATCAAGATAGAATCCTACCTTGGGTTAGGATCTTATATTGTTGTTGATAATGATTATTCATGAAGTCATAGGTTTGAATAATCATGGTTGTATGCATATTATGTTTCTTACCATAATTGATGATATGACTAACAAGAAGAATCATGAAGGTATAGGTTTGAGTAATTATAGGTTTAGACATGTTATGCTTCTTATGATTTGACTAACCATAAGAATCCTACATAAACCTTGAATGATAATGCTTATTATTTCTGTTTGAAATGATCATGACTATACATGCTTGAGATTATTGTGTTTTAATAGCATACTAATGAATGTATGATTTTATATGAGATCACAAGGATAACACAATCATGATACTAATAAGCATGCATAGGGACCAAGGATGAATATGAGTTCAAGAACAGGTAATCCAAGAAGCAAAGATCAAGAGGGAGTACACTCCAGTTGTTCCTGCAAGAAAGCAAAGGAACACACTTCAGTAGTTTCTGCAAGGATGCAGACATTCAGAGGGAGTCGACCATCTTTCCACAACAGAAAGGTGTAGAAGAAGCTACTTTAGATTAGGACTCCAGCAGCTCCTGTAAGGAAGCAAAGACTCAGAGGGAGTCCACCCAACGAACAAACAAAGATAAGTATTTTAATTTCTTGCATATTTGTTTGTTTAAATAAAATTGTTCAATGATGTATATGCTCATGTTCCTAGACTTAGGATATGTATTGTGCATATTAGAATAGTTGCATTGATGAATAGTATACTACTAATATACATGGGTAAGTGGCCTATGGCACTGTAGAACATTCCATTGCTACTTATCTAGAATGAAACCTCTTTGCTGACATGTTGGGAGTTGTGCACACTCTGAACAGTGTTCTGGTAGAGATTGGAAGGCATCTAGAAAGTTACGGAATATGGATAAATGTTGTATTGAAGCATTGGCTAAGATAATTGCATGACTGTATGACATATTTCTTTATGTGTAAGAATTTGTTCTGAAAATTATGAGATGTTTCTAATCATGCAATTTAACCTGTTTTGTAGGAAAGACCGTATATCTTCACCTACAAAAGGACTACAACATTTGTTCCAGCAACAAAGATATCTATTGAAGATATTGAAGTTCCCAAGAATGCCATGATCCGTCGATCATGAAGAACGATGTTTGGGATGCGGTCCCAAGAGCTGAAGGGAAGTCTGTTGTGACTTCCAAATGGAACTATCAAATCAAGCATGTTGCAGATGACAGCATTGAGAAATATAAAAGTGATGAAATAGAAGATGCACCAGATGGATTTCAAGACAGCATGGTGTAGTCATATATGTGTGCAGAACATGGTATGGTAGGATAGACAGCTTTCTATCCAGTTTGGGCGTTACCAAGAGTAAAGTGGATTCCAACCTTTACTACAAGGTTGAGGAAGGAAATCCAGTGATACTACTTTTGTATGCGGATAACCTGTTTGTTACAGGTGAAGATAGATTGATTGCCGACATGCAGCGGAAGCTTGCTGCCGAGTTAGAGATGAAGAACTTGGGGATGATGCACTATTTGTTTTTGGCTTGGAGATGTGGCAGAGTGCAGATGGAATCTTCCTTGGACAAGGGAAGTATGCAGTAGAGATCCTGAAGAGGTTTGGGATGATGGACTGCAAGGATATGGCCACACCTATGGCATCGAATATGAAGCTTCTATGCGATGCTTCATCTGAGCTGGTTGATGTCTCTATGTATCGTCAGATGATTGGGTGCTTGATGTGCCTGATGAATGCAAGACCAGAAATTTGCTTTTTGCTGTGAACACATTGAGCCAATTCCTGATGGATCTGAGGAGTGTTCACCTGGTTGATGTAAAGCATGTTCTGAGGTACCTAAAGGGTACAGTGGATTATGGGCTCAAGTATGAAGCGAATCAAAAGTTTAACCTACAGGGTTATGTTGATTCAGATTGGGTTGGCAGTTCTGCAGATAGGAAGAGCACATCTAGGTGCTGCTTCAATATGGGATCAGGTGTGATCTCTTGGTTTAGCAGGAAACAGTCCTGCGTAGCACTGAGTATAGCTGAGGCAGAGTATGTTGCATCCTTTTCAGCTAGTTGTGAGGCAGTATGGCTATGAAAGCTACTGTCTGAGTTATTTGATCTCCCGTTGGAGGCTACCGGTATCTTGTGTGACAACTAGAGTTGTGTGAAGCTGTCCGAGAACCCAGTGTTTCATGACAGGTCGAAACACATAGAGATCAAATATCATTATATCAGGGATATGGTGCAGAGAGGAGATGTGAAGCTCCTGTATGTTGTGACGGATGAGCAGATTGTAGATGTGCTGACGTAGCCACTAGCCAGGGTGAAGTTCGAGTACTTCAAAGAGAGGCTTGACATGCTTCAGATCGAGGACACTTCGAGGAAGAAGTGATGGACACATTTGTTGAATCCATTCCAAGCATGTTGGAAGGGGGACCCTTCACATGGCTGTGGATGTAAGCGCTAGATGATGAGCATCAGGATGATGTTTTGGTCTCTGCTTGGATATGATCAGTTGATCATTATATGTATGCATCATGTTGGATGCTGGATATGATCGGTTGGATCATGTGTATGTATTTTGTATATGCATAATGTTGGATGCTGGATATGATCAGTTGGATCATTTATGTATGAACGCATCATGTTGGATGTTGATGGATACATTGTGTGGATCATGTATCTTTGTATGATCAGGTAGATCATGTATGCTGATGGATACATTGTGTGGATCATGTATCTTTGTATGATCAGGCCCAGATCATGTATGATTGATGGATACATTGTGTGGATCATTTATTTATGTATGTATCAAGTGGATACTTGGTGTACATCAGATGGATGCATTGTATGATCAGGATGATTGTGGATGACGAGCTTCTCCAGATGACATGCAGCAGGATGTTGCAATGATGATGATCAGGATGATCATGTGTACATCAGGATGATGTTTGATGAGTATCAGATGATACTTTGTGGCCGTGGATCAGGTTGTGCAGGTAAGCATGTAATTTGTGCCCTGGGAGATTTGCAGATGGTCTTTCGAGGTTTTTCCTATGGCATGTAATTTGGTGCCTTGGGACATCTGGCAAATGCTCTTGCGAGGTTTTGCTTGGGAGGACATGTAATTTGTGCCCTGGGAAATCTACAGATAGTCTTTCGAGGTTTTTCCTATGGCATGTAATTCGGTGCCCTGGGATATCTGGCAGATGCTCTTGCGAGGTTTTGTCCTATGGCATGTAATTTGCTCCTGGGAGATCTGGACAGGATGAAAAAGGCCTCAGATGCTTCAGCCAGTTTTTGCCATGACCACATGTAATTTGCTCCTGGGAGATCTGGACAGGATGAAAAAGGCCTCAGATGCTTCAGCCAGGTTTTGTGGTGAGATCACATGTAATGTGCTCCTGGGAGATCCGACAGGTAGAGCCACGTGCTCGTAACATCCTGGGATGCTTCAGCCAGGTTTTGTGATGGGTCACATGTAATGTGCTCCTAGGAGATCCTACAGGTAAAGCTGTGTGCTCGTAATAGCCTGGGATGTTGCAGCCAGGTTTTGTGACGCACGTAATAAGTCCTGAGGATTCCACAGTATGGCCAGTGATGATGAAGACCTACAGGTGGTGGGCCTACATCTAGTATGAAAAAGGACTGGCTCTGTAGAACTTCCTATGACGAGTAGATTCAGAGATTGATTGAGATAGCAGCAGCAGTGATGATGATGATGACTCGATGATGATTATCCAGTGACGATGATCCAGAGAGGAAGACTTGTGCTAGAAGAACTGTGCTGAGAAATACCTTCCTAATTAAGAGGGAGTGTTGATGTATATGTAACTTCGGAATGTATTTCACATATATGTATATTGTATTCCTATAGAGATGGTATTATTCCTCTATAAGGAAGTGTCGTCATTTATATTGTAAATGTCGGAACTTATTCTTGATGGGTTATTAGACCACCTTGTTGGGGTCGGCCCTGTATAAGTCATGTGGGTCAAAGGGTTATTAGACCACCCTATTGGGGGTCCGCCATGTGGGTCAAAGGGTTATTAGACCACCCTATTGGGGGTCGGCCCACTCAGCATTATGTTATGTGGTTAAGTTCGAGCCTACATGAGTTAGGTAAAAAGGCAAGTCAAGTCAAGTATAAATAGAGTGCGGGAGGCACTCTATTTGTTCACTCACTTCTCACTCATGCACTCAAGGAGGAGTGGCGTACTTATGGAGGAGAAGGATCTGCTGCTAGGTTGTATCTATCTATCATGGTTGGTTGTATCATTGCTCTATCTATCTCTGAGGAAGTTATTGGGGTTTTTCACCTTTATGGTTTTCCCCAAGTAAATCTTTGTGTCTCTTGTGTGCTTGCATTATTGTCTCCATGATTGATATGCTGTAGATATGCTTTACATGTTGCTCTCTCAGTTAAGATCCTACATCAGATTGAAGTAAATTCTGAAAATTTAACACTTGGTGTCTAGCATTGACCATAGGCTGGACCAGAATGTACTAAGGAACCTGTTGTCCCGATCTGAGATGATATACTATGGGATCCCAAAGTGTACCCACACTCGTTCAAAGAAGAGTTTAGCAGTGGCTTCTGCTGTGATATTCTTCTTGCAGGCCGCCATTATGGCCATCTTTGAGAATTTGTCGACGACCATGAACACACAGTCATTGTCGTGCTTAGTAGAAGGAAGGCCCGACATGTAATCCATGGATGTGGATTCCCAAGGTCGACTAGGAGTAGGAAACGGAGTATAGAGGCCTTGCTTCTTGATGGATGGTTTGGAAATGGCTCAGGCAGTGCAGGATCGGATGTACTTCCCGACGTCCTATCGAAGGTTTGGTCAATAGAAATACTTCTACAGTAATGCCACTGTTTTTTCGACGCTGAAATGTCCAGCGACCTGATTGTAGTGCGCTTCCCAAATAATCTTGGCACGCTCGCTTGAAGGAACACAAAGGTGTCCCCTGTGACATAGTAGTGCATCTTGGAGGTGAAAATTTGGAACTTGGCTTCCCTCCAAGAGCCTCTTGTATGTGTGGCTGAATTCTGGATCGCTCTGGTAGAGAAGCGTCCAATCAGAAGTCTCGTACCCACAAGAGTTGAGCACGGTGGTTATTTCCATGATCGGTGGTCAGCTGAGATAGTCTACAACATTATTGGTGTTTCCCTTCTTGTACTTGATGTTCAAATGAAACTATAGTATATATGTGGACCACTTCTGATGGCGATCATTCTATAACTTCCCTTGGGTCTGTATGAACTGCAGGGGTCGGTGGTCTGTGTGGATGTCCGTTTCCTTCCCCAAAATGTAATGCTTCCATTTTCGGCAAGCCTGTACAATGGAATACATCTCTTTGTCATAAGTGGGATATTTGCGGACTATGTCGGACAATGTCTCACTGTGATATGCCACTGGATGCCCTTGTTGAGTAAGGACTGCCCCAATAGCATAGTTAGAGGCATCTATCTCGATCTCAAATGGTTGTTGCAAGTCTGGTAATGTGAGCACTGGGAACAACAGAGGCGATGTTTCAACTCTACAAACGCCTTTTGTTGAGTTTTCGACCAGAAGAATTTTGCTTTCGCTCCTCCCTTGGTGACTTGACTCAAGGGCCAAGTGATATGAGAGAATCCCAACATGAACCTGCGGTAGAAATTAGCAAGACCCAGAAAGCTGCGAAGCTCTACTAGAGTGGTTGGGGCTGGCCAATCCCGAATGAATTGGATCTTGGTTGGATCCACATGCACCCCCCACTCATCAATAATGTATCCCAGATACTGAACCTGGGTAATGCCAAAAGTGCACTTGTCCAAATTGACACACAACTTGTGCTTCCGCAGTGTTTGGAGGACCTGTTGGATGTGGTGGAGGTGCTCTTCCCAAGTCTGGCTGAAGATCAAAATGTCATCCAAGTACACTACTACAAATGAGTTGGTGAATGGCCGCAAGATGTCGTCCATCAGTCTCATGAAGGTTGTGGGAGCATTCGTCAACCCGAAAGGCATGACCAACCATTCAAAAAGGCTCTCCTTGGCTTTGAAGGAAGTCTTCCACACATCGGTCGGTTTGACCGGTACCTGGTGATACCCGGACTTTAATTCAATCTTGCTGAAATATTTTTCCCCTTTAAGTTGTTCCAAGAGTTCATCAATCCGGGGGATCAGGTACCTATTCCGGATAGTGATCTTGTTCAGCGCTCGATAGTCAATACAGAGTCTCCAAGTCCCATCCTTCTTCTATACCAACACGATCGGGCTCCCACAGGGCGATGAACTTGGCTAGATGTGACCCTTCTGCAGCAGCTCCTGAATCTTCCTCTTGATTTCATCGTTGTCCAGAACAGAGTGTCGATAGATCGGTCCATTTGGCAGCGACGCACCTGGGGTCAGATCGATGGGGTGCGTGACCTGACAATGCAGAGGCACCCTTGTGGGTGAGGTGAATATGTCCCGGTACTCCGCCATGACCTTGTCCATTTGTTCTTGTCAGGCGAAGGATCCCTATTTGGAGGATGTGGCCATGATCTTCTTCTTTCCCTGAGGGTGGATCATCAAGAAAACAAATTTCTCGGTTTTGGAAATGAGCTTACTGCATTGTTTTGCAGTAACCAAAGAGATAGCGGCAGGCGGTGGTACCTCTGGTATCCTGTACAACTTATTTCCCAATGTAATAATAACAGTGCGAGGTCGAGACTCATACACAGCATGTCGCTTCCATAAGTATGGTTGGCCTAATAATACATCACAAACATCAAGAGGAGCAATGTCACATAATACCTCATCGGTGAAGGGCTTGATGCTGTAGGGAAGGCGGCATTGCTGGCTGACGTAGATATCCCTTCCTTGGTGAAGCCACCCGATGGTGTATGGATGCGGGTGTGCTGTGGTCGGCAATCCCAACCGCTTCACGAACTCTGCTGAAATGAGGTTCTTTTGGCTCCCACTGTCGACAATGAACTGTAGTGGGGAACCCTTTACCCACATCTGGGAGTGGAAGAGACGCTCCTCCTCCTCTGAATCTTCTGGTTCTTCCTTTTGGATCTTCACGGTGGCAACGATGGCATTGGGCTCTGCATCGATAATATTATTCCCTCTGTCATTCCCTTTCTCGAGTTCTGATTCAGTGTCAAAATATGCATCTGATTCAGAAGCCTTTATCTCGGCCACTAGTGACTGCTTGGCCTGACACTCACTTGTGTTGTGAGTGGGACTCTTATGGAAGTCACACCACTTTCCCGCTTCCTTCTTTGACTTCGCAGTGTTTCTCTTTGCTTGCGGCTTTGGCAAGTTGTCTTGAGTCACCATGCCTTGGCTTTGTCCTTGGTTCTACGGTTTGGGGGCACCTTTTGGTTGCTTATGATTCACAGATCCAAAGTCTCACTTCTTCTGTTTGAATTTTTGCTCAATTTTGGAAGCATACCGATATGCCGTACCAGGCGAGGAGATATCGAGGAACTCCATTTCCTCTTGAATGTATCTATGCAAACAACTGCGGTACTTCAGCACCAAATGTTTCTCTGAATCTTTGATACCCAACTTGGTGCGCAGGATATGGAACATATTCGTCAGCTCATGCACATCTTGATCTCTTTGTTGTTGCAGCGTAGTCCATTGTATGTACTTGTCCTCATATCTCCCCACGGGATAATACTGTTCCTTTATGGCGTCTTGGAAAGAATTCCAAGTGGGTAGGACCGAGAACAGAGAGGGTTCCTCCTCGTCCTTTCTCTCACAGTAGGTTTCCACCAGTCCTTGACATGGGGGGTGGCTTTGAGTAGTGAAAAAGTAATATTTTCCTGGTCGGAAAAGTCATGAACCGAGAAATATCCTTCTAATAGATTCAACCATCTATCTACGGTGTCTGCATCTATTCGACCATCAAATATGGGAATGTCAAAGTTTACTTGTACCTTAAAAGGGGTTGCGCCTCCAGAGTGGCTGCTAGATGCAGATGCGCCACTAGTGGGAAGTCGTTGAAGGATCTGGGTGAAGTTATCCATCATCGCGTTCCTTTGTTTTTTAAGGGCCTCCTCGAGAAAAATTTTGATAGGATCTTCTGCGCCCTCATCTTTATTTTCGTCCCCCATGGGCGGTCGTCGAGGTTTGCCAGGCTAATCTTGCAAAGGTTCAACCAGATCGAGCCCTAACTCCTTATACCCTACCCTCGTTGGGGACATGCAAAGAAGGATCGAGAAAGAGAAGATTGCTCTGATACCACTAATCCGGATTTATGCAGGAACGCAAAAGAATACACAAATATCCATAAAAACAAAGATGCAGCGGAAATAACACTTCATCTCATTAATCAAAGAACTAAAACTTGTTTACATACAGGATGGAAATAAACTAACTAGAGTGCTGGTAGCTTATCTCTGAGGAGATGTGGCGGCTACATGCCTTTGAACTCTGTGTTACAATGAGGCTCGAAGGCATATATATTATTGAGAAACAAGGGAAACCCTACACATCCAAAAACCTAACCCTAGGAGGTGAAATGCCACACTATGGGCCCCGTTGGGTAACTTGGTACATCAATTTCCCGGGGTCGTAACTTTGGAATACTACCTCCGTTTGACGCACATGATACATCGTTAGAAACATCTATTCAAGGACTACACCTATAAATGGAAACCATTGAGTCCAAAATGGACTCATATTTGTCGGACCATCAGATGCTGAAAAAACGTCGTTTAGGGCCTCAAAACGGCTCCGGAAGTTTAGGACCCGAAAATGCCAAAATTAGTAAATTGTGCTACAATTAAGGAAACTGAAAAGCTTAAGAAACAATGGTGGCGGTCCAAGTGGAATAGGAGGGTAGCCACCAATATCCTCCTGGATCAGCGACGCTCACCGGAGGCCACCTTCCATTCCATGAACTCGGCCTCACCCCATTCACCCCATCAAAGAAGCATATTGTGGCTAGATTGGACACAATATTTTTTTATTCAAAAGGTAATACTATCATGAGAAGGTCAGAGAAGAGACTGAAATTACCAGTGCATGTCGATGTTGTTACTATTCAAGAAAACACAATCATGCAGGGTACTCATAGGGACCCTAAGCTCATGGCATATGTCAACATAGTTGTTGCGCAAGCAAGTGCAAATAATGTTGACAGGTTTATGGGCGACATGGAGAGAAATAAAGGGAAAATGCTCAAGTTGAAAGATAATTTGGTGAAAATGCGAGGAGAAGGGATAGAACTGAAAAGGAAACATGACTCCATATCATTCGAGAAGGAAAGGATAATATGGACATAGACCCACCTGAGGTGTCTAATGCGACGCTCACCGGAGGCCACCTTCCATTCCATGAACTCAGCCTCACCCCATTCACCCCATCAAAGAAGCATATTGTGGCCAGATTGGACACAATATTTTTTATTCAAAAGGTAATACTATCATGAGAAGGTCAGAGAAGAGACTGAAATTACCATCCCACGTCGATATTGTTACTATTCAAGAAAACACAATCATGGAGGGTACTCACAGGGACCCTAAGCTCATGGCATATGTCAACATAGTTGTTGCGCAAGAAAGTATAGATAATGTTGACAGGTTTATGGGCGACGTGGAAAGAAATAAAGGGAAAATGCTCAAGTTGAAAGATAATTTGGTGAAACTGTGAGGAGAAGGGATAAAACTGAAAAGGAAACATGACGCCATGTTATCCGAGAAGGAAAGGATAATGGATGAATGCCAGGATTTGGAAGCAGAAAATGATGTATTAATTGTGCAATTAATGATTATGGAAGGGTAAAGGGGTCACTTTGAAGCCCAAATTACTCAATTGGAGTAAAGAGAGTTAGGTGCAAACCAACAAGTTGAAGAGATGAAAGCTCGGATGGAAGAGTTGGTTAAAGAGAAGAAATCTTTGGCAAAGCAATTGGAGTTGGCAGATAAAAGGAAGCTAGACATAACTCCATTTTTTTATCAATCCTGCAAGATTCAAGAATGAATATATCATTCCCAAGAGATTCTCACGGATGGAATACACAAGATTAAATTGTCGATGGAAAGGATGAATGAGATAACTGCAGAATCACTAGCGTTCCGGAAAAGGTTGTTTGATGTTGCAGAAAAGGTTATGAGCTAGATGGTCTGGAGAGAATCCAACTCGGAATACCCTGACAATTTTCCTCCGAAGCGAGAGCAAATTTAAAGTCGGAAATGGAACTTCTGGAGTTTTGCTGGAAGGCTTCCAAAAAACTAAATAATGACATTCCGAAGACCATTCAAAAATGTCAGGATTTTTACGAGAAAATCCAGCAGGTTCATCAGAAGTGTCATCTCTCTCCGCTCCCGGAGATGGGCGAGATTCCTTCAAAAGAATTACACATAGCGGAATTGCAGAGTGGGTTGCAGGGATAATTAGAATACATAATAAAATCGGACACCCTTGTTGACACAAACCTAGTCGACAGGGGTTCCTCACTTTGTCGACATCCAAACCACTGCGATCTCCCTGAGCATCGACCCAAACAGGTTTTACCCTGTCTAGCAACACCTGCAAAGAAGATGAAGTCTCACCCGAGAAGTTCGAGGGAGAGTTGACAGAACCACGTTTCCTTCGAATGAAGGAGGACCATGTGCATATATGTATTGACTTAGCGCAACATTGTTTTAATAGATCTAATTATTCAACTTATGCATCAAAACAGAATCGCATTATCATTCAACATATCTCATCATTAACAGAGCTATCAATGTGCAATAGATCTAACAGTAAACATTAATTGAAGCAAGGAAACATCGCATCATTCAAATATTCATATCGCATATCACATTCATAACAAGAAAACATAAAGAGACACAATGATTCTGCTCAAGATTCGTCATGTCATATTAGCCTTCGCAACAAAACCCAGATACATCAACACAGTCTTCTGTCGCATACCCAGATTCAAACAGACCAAAACATGTGCAATTCTTCTCTCATCATCGATTCCCAATTGGTCTCTTAACACTTGCAATGCTACATCTATTTATAGGCATGTGCCTTTACATTCATGGTCCACTTAGATAACCGCCTAACTACTTCTTAACAAAATCTACAAAAGAATGACCCTAACCCGCACAATGCGGTCCGAGATGACCCAAAAATACATAAAGTAATATAATTTCTAACTTGTGCGCCGTTTTCCTCCTTGCGCTGCATCTTTGACCTTGCACAGCATCCGCGATGTTGCACAGCTGACTCATCCAAACCCACCTACCAACAGGCCCCCAACACAATCTTGGGGCTCGCCCTCGAGCCACGTCAGCTAGACATGGTGTACTTGTTGATCTTCAGCCTAAAATCTTCGTACTGTTGACTGATATCCCTGACTTACTCCTTGGTCATCGCAGCAATCTCCTAACTCTCTTTCAAGTCCTGTGCTAATGGGTGCTCAATCAGCTTATCAGTGACTGCCTTCTTACCATCTTGCATAGCCTTCAGCACAGAAAATGCCTTAACAGAAAGCTGTGCTCCAACATATTGGAACTCATCTAACTGCATACTGTGCTTTCATTGTTTCTCTTGTGCCCTTGCAACTCATTGTTGTAGCTCCTTCAACTCCGCAGACTTGGTGACCTGAACCACTAGTGGCAGCACTCTCAGTGAAGCCTTCATTGTTTCCAGTTGTCCTTCTGCTTCGTGCGCTAGCTTGGTTAGTTGCTCCAATTGCTCATCCTGGACTACGCTGCCCAAAAATTGCATAGTCACTTCAGCTACTTTTGTCGCCTCATGCTCCAACTCTACTAGTTGGGTCGCCAAATCCTCCAAGGTGCTTTCCCTTTCTCCTACCTGCTCCAGCGGTGTGCTTGGTTGTACCAAAGCTAGTAAGTCGGCATTTTCTCACTGCAACTGGGCAATGACGACCCCAAGTCATTGCACTCTTTCAACCGCATCCAACAACGCGGTGGGATCCACTACATACTGACAGGCATCAGAAATTGCCTTTTCTAGCCACACTATGCTGTCCTAGAGGTTTGATTTCTCCACCATCAAACGATCATGTTCCTTCTTCAGCTCCTTGATTGCTCCAGCCTTCTCTGCAATCAACTACTCTAGCTTGTTCTCCAATTCTTCTACCACTTCCCGCGCTGCGACCACCTTATTCTTTAATTCTGTGACCTCTTTCTGGGCCGCTGTCGCGTTCTTCTGCGATCACAAGAACTGACCGCTGAAATCCTGCTCTTTGTCTGCCATTTTCTGGCTGGAAACTGTTTGTATCTACACAAATGTCTGCATGAAAAACCCATTGATGTTGATGTTCAAAACTTGTAACTGCTACAGCAAGGCCTGGAGAGCCTCATTGTCGGCTGCAATCACAGTTGGGGGAATTTGCACATTCCAAACTCGCATCCCAGTGTTGATTGCGCCAACTTCCTGCACAGTCTCTACCTCCGGTGCCTTCTTCAAAACAACATCAAATAAGGAATCAAGTCGAGCTTTTACCTCGCTGAAACCTTCTACTGGCTACTTCTTCATTTCTTCATCTGATGCATATGCTGCGTTTCTTAGGGCCTCAATAAGTCGGTTCAGTTGCACTTCCATCCTTGGGGCTGCGCCACTTGTTGTACCCAGCTCATATCGCCTCTTCATTCTGGCCTCGTCAAACTAGCACTTTGCTTCCTCATCAGTGGGTGTCCGCGACGAGTCTTGATCTGAAAGCGATTCCATCACTTATAGAGGATCAACTGGTACATCCACTAGGGGACCCTTCTTGACTTCTTCCAGAGTGACCATTTCTCTCTAATCGGCGGGCCAATCATCAACAATGGCATCCAGCTCTTCATCAGACAACTTATATGGTGTCGAAAACCACTACTGCTCCGGGTCGCGCTATGCTTGAACATGAATGGTGTGTGGTCCAATCACGAACCGAGAAATATGTTCATTTTTTGCTACAGCTGCTTGAGACAATCATGGAACCTTCATAGCAGCCACTTGCAGCACCTCCCAATAGAGCTAGAACTGTACTATGCAGTCCTTAAGCCACTCAACCTTCCACACCCACCATAGGTTCTGGTAGCGTGCTCCCTTACAAACCTTGACTGCATCTACGTCCATGCCTTGATAATCTTCTGGATCCATCCAAGCCACAAGCGCGATCAAAATCAACAACCAAATGTATGCGAATGGTCACTTTCTCACCTGGACTTCCACCGCATCCTCTATCAACTAGTTGTGTAAAAAGAGTGACTAGTTCATCTAGACCCCTTGCGCACACATCTCAGGGCATGCAATGGCCCCTGAGTTACCTTGTTTGGGTCGGTTATTCTTGACTAGTTTAGTAGCCAAAATTTGTGCCTCGATGCGCACTGCCTGATGATTGATGTTGTTGATGCGGTATGCCCATCCATCACATTGTAAATCATAGCGCGTCCTCAACCTTGTCATGAGCTTCTTATCATTATTTTTCCCTTGGAAATACTACGAGGGGTCTGGCCCATCCTTAGGTGACCCTGTGATTTCTGAAATAAGGTCGACCATGACTGTAACCGGTCTATCCAGCCATAAAATATCGCCATGGAAACAGGCCAAAAGCTGCTTTACGCAGGCATTTGCCTCAATCAACCTCCCAAAATGTAGCATGTGTATCATATGCAATAGTCCAGCCTTATCCAACCCATGCACCCAAGCCTTCTGAATAAGGGGTACCGGGTTGCCTCCAGCTGTGGCCCTCGGCTCATATGGTTCCATCATAACATCCCTTAAGGCAAGCAGATCATGGTCCTCATAATTCATCTGCATCAGCACAAGCGCAATGTCTGTGGTGCAAACCATTCCCTACGGTATCGTCGGCATCCTTACTTGATATCGTTGGTTCTTGGTAGGTTTCCTGGGTGGAACATCGAACCGACAGGAAGGTACATACCCAAGGATATCTGCAGCAGATACCCTGTCATGAGTTGGTTCCACCATCCCTGAGCTCAATGGACCACCTCCACATGTACTCCCACTAGAAACTACACAGATAATTGGGTATGTCGCTTGTTCGACACCGGGGATCCAGACTGCTGCCCTCCTCACTGCTTTTTCAGTATTTCTGATGACCCGACTGTCATACTGGAAACTTCCTCTTCGATTGATACTAGAACGACTGGTGAGTCCCTTTCGCTAGAAATATCAACCGTGACTTGGTCCCTTGGCATGCCGCACTAGTGCCTATGAATGCTCAATTGACTGCTCAACCTTACTGCACTTGACAGCTTACTACAACTCTTCTCTGCAACTCTAGCAAAACCCTGCACAATTCAACTCGCTACTACGCAGCTCAATTCACTCCTTGCACAATAGTGAATTCCGACTGCCTTCAACCCCCTCTTATAGCTCCATTTAATCCATCCATCATCATGACCAAATCAACCCAATCATCATGACCAAATCATGCATTAACTACCCGAATCCGTCGTCGATCTTGTCAATCCAACGATCGGTTCCGACATAAATACGCATCGCTTCAAAGAGTGTCGTCGGCTAACAACATTTAACGGTCTGCATTTTTTGTTGATTTGATTGTGTCGTGGCCCCACGGTCGTCGCAGCATGGATTCCTAACTATGATACCATCTCTCCGACCGGCGCATCCGGTTCCTGCTAGTGCGCCATCCTTCCACCTAACATCCTATCTCTTTTTTTTTCTTTTTTTTCTTTTTTTCTTTTTTTTCTTGCGCAATGCTATTAGGCATCGCGTGGCTCTGGGCCCATCCTGCAGGTCTTCATCCTGCTACCGTTCACTAGCTTGGGTAGCAGTGCTCCATCTAACTGTTGCAGTTGTACTGCGCTGCCTAAAGTAATGAAACTAATGCGATATGGACCTAGCCAATGCATCTGTAACTTACCTAGATGCTTCATGAACTTGCTGTCATACAACGGCACCAAGACACCTTGCTGAAATTGCTTGTTTTTAATATGGCAATCATGCCAAGATTTTTGTCTATCCTTCTCGATGCGCTGGTGAAAACCTATGACAGAGCGCTCCTCCTCAAGTGGCACCAACTGCGCCAGTCGTTCCATGAATGCGACTTTGTCATCCATGCCTGTCGCGGCCGCTTTTCGCAAACTCGGTACAATGTACTCCATAGGCATGACTACCTCCTGTCCATACACCAATTTGAACAGTGTCTATCTCGTCAATCTTTTACAAATGGTGCGATATGCCCACAATACTGTTGGAATATTCAAATCCCATTCATCACAGTTCGCATTACAAACCTTTGTAAGCGCATGCTCCAACACTTTTTTGAAAGCCTCCACTGTGCCATTTTCTTGCGGGTGGAACGGGGTACTCTTCTTATGTTGTATCTGAAGGTCTTCGGTCAATCTGGGGACTGTGCAATTTATGAAGTGACTCCCCTAGTCACTCATCAATGTCTTCGGGAATACAAACCGAGTAACAATATTGTCAAACAAGAATCACGCTGTTGTTGCAGCGGTGCAATCTATAACAGGTACGGACTCCGCCCACCTTGTCAAATAATCTGTCGCTGTGATTATGTATCGTGCACCAGTGCACTTCCTAGGTGGTTTTATTGTTCCCACGAAATCCACAGCCCATTTTTCAAATGGGTGTAATGTCACCTAAGGTATTAGTGGCATCTCATCCCTCCTTGAGGGTTTTCTAGTTCTTTGACAAACATCGCAAGTTCCCGCATAATCCGTCGCATCATTATGTAGAGTGGGCCACCAAATCCCTATGTGAAGCACCTTCCTAGCAGTAGCTCGACCTCCATAGTGTCCACCAGCCACTCCTACGTGTGCCTCTACCAATATCTGCCCTCGTTCATGAGGTAGCACACATCGCCTCAAGAGCTCATCCAGTCCTAGTTTATAAAGTTGTCCGACAATCAACTAGAAACTACAGCCTTAACCACCAACTGCTTCTTCTAACTGGTGGTAAACTTCTCTAGTGCAGTTCCCGTCGCCCAAAACTGAATTATTTCTTCGTAGTAGTCATCAGCCACCTCAACTCTAAATACTTGCACGTCTGGCAACCCATCTTCAATGTTTGTTGGCTCCTCACCTGTCTCAATTCGTGATAAATGATCTGGCCCTGCATTCAAGTGACCTGGCTTCACAATTACCTCAAAATCAAACTCCTGAAAGAGAAGTAGCCAACGACATATCTTCCCCCCCAACACAGGCTTATTAACCATGTATTTCAAAGCAGAATGGTCTGTGAACATTTTGAAATGACCCCCCAACAAGAAATGCCTAAACTTCTACAGCGCATAGACCATCGCCATACATTCCCTCTCAGTAGTTGTATAATTTTTCTCTGCAAATGACAGCTTTCGACTCGCGAAAGCAATCGGGTGGTCAAGATCTCCTTCTCATGGTTGAGTGAGCACCTCACTGAGTGCAATCGACGATGCATCCACATGGACATGGAATTCCTTGCTCCAATCAAGAAATACTAGGATCAGTGCAGAAGTCATCTCAGCCTTCAACATCTCGAAACTTACTTGACATTATGGACTCCATAAGAATACCACATCCTTCTTCAACAACCTCTCCATAGGATCCATGATCGCAGCATAACCACGGATAAACTTGAGGTAGTACCCCGTGTGCCCCATCGTTTCTCTCAACTATTTTACATTTGTAGGCAATTTCAGGCTCAAAATCAGCACAATCTTTGTTGGGTCAACCAACAACCCCTACTTGCACACAATGTGACCCAACAACATCCCAAATGGTGCACAGAAAATACACTTCTTCAAGTTCAGCAAGATCTGATGTTGTCTACATCGCTCCAGCATCAGTCCCAGGTTTTCCAGATGGCCACTGATCAATCCATAAA
The DNA here is from genome assembly GCA_027924585.1 of Larix kaempferi. NCBI lineage: Eukaryota > Viridiplantae > Streptophyta > Pinopsida > Pinales > Pinaceae > Larix > Larix kaempferi. Next base: position 22,398,835 of record BSBM01000094.1, on the reverse strand, counting down.
TTGTTCAGTCATCCATAGACTTGCAAAAACTTCTGAATAAAATCTTTGAATGCAACGAAAACAATGCGTTAGAATACCGCAGGTGCATTCTTTAGCCCAAATGGCATCACAGTATACTGGAAACAACCCCATTCAGTCGCAAACATTGTCTTGTGGTGATCCTCTTTCGCAATCCTGATCTGGTGATAGCCAGAAAATCCATCCATGAAGGAATACATTTCTTGACCGCCCACTCCTTCTAGCACCTCATCAGTGAATGGCGTCGAAAATGGATCATGCATACAGGCATCATCAACTTCCTCAAGTCGATACAAATCTGAACCTCACCTGTCTTTTTATCCTGAACCACCATGGGACTAATCCATTCTGATTCTTCGACCAGTTGAATTATTCCAACATCCAACATTTCGTCAAGTTCAATTTTGACCCTTTCCTTGTGTCATGGATTGAGTCGATACTGTCATTTCCTGATTGGTTTCGCATCTGGTTTCAGGGGAATCTTCATCTCTCCTAAATCCCGCAATATTCCCTTCATCTCGAAAAAAATTGCAGGGAACAAATCTTGGAACTCATGCAACAGGTCTGTGACCTTTGCCATCATTTCTTCATCTCAGTATTCCCTGACATTTGCAAACTTTGGGTTCACCTCCGTCCTAATGTTGACCTTCCTAATCTTCAATGGCTGAGTTATCGGATTGGTCGGTGCATCAGGTGCTACGACATCTCGACTCCCTTCTGTTTCCGGAATATTGATATTCTGTGGATCATCACCATCCTCCGGCCCTCCAGTAATATTATAGCATTCCATAATCGACTACATCTGGAAATGAGTATGCGGATCCACTAGGTATGCACCTGGAACCACCTTCAAAACAACGTTGCCGATGATCTACAGGGCATTATGAACATCTAGATTGGAATCTGCGAAACTGAAGGTATGAGTGAAGCAAACTGTCAATTCTAACCAAGTGTTAATCTCCCCGCGCAACTCAGCTGAGGCATACCAATATCGTGGCATTTCATTCAAAGTGTGGACAAAGGCATGGACCCATTCATCCTTTGGTCGCAAGGCCCACAAAGTCTGACATTCAATCAGATGACCTCCAGGGTCATTCCGCCCATCATACTTTCTAGTGTGGTATATTTCTGCATCGCCAAAGCAAACCGTCATCAATCTTCGACACTGCAACCACTCAGTGATCGACTTCTTATGGGTCTCCCACCAACGTGCTGGAGCATCCTTCAGCACCTCCTCCAACACCAACAACCACTGTGGTTCTGACACCTTATCTTCAAATGCCACTATAAATTCAGAAAACCCCAGAAATCCTTCATATATTGGTAATTCAATAGTCTCAATCGCGACATGGAACAGCGACTGCGTGATCAACCCACACTGTCGGAACGACACCTCATGCATGCGATTCTGCCAATTCTCTAAAGCATCATGAGAGTCGGAAGACGCAGAGCTAAAGCTGCACCAACCGAGTTCATCGTCGGCAGTCGGATGGATGTAGTCTTCTGAAATATTATATGTGTGATCCCATCCACTTACAACTTCATCCCTTACTGGATCAACATACCTTCGCACTTCAGTTGGATCCAACGGAGCTATGACTCTAAGGTCTTGATTTTAAAAGTTCACCACCCTCTTCTTGAAATTAATTACTACCATACTGTCAATTTCTTATCCAATCCCCAGCAAAGTGGGATAGGAGCCTCCACCATCAACAACTTCAATAACATCGAAATCAACATAGGCTTTCATCCCCTCAATTTCCACAACAAGGCGCGGAACTCTCCCAATTGGTGTTACTTTGGCCTGATTAGCCAATCGCAGCTGCACGGGAGACCAACTCAGCGTTGGGCTCCCCATATTTTTCCATGTCTGCTTTGTTAGAATATTGACATCTAAGCCTAGATCCAGAATGACTCAATCTACCTCATAGTCCCCAATCTGAATATTCATGCGCATCTCTTTTCCTGTCTTCCTCCTCTATAAAGAGTTCACTACAGACTGTTTCCGTTCCTTGGTCGGTCGATAAAACAGAGTCTCAATCTCGGGAAGGGCATCGGGATCTCTTGCCAGCGATAAGCAACTTTCAAAGAAGTTATGAAAAGTACCATAGTGTCGCGATGGTCCTTCTTCTGAAGTTGAATCAAAAGCAGCAGGCATGTCATAAGTAATTGACTTACCAAGATTTATTTTGATCGCATCATGTGTTCTAAAGAATATGTCTCGCTCAGCATCAATATCAAACTGCACCTTCTTTTTTCCAGCCAACTGGATTAGTGGATGCGGACCATCTTCTCTTGTCGTCCCACCTCCGCAAGTGATAATAGCAATGTCAACATCTTGCGTCCTCGGTTCTGCTAAAATCGTCGCGACGGTTGATCCCTGATTCTAGTTCGGCGGTGGTTGCACAGGTTGGTTCACATTCTAATTTGCGTTCTGATTCTGATTTGGACGTTGATTCTGGTTCGGCAACTGATTCTGATTCGGAAAATGGTTCTGATTCTGAAACTGGTTCTGATTCTGCAACTAATTTTGATTCTACAACTGCTGAACATTTCCTTCCTGCCACCTCGCAATCAACTATGGACAATTCTCAACAGTGTGATCAACATCGATACAATATGTACATTGTTCTTGCAATTGCAGCCAATCTCTCTGATAGTGTCCCAATACTCCGCAATTATAATATTTTACTGGTCCACGACCTCGTCCTCCTCCTCGACCAAAGCCTCCAATGCTTCCTCCTTGGAATCCTCCGTGAAATCCTCCTTGTTGTTGATACTGCGGTTGATTAAATTGTTGTTGCAAGGGATTCGGTTTCAACTGAACACACTGCCTTGGCTGAACATACTGCGCTGGCTGAACATACTGTGGCTGCTGCGGAGCCATCTGCATCTAATTATACTGCGGTTGAGGTGGTGGTTGGGCCACCTGTGGCTGCGGCTGCGATTGTTGTATTGCACAATGGCCATCTCCCTTTACGTAGTATGAGTCCTCACATTCTTTCCTGGAGTAATCCATATGTGTGGCAATCCTTATCTTCATGCCCAACTGACTTGCAGAATGTACAATATAAATTCATCCCCGCTTCATGACCATCTTCTGCATGTATGCACACTCTTCATGTGGATTCCCATAAACTTGAAAAATGTGACACCATGGCATACCTCCGCCACTCAATAGGTTCGGCGCTCCTCATAATAGGTAGTTTCGGAAATCTGGGAAGTTTTCCTTGGTATGTCTCTCTGCACGACATCAAGTACACCAAACTTCTTCGCGGTGCTCTTTACCCTTCTTGAGATCTTGCAACTGAATCATCACATTCTCCAGTTCTGTCTAGATCTGAAACATGCCGACTACACTCTCTCCAACAGGAGAAGCTTCTAACTTCATCGCAATCTCCAGAGCCTTGCTCTATGTCGTAATTTTCTGCTACATCAATGGAAGTCTGATATTAGGTAGCAACATCACGATGAACCATGCCTTATTCCGAATGTCGCTCATTTCAAAACTATCCCTTCCCATTAGTATTTTAAACCTTCGGTCAAAATACCAAACAATTTCGTTTGGATGTTGTTTGATCTCCTTCAATTCCGTAATGTATTGCGCTTCAGACTTCGATTTTCTGAACTCTTCAAGTAATCCTTTTCTAACTTCATCCAATGTCTTCTCTAGATATCCCATGGAAACTTGTACAAATTTCATGAACTAATCCATGCGCGACCTCGAAGAGTCATCGCCAATTAACCTTTCTTGGAATAATCATCTATAATTTGTTTAACAGTCCACATAGCTTCACATAAGAACCAGTATTGCCCTGGGTCCTCAATTCCGTTTCCATGGAACAGAGGTAACTTCGCATCCTCTCCTGCCATCTTGGACCTTCTTCCTACATTCGTTGATCCGCTACTTTGTGAGTGTTGTTGACACACCAAACACAGCGGTGTCAATGTCGTATTTATTCCTAGTTGTGATATAGTGAGCGAAGGTGTGGGTACGTTAATGCTGGGGGTTGGTCCTGCCTCTACCATGGGTGTAGCCTAGTTTTCCTTGTCGGCACTGTGGGTTCGCTTCGTCCTGTGTGGTCTTCCTTCACGGTTTTACATTTCGATCATAGTAGGACCTTCTCCTGTCCTCTGCCTCTTCTCTTGTTGAAAACCTTTCTCCTCCCCTCGTAAGACCACTCTCATCCTAGGCTTCCTTCACAATCTCGTCGTAACTTGCACCCATCTACCCCATATCATTCCATTCACCTCCCCCCTGCCTTCGAGGTATCCACAGCCTCTGCCCACCAAGTTTCTTTTACTCGAGGTTCATCTTCAGTATTCCCTTTTCACAAATGAGCATCTTAATGGACAATTGCAACGACAACAGGAACCTACCTCTCGGTCCGTTGAAGAATTCCCTTTTAGCTTCACTATAAGATTTCGTTGTGTCGACCGGAAACTTGGTGATATATCCCTCCAATATATTTTCAAGCCAGACTTCAATAACCTGCAATGCTCTATTGTCCACCTCCTGCAACTCCTGGATCAATTCTGGGGTCTAGGACGTTGGCTCACCGGCTTGGAAATTTACCTTGCGAAAGGTCAATTGCGTCAACCACTCATACAAGATGATCGGGAATTCGCAGAAAAAAAATACTCATGTGGACCGTCATGTATATACCTTTCCAGCCACCTATCCGTCATCATTCTAGGGTTTTGATTCTCTTTCTCAGCGAACTCTTGCAACTTTTGGTCGAACCAATCTTCAATTTTCAGTTTCGTCGGATGCCACAACATGTCCTCCCTCCACTTCGCGCTAGGGTCCCGGAAACGGAACCATTTTTTGACACAAACCAAGTCGATAGGGGTTCCTCACTCTGTCGACATCTGAACCACCCTCTGTCGACGTCCAGACCACCGCGATCTCCCTGAGCACTGGCCCAGACAGGTTTTACCCTGTCCAGCAACAGCTGCAGAGCAGATGAAGTCTCACTCGAGATGTTCGAGGGAGAGCTGATGAAACCATGTTTCTACCGAATGAAGGAGGACCATGTGCATCTACTTATTGACTTAGCTCAATATTTTTTTAACAGATCTAACTATTTATCTCATGCATCAAAACAGAATCGCATTATCATTCAACAGATCTCATCATTAACAGAGCTATCAATGCGTAATAGATCTAACCATAAACATTAATTGAAGCAAGGAAACATCGCATCATTCACATATTCATATCGCATATCACATTCATAACAGGAAAACAGAAAGAGACACAATGATTCTGCTCAAGATCCATCATGTCATATTAACCTTTGCAACAAAACCCAGATACATCAACACAATATTTTGTCGCATACCCAGATTCAAACAGACCAAAACATGTGCAATTCTTCTCTCATCATCGGTGCTCAATTGGTCTCTTAACACTTGAAATGCTACATCTATTTATAGGCTTGCACCTTTACATTCATGGTCCACTTAGATAACCGCCTAACTACTTCTTAACAAAATCTACAAAAGAATGACCCTAACCCGCACAATGCGGTCCGAGATGACCCAAAAATACATATAGTAATATAATTTATGACTTGTGCGCGGTTTTCCTCCTTGCGCAGCATCTTTGACCTTGTGCAGCATCTTTGACCTTGCGCAGCTGACTCATCCAAACCCACCTGCCAACATCCCTCACTGAAGAAGACATCCACCATTTTTTAGGGAAAGCATCTATACATGCATATTTCCTGGAAGATAGTTGCAAGCTACAGAAGTAGGGTTGGTGCATATTGAGACTCAGTTGTCATATCATGAAGTCTCCTTACAAGTATTGGAGCCTAGCAGAATTAATGTCATATTTGAAGGGGCTAATGCGTGGGGAGAATATTCTCTAGTTTATCTTGGCCCACATAAATCTAAATTGCAAATATTTTTGTATTTTCTGATGTAAGCAATAAATGAAAAAAATTTGGGAATCCTTAGGGTTAGGGTAAATGAAGAGTCACTAGAGGAAAAACCTTTTGTAAATAAATAGAGGAGTAGAATACAAAATAAAGGTCTTTTTGCTAACATAATAGAAGCTGGACCATTTGGTAAGAGAACTATTTTTCTGCTAATAAGAAGGATCTGTTTGCTAGGGAAAGCTACACAAAGATTTTTTTCCTGGAATGTGTAAAATGCTTAATGTGGAACTACTTCTTCTTGCATTCATAACTCATATTGTGGGATCGTTCTAACTTTCTTGAATTAATTCATTGGTGATGAATGATTTTACTTTCGATGCAAAGGTTTATTTGTAAATGGGTAATAATTTTTTTAATTATATCAGAGCTGCCTTTGGTATTCTTTCTGCTGTAAATGTGAATGATGTGTTGAAACAGCTATCTGTCAGACTTGTATTTACATTTCCAATATATTACTCTTAATTCAAACTTGCTCCCTGTATGGATAGGATAGTTATCTTAGTGTATGAATAAATAGATAATAGATTAGGCAGGAGCGGTAAGACGAGAGGTAAGAACCTGCGCATCGCTAGTGTGGCTTCTTCCTGCCAATTATATGCATTTAATTAGGGAACTTGCATCTCATAATTAAAGATAAAATTTCATAAATAGAGAAATGGGATGCAACCAGTAGAGAACCTTAACGATCACACATATGGTATCCATACCATTAACCGAATGGATTCCCCACACCAAACGGTGAGCAATCTAATTGGGCTTGCTTACCGTGGAGAATCCCTATTGTTGTTTCTGTGAATTTCGGGGCATCAACAGTTTTGGCGCTAGAAGGAGGGCTGCCAGTGCATGGTTGGCAGAGGAGATCCATTTGTACAGAAATATTCCTCTAGAGACCCACTTGAAACATCTTTACCAGAAGACTTCATGTTGGAACCACCAGACTTAGGAAATCTAAATCCTGGAGGTGAAAGTAGTGAACTCTATACGATGTCCCCTTTGAAGAAGTAGATCACTTCTGGAGACATACACACTCTTATGTGAGAAAAATTGGGGTTTTAAACGTTATTCCCGCATTACCTAGAAGGCGACTTCCTAAGAAAGAAATACAATACACCAGAGATTCGGTGCTTGTAGAGAATTTGGAATAATTGTTGGATTTATATTTTCAAGAAATCATAGATCGTTTTGACCATTTGAGACTCGAATCTCCTCTTGCTCAGGAAATTCTTCATACCCCACCACATTCACCACCTCGTTCACCACCACATTCTCCACCGCAAATTATGGCTGGAAATGTACCTGCGTGGAGAGCCAGGGGACCGCTTAATTTGGTTGCTCCATTGCACGATTTGCCCAAACATCCAAAATGGGTGATGCCCAAGTTTGATCCTGAAAAAGACATTTATGCTGAAGATCACTTGAAGAGTTTTTACTTGGATCTGAATCTTTTAAATGTAGAACATGATGATGTGGTTTGTAGACTTTTCTCTTACACATTTGAGCTGAGGGAATCTTCTTGGTATTTCAGTTTACAAGCTAATTCTATAGCAGATTGGGACAGTTTTGAAAAATGTTTTTTAAACAAATTTGGAAATCAAAAGACCGTTGCCACACTCATGAAACAATTGTTATCTATGAGAATGGATAAGAAAGAAAAGGTGTAGGATTTCAATAAAAGATTCACTACCATGTTGAAAAAATTTAGTGTTGCAACAAAACCAGCTGAGGAATCCTTGGTAGAATATTATACTACAGCATTATATCCACCTATAGCCATGTTTGTTGAAAGGGTGATTAAGGCTACTTTAATAGAAAATTATGAAGAAGATAAGAAGGTAGAGGCCGACTTGGATAGTATCTCAAAACACGCATCAGAATTGGGAGTGAAACCAATAGCCAATAAGAAGCCTCTCATATTAGCTAGACCTAAAGAAGAACCCTCGAATGAACTAGAAAACGTGGTCAAAATGGTACATAAATTATCAAACAAAATAGTGAACTTAGAGAAATAGAAGGGAACTAGTACATCTAGAAAACCATTTAAGCCCTTCTACAATAAAATGGAAGAAAGTGGACAGTCTCTACCGCCTATAACTAATTCTACTATCCTAAATTTAAATGAGGTTGGTATGGAACATTTCTGCACTTTTCATCAGGAACAACATTCGAAAAAGAGCTGCCCATAGTGGATTAATTCGATGACTTTAGTAATGAATCAATAGTTAGATGCACAACTGACATATCAGGAAGAGGTGGAAGAAGATCAAACAAAAGAGCAAGAATATCCAACTGAGGAGACCACAATGGTATTATGGGACCGGGAACCCACTTTGGGGTTGAATGAACAAGAGCAAGCAGAAGAGGTCCAAGTATCATTGGTGAATATTACCACTAGAAGTAAAGGACCAGTGGCAGATCAAAGCCTGGTGTTTCCTAAGGTGAATATCACAAAGGAAGCTCCAGAGAGAAACATTGGCATCACCCAGCCTCAACCCATAGTGAATACTGAAGTTGTGAAAGAAACAAGCCCAGTAATAAATAAACAGGCAAAATCCATAGTGAACAAGCCAGAAAATGGTGGGAGAAGCACATAAGAATACAATATGGGGTATGATATTGTTGAATACATCAAGAAAACTAAAGCGAATATATATTTATTTGAATTATGTAATCTTCCTCGGCATAGAAAGAAATTGTTAGAAGCTTTTTACCCACAATCAAGCAGTACCTTAGAAACCGTTGAGTCTAATACTGAGATTAACGAAGCAATCATTGGTGAAAAATCAAAATCATAGACTCTGCCTTTCTTGTTAACTTTTGAAATCTTTAATCATAACGTACATAATTGCTTGGTAGATTCTGTAGCTTCATCCAATGTTATGCCATTATCCATCTGTAAGAAAATCAATGGGCAGCCAATACCATCTCCTTCTCAGATCATACAATTGGACAGGTCTGTTGCTAAAGTCATAGGGGAGATGAAAGATGTACTTATCAGTGTATCTACGGATCCGAGGGTATGCCAATTCATAGATATCATGGTAGTGGATATACCTAAAGCTTATGGTTTAATAGTAAGTAGGGACTGGTCTACGAAACTGAATGGTTATTTTGAAACAGATTGGTCTCACTTGTGGTTACCATATCAGAACAAGCAAAATCAGATCAAAGTACTGAGAGAGCCTCATATGAAACAGAAATGTTGGCTTAAACTGACCCAGAGGTTTTCAAATAGACCCAGGACCTCTACGGTTCTCCCTTTGACCAGCAAAATCCCTTCGTACCGGCCCTTTCGGCAACAACCTGCGAGCAGGTTGAGGTCTCACCCGAGGTGTATCTCTATTGGGTACTGCGGAATCAGGTTTCCACAGTAAATGATGAGTTGTTTATATGAACAGGTTGCACAGCGCAGGACAGAAGAATGGTGTTGTGGGCAGAGTGATGCGGTACGCAGTAGGATCTATGCTGCGAACAGTACCGTGCGGTGTAGGCAACCCTGCGGGCCGCACCAAGGGTTTCTTACTGCTGCGAATCTTCTACTAGGACTGCGAATCACCCACAATTATCCTCTACTTGGAAAACCTTGGAAACGTTAAGGAACTGAAATGAATATCACTCATCCATTCATTCAGGCACTTACGGGCTATCATTCTAGCATTCGTCAAGAACTTGGATTATTACAATATGAACTGAAATAATAAACATGATTAACTGTGTTGCATTCCTTCACTGTGTTTAGGAAAGTAATTATACTTAATTGACCGATTCATGGTCTTAACATAGAATTGAAGTGTTCACCATTCATCTGCTTCCGCGGAACCTAGCATATCATTCCCAAACTTCTCCTATTAGTAAATGCATATCAAAGTTCTCATATTACAGCATGCAAGGAAACATTCAAGCATTCATTCTACAGAGAATACAGACAATCATTCATTCATAAACATCATCACATAACACAGGATTTAACGTGGTTCACTTCCCCGGATGGAAAGCTACGTCCACAAGAACGGTTGGTAATAGATTTCTTTCAAAAGGGATGGAAACCGTTCTTAGTCTACGCACTCAGCTGTAGACTCTTCCTTCTCTCGACTAGGTCTTTGCGCACACAGCTGCAGAGCCTTTACAATATTCTTAGCTCAGAGATATTTTCCAATACAAAAGGATTACCTCCTTAAGTTCTCAGCAACTACAAAAGAATAACAATAATACAGCAAGAGAAAACCCAAAAAGCGAACCCCCAAAGCTAGAACCCCCATCCCATATAAAATGTCTTCTTAAATAGATCATGCCCGAAGGTCATGTCTGTACAATGTTGAAGACCTAAAAAAAACCCAAAACCCTAAGGGTTTCCAAACCGGCTTGCCGGTTCCTGGTAGCGTCTTCTTGATCATGGCAGATCTCCACGTCCTCATTCTGTCGCTATTGGCCTTCCTGCCGCACGCGTGCCTGCAGGATGCTTCTGCCGAACCATTTCTCTCTAACGGTTTTACCTTCTGTGCATGCCAAACGTCGCTTTCCTTAACAACCCACGCATGGTCGCCTTCCTGTTTTGCTAATGTCCGCCGCTCGGCAATCCTGAAGTATCTTTCCAAAAATGGCTACTACTGGTCTAGCCGATAACTTCACTTGATACTTGTCCAGAACACTGCTTTGCTGGCTCCATGTTTCCTCCTAACTCCGCAGCACTACTTCTACGCAGTACTGGTCTTCGCATCACGACCTAAACTTCGACATCGCGCGCAACTCCGCAGTCTGGTCAAAAGTTGGACGTTGCGCGCAACTTCTCAACATCCTCAATACTTAGCCAAAATTGGGTTTCTGAGTTGCGCTCAGCTCAGCTTTCCCTGCTTGCCTAAAAAAGGTGCTTCCCAAAACTTTAACTCAACCTGGGCCCAACATGCCCCTAACACTTACATATGGCTTGTCCCTGAGCCACTGATTGTTTCAGCTGTCTCACTCTACACCGCGACCGGTGGGACGAACGTGGCCGTGAACTGGTCATATGTACTGGACAACTGCACCATTGCTTCTCTTGTATCCTCCTCAACTTGTTTAATTGCTTCAAGCAGTGCTGGAGTTATTTCTTGTCCAATTTGATCTTGTACCTGCTCCTGGTTATCGCGCAGTTCTATTAACTTATCTTCAATATGCTGCGACACCACCATGGCATTCTCCATGAGCTGCTGCGACTGATTATCCATCTCAGTCTCTTTTTGTCATAATTCTTGTACTTCTTTCTTTAAGATGGATATCTCCTTGTATCTCGGCAACCTTTCTCTAGGTGGTAGAGCTTTCACCTGTGCGTTCAACTTGTCCAGCGCGGTCAGTTTTTCTTGTAGTGCGGTCTTGACCTGCAGCAATCCTTGATCCTCTTCAAGGGTCACGATTTCCTGGGAAACCTTATCCAGGAGAGATTGGCACTTAGCCATCTCACTTGTGATGCTTTTTGAGGCGGCGCTGACTACTTGCTCTCTGACCTGCTGTTCGTTTAATGGCGCCTACTTATTTAGCTTCTCCTTCAATGTAGCAATATCGGCCTTATAATAAATTTCTTTGTCCTGCATCTCCGACTGCAAGGATCTCACCTTATCTCCGATCCTCAGAACTGTGTCTGCAGGATCATCCTGGATTTCTATGTCTTTAATATCCTTCGCCACATTGGATATGGTGGTCTCCAAATTCTGTCGGTGGTCCTGCTCGTTGCGTAGTTGTACTTCTGCCTTCTGTTGAATTTGTCTTTTTGCTACGGTGAGTTCTTCATGTAAATTCATCGCTTCAACCGTTCGTTCATGCATTTCCTCCACGATCTGCGTGTGGATGAAGTGCAATCCTGGAAAAGGGATTTTAGCTAAGTCAAGCTCTACCCTCTCGACTCCCTTTGTGTCCAAGGCCACTTGCTCTGCTATTGGAAATGTAAAAACCAATGGGTCCACATGGACAATCCTAGTCTTCGACGGCAGTGTCATTGCTAGTTGTTGGCTTCCTTGCTGCGAGGTTCCTACGGAACTCCTTTCAGCCCCTGCTTTTTGCTGCACAATAAGGCTTTTCTGGACATCATCCATTTTCTTCATTAGGCCTTGCATTGCGAGCCTCGTCTGGTGCAGGTCATCGTGGATGACCTTGTCCTTCTTTTCTTTATCCGCCATCAGCTCCTTCATCTGCTCTGAGATTGTTTCGGCTATAATCACATAGTCATCATCATTGAGGATTGCCTCTGATTGAATCTTTGTAGCCTTCACCTTTTTCCTCGACTTTGGCTTCTCCGAAGTCTCAGCTTCTTTTCTCTTCCATGTTTCTTCAATGATTAGGCATGAGAGCGGGATCGGCTCATCTTCTACTGAATCTGTCTCCATATCCATGACCTCTACGTGGAATTCTGCTAGCCAATCTTTCATGAGGTCATCAATATCCTGCTCGTAAATGTTGTACTTTCCTGGGAACCACTCCGGTTTCCTCGTTTATGCTTTCAGCGATATGAATATACCTTTCATATCCACCTCAAAGTCGATGATGCGGATATACTTCGTCGTGACCTGCTTTGTAATGCGGGTTGTCTTCGTGATTGCGTCGCGCAGCTGAATATAGTACTGGTAAAAGACTTCTGTGGTTGCATGGTGGAACTCTAGATTTGTGTTCGCCCAGAGGTCGACGAACCTAAACCCTCTAGGATCCTTGATATCCATAATGATGCTCGCATAATCTCGCGGCTCCTTCCATCTGCACAAAGCGATCAGGACGATGAGCCAGGTGAAATGGAACTGGCTGCCATTCACCTGGGTGTCGTTGAGTTCTTCAAGGAACTCATTCAGTAGAAACTGACACCAATTGAAGCTGTGGCCTTCGGCCGCTGCGGCGCCAAGGAGTATTGCGCCCACGGGCAGCTCTTAAGGTCTAGCTGTTTTGAGCATCTTGCCTGCGAGCAACTGCATTATGAATCTTGTTGCTCGGTACTCTATGTCTTCTGTCGGGAATCCTCTTTTTCCCTTTACCACCAAGTGGGTCTTCTTCATCTTCTCAACAGCCTCTTTTTCTTTGCTCTTCCCCTGGAAGAAATGCTTTGGATCCTTACCACGCTTGCTTATCCTGGTAATGCGGTGGATCAAATCAATATCAATATCTACGTTTATGTCCAGCCACATATAACCTTGATGAATTCGCTCCATGAGTGTGCAAACCACGATATTCAGTTCTGGGGAACGGTCAAAATGTGGTAATCTTAACAAGTTCAGTAGCCCTGACTGAACGACAGGTGCTAACCAACTGTCAGCCACCAAGTTCAGAGTTCCCTTAGCGTCCTTTTTCCAGCACATATACTGGTCTGGTTGAAAATCCGGGTATTTGGGAACATTTGGCTCATCTTTCTTCATTCCCAAGAGGTCATAATCCTCCCATTTACAATATGCTATCTTTCCCAGCAGATTCTTACCAACGTTTACATGCTTTGACATAGGCGACAGCAGGATGTCATATCTTGCATTCTTGAGCAATTTAAACACAGGGGCATTCAATGCCGGTGGAGAGATATATTCAGGTGTCATCTTCAAAGGTTCTATCTGAAAGGTCGGTGCTTTCTATGCCGAGGATCCCAACTTTATGATATTCGATCGAGGTGCAGTTACCACTTTTCCCTTATCTTTTGGTTTTTCCTGCATCGTGGGATTAATTCTTGGTGATCTGCGGGATCCTTCTCCTTGTTCTACGACTACCTTCTTAACTGGAGTTTTATTGAAAGCCTCTACAGTACCATTCACCTGTGGATGGTATGGAGTACTGCGCTGATGAAGAATGTGGAATTCCTTTGTAAGTTCCTCAATCGTCTTGTTCAAAAAGTGAGTACCTTGGTCACTCATCAAAATCTTCGGACAGCCAAATCTGGTAAGTATTTCTTCAAAAATAAACTGCGCAGCAGTACTGGCGCTGCAGTCCTTAACTAGTTTTGCTTCCGCCCATCTGGTGAGGTAATCCGTAGCAGTAATAATATACCTTGCACCTGTTCTTTTTCCTGGTGGGTTTATAGGACCCACAAAGTCTATTTCCCATTTTTCAAATGGATGCAGTGTCAACTATGGACTTAATGGCATCTCATCTCGGCGTGATGGTTTTCCTGTCCTCTGACAGACATCACAGTTCCTGCAATGTTCTTTGGCATCTTTATGGATCGTAGGCCACCATAGCCCTGCGCGCAATATCTTTTGTGCAGTATCCCTTCCTGCATAGTGACCTCCCGCGATTCTTGAGTGTGCATCGGCTAGAATAAACGGATTCTCATGATCGAGTACGCACCTGCGCAGGACTTCATCCGGCCCAAGTTTGTATAACTGACCTGCAATTATAGTGAAGTCCACGGTGCGCACCACTAACTATTTTTTCTAATGGACCGAGAATTCCTGGGGTGCCAGCCTTGTGGTTAGGAAGTCAATGATATCCTTGTAATAATCATCGGCAACCTATATACTACATAACTGCGCATCAGGCAGACTGTCTTCAATATTCGTCGGCTCCTCTCCTGACTCGATCCTTGACAGATGATCAGGTCCCAAGTTTAGTCTACCTGGCTTGACAATAATTTCAAAGTCATATTCCTAGAACAGCAATAGCCATTTGCATATGCGTCCCCCCAACACTGGCTTGTTGACCAAATATTTCAACGCAGAATGGTCAGTAAACATAAGGAAGTGCGATCCCAGCAAGTAGTGTCTAAATTTCTGTAGAGCGTATACCATCGCAAGGCCTTCTCTCTCAGTAGTAGTATAGTTATTTTCTGCTGTCGAAAGCTTTCTGCTAGAAAATGCAATAGGGCGGTCAATACCTCCCTCTTTTGGATAAGCTAACACGATCCCCAGGGCAATACATGATGCGTCAACATGGACATGGAACGGCTTTGTCCAGTCTGGAAAGACTAGAATCGGCGTAGTGACCATCTTTTCTTTTAATGTGTCAAAACCCTATTCGCATTCTGCGTTCCAAATGAACGGTGCGTCTTTTTCAATAGCTTTTCCATTGCTGCGGTTATGTATGCATAAACCTTTATAAATTTCCTGTAATATCCAGTATGGCCTAATGTAGATCGCAACATCTTGACTAAATTTGGTGTTGGTAAGTTCGCAATAATTGCAATCTTCGCAGGGTCTACCATCAATCCTTGCTTACAGACAATGTGGCCAAGTAAAATTCCATAAGGCACACAGAAAATACACTTTTTCAAATTCAAGGATATTTGATGTTGTCGACACTTCTCGAGCGTCATGCGGAGATTCGCGCAATGATTTTTCAATAGACCAAATACAGTCCAATCATCAAAATATGCTTCTAAAAACTTGTGCATAAAATCTTTAAATGCTGCAATGATGACTCTAAAGAATATGGCAGGTGTGTTCTTTAGCCCAAAAGGCATGACAGTGTATTGGAATGACCCCCATTCTATAGCAAATGTCGTCTTATGCATATCCGCAGGATCAATCCTGATATGATGATAACCAGAGAAACCATCAGTGAAATAATATGCCTCATTTCCTCCAACGTTATCAAGCACTTCGTCTGTGAATGGAGTAGGAAATGGGTCATGCATGGACGCATCATTCATCTTTCTGAGATCCACACAAATCCTGATCTCACCTTTTTCTTTCTTGTCTTGAACAACCATGGGGCTAATCCATTCGGATTCTTCAACTGGTTCAATGATTCCTGCTTCTAGCATCTTATCTAGCTCTGCACGGACTTTTTCCTTATAGCGCGGATTCAATCTGTATGGTCTCTACTTGACAGGCTTATCACCTGGTTTTAAAGGTATTTTCATGACCCCTAGGTCTCCCAAAATTCCTTTCATCTCTGTAAATTTTGTTGGAAATAATTCCTGATACTCATGTAAGGTATCTGCGATCTCTGCAATAGTCTGATCATCCCAATAATCTCCTATTGATGCGAACTTCAACTCTTTGTCTGTACCAATGTTCACTTTTTGCGTTTTTACTGGTCCAGTCATATCTAGGATTTCCAATGGAGGTCCTTCTACCTCACACGTGCCTTCTGATTCTGGTATATCTATGTTGCGCGGGTCATCCTCATCGTCTTCATTTGTATCGTTGGTATCTTCAGCTAAGTTGTAACACTCGATCAAGTGCTCTTCATGTTCCTTCCATTCTGACTGTAGGTGCGTAGGAACGCACTCTGTCCCAAAAAACTCCTATAATGTTATGTTTTGATGATGACAGTCATCCTGGAATATGCGCTTCTTGATTAGCTATAATGCTTCATGGATTAATGGATTCTCGTCTTCAAAACTGAAGTCCTTCCGGAAGTTCGCAGCAAGCAACTCCCAGTCAGTGAGTTCATTGCGCAACTCCAGGTCGAGGTACCATTTCTCTGGGATACCCGCATCCAATGTATGTACAAATAAATGTACCCATTATGTAAGTGGTCTTTCCACCCATGCCTTTGAACAGATTTCAATGTGTTGACTAGGGTCTGTCTGTCCATTATACTTTTCAAAGGGTAAAGTAACATTTTCGGTGAATCGAATCTGCATCTTAGTTCTGCATTGATCCCAAGTGGTCAATGTTTTCTTATGTGCATTTCACCATCTGGCAGGTGTATCGTGCAATGCTATATCTAAATCTAGTAGTCTATGCTCATCTGGTATAGCTATAGTATATTCCCTTATGAAACTGTAAACATTAGCAGAACCATCATATGTGGGAATAGGACTCACCTCTTTTCCGATCCAGCGTAGTGATTTCGTAACCTGTGCACATATTCTTGTTGATAATTCATGCATGCAACTTTGCCAATTCTCCAGTCCTGTATTAGAGTCAGAGATACAAGAAGTGTCACATCACCAGCTGAGCGTACCATCTGCAATAGGATTAATGTAGTCTTCCCTGTTCGTAGTCAGCTAGTATAGTCGGTCTAAGTCATGTGCTTGGGATTCCTCCTGAATCAGCTCACTGTATCTATCACCATCTTTAGGATCCAATGGTGCGATGACCCTAAGATGCTTCCCTTCAAAGATCATCTTCTTTGTCTTCAAGTTTATGATAGCCAAGTTATCCATAGCCCAATCAATTCCCAATATTGCTGGAAAAGGTTGACTATCATCCACAATTTCAATAACCTCAAAGTATGCATGACTCTGTACTCCATCAATGTCAACTACTACATTAGCTAAGCGGCCAAAAGGTATGACCTTCTCTTGATTAGCCATTTGTAATTGGATAGGTGACCAGAGCAACTTTGGTCGACCCATCTGCTGCCATGTCTGCTTAGTCAAGACATTCACTTCTAATCCTAGATCAAGGATGACTTCATCCATTTCAAAATCTCCTATCTGCGCAGTAAGCCTCATCTCTTGGCCTATTCTTTTGTGCTTCCTTATATGATGTACAGCGCTATCTGGAGTCTCTGTTGCGATCTGAGGTTCATACTGGCTGATAAGATTTTGGAGCTCTACTATGGCTTTTTCACATTTTAGTAACTTCATGCAGCTTCGCAAGAACTGCGCAACAGAAGTACGGACATCTGTCGCAGTACTTGTTTTTTCATATGGGGTCGGCATGTCTTCAACATGCGGTGTTTCACTGCGCAGCGGGATCCTTTATGACTTATCCGCTGGTTCTCTAAAGGTATCCTGTGCGTCAATGAAGACCTCCTTGGTCTTTTGTAGGTTAAGAGGGGGTGCTTTTCCTAGAGATTTCCTTATCCATATTGTTTCAAGGGGATCCTTCTTCGTATGTGCCTCCCCTAATGTCGAAGCTTCCGCTCCTCTGTCGTGGCCTGTCTCAGCGCCACTGCACGTGACCACATTAATGCTTGGATCCACTGGTCTATTCTCTACTGCGATCCACTGGACATTTGGATTCGTAGCCTCTGTTCGTCTTCTCTTCTGCATTTCCACCTCTAATACTGGGCAATCTTCAATGAAATGCTCAAATGATTTACAATAATTGCACGTAGTGCATGGGTTAACACAATCTCTAGATACGTGCCCGGGTTGGCCATAGTTATAACAAATGACTTGGCCACGGCCTCTTCCTTGTGCCGGACCATCATTTCTTCCTCTGTCGCGGTATCCACCACCACGACCTCTGTATCCTCCTTGGTCATATTGTGCATTTTCTTGTTTTGGTTGGGTATCTTCTTGTACGCGGTACAAGCCAGCACCTCGCATTGAGTCCATATCCATTTTTCTTTCATTCATTAATTCATATGCGTGGCAGTTGGATTCATCATGTCCAACTGATTTACAGAAATTGCAGTATAAATTCTTAGGAGTTTTCACATATTTCTGGATGAGGTAACAGTCTTCAGGTCTGTGTCCTGTGGTTCTACAAATTTCACACCATGGGGCCTGATTCTGATTTAATGGGTTAGGCGCACCACTGTTAATATAGTCGCGGAATAGAGGGCAATGCTCGCGGTCATGACCTTCTCCTTTACAACTTGTACACCAGACCTCCTGTCTAGGTTCATATCTTTGTTCTTTACCATTTTTCATACTTTGCAGTTCAAGTGTCAGGGTGGTCAGCTGGTTCTGGATCTGAGACACCCCAGAACTAGTATCACCAATCGGCAAAGCTTCCAACTTCATTGCAATTTACAAGGCCTTTGCCTGGGATAGAACCTTCTGATGCATCAATGGTAATCTGATATGAGGTAACAGCGCAGCAATGAACCATTCTTTATGTTGTTCTGGTGGTATAACAAAACTTACTTGGTCTAGTAAGGTCTTAAATTTCTGATCAAATTCCCATACCGTTTCAGTTGGTCTTTTCTTTATTTCCTTCAGCTCAGTTATACACTGAGACTCAGACTTAGGTTTCTTGAACTCTGCCACCAGCGCAACTTTAATTTCTTCCAGGGTTCTCAGCTGTACGGTAGAGTATTTCATAAACCAATGTGGCGCTCTATCCCTGAAAGTGGTGATGAGTTGTGCTTGTTTCACAGCATCGTCCTGGATTTGTTTTACACTCCATACGGCTTCACAAAGGAACCAATGTTAATCAGGGTCTTCTAAACCAGTTCCTCTAAATATTGGCAGTTTCATATCAGTGTTTTCCATTGTGCTACTAGGTGGTGGGGCGTCAGGATTAGTGCGTGGCTACTGTAAAGGGATCTGCGCAGTAAATACAAATGGGACTATCAGGAGAGATGGACTAGGCTGATTCTTCTGCGGGGTGGGCTGCGTAGCAGGTGGGTTCTGTGATAAGGGTGGCGCAGTTTGTGCAACCGGCGGATTCTCAGGGGTAAATGGTTGTGTAACTTCACTATCAAGATCGTAGGGGATCTCAGTATCTATATGAAGTTTAGGGCCTTCCGGATCTTTATTAATTTTATATCTCTTACCACTTCTAAGAGTATGTGTCTCGTCGTCATAATCAATATATGTACTGTTTATCATGACAAACTTCAAGCATATTACTGCATTCTTAGAACACCTTTCTCAGCTAATAGCATCTTAATGTATAGACTGAGGTTATTCAGAAACTTACCATGGAATCCTCCGAAAAAATTTGCTTCTGCTTAGCTGTAGGACTTGAGTGTGTCTACAGCAAATTCTGTTACAAAGCCTTCTAGCATATGATCGACCTAATAATCAACTGCACGTGACAACGGGTTGTCTAACGCTTTAAGCTGCGTTGTGAGCTCGAGAGTCCACTCTGTAGAAACTCCTCCTTGGAAACATTTTTTCTTCTCTGCGAGCCGCGAGATCCACGCATGCAGCTTGCTTGGAAACGATGCCCAAAAGATCTCGTGAATGTCATCTAACAGATATCTATCCGACCACTATGTGTCTCTTAGACACAGATGTCTATTTTCTTGTCTGTTAAAATCGCTTATGATCTTATCCCACCAAGCTTGGATTTCTGTCTTTTCAGGATGCCAATAGTCATATCCTTCAGGGAACTGATATTCTTTTTCACACATCGTAATTGCAACTTAAGGGAACCATTTCAACTCATCATGGATTCTAGCGCGGCAACAGAACCATTTGTTGGCTTAAACTGACCCAGAGGTTTTCAAATAGACCAGATTCTTTGCAGTTCTCCCTTTGACCAACAAAACCCCTTCGCACCGGCCCTTTCGGCAACAAACTGTGAGCACGTTGAGGTCTCACCCAAGGTGTATCTCTATGGGGTACTGCGGAATCAGGTTTCCACAGTAAATGATTAGTTGTTTATCTGAACAGGCTGCGCAGCGCAGGACAGAAGAATGGCGTTGCGGGCAGAGTGATGCGGTACGCAGCAGGATCTATGCTGCGAACAGTACCGCGCGATGCAGGAAACCCTGCGGGCCGCACCAAGGGTTTCTTACTGCTGCGAATCTTCTACTAGGACTACGAATCACCCACAATTATCCTCTACTTGGAAAACCTCGGAAACGTTAAGGCATTGAAATGAATATCACTCATCCATTCATTCAGGCACTTACGGGATATCGTTCTAGCATTCGTCAAGAACTTGGATTATTACAATATGAACTGAAATAATAAACATGATTAACTATGTTGCGTTCCTTCACTGTGTTTAAGAAATTAATTATACTTAATGGACTGATTCACGGTCTTAGCATAGAATTGAAGTGTTCACCATTCATCTGCTTCCGCGGAACCTAGCATATCATTCCCAAACTTCTCCTATTGGTAAATGCATATCAAATTTCTCATATTACAGCATGCAAGGAAACATTCAAGCATTCATTCTACAGATAATACAGACAATCATTCATTCATAAACATCATCACATAACACAGGATTTAACGTGGTTCACTTCCCCGGATGGAAAGCTACGTCCACAAGAACGGTTGGTAATATATTTCTTTAAAAAGGGATGGGGCAACCGTTCTTAGTCTGCGCACTCAGCTGCAGACTCTTCCTTCTCTCGGCTAGGTCTCTGCACACACAGCTGCAGAGCCTTTACAATATTCTTAGCTCATAGAGATTTTTCAATACAAAAAGATTATCTCCTTAAGTTCTTAGCAACTACAAAAGAATAACAATAATACAGCAAGAGAACAACCCAAAAAGCGAACCCCCAAAGCTAGAACCCCCATCCCATACAAAATGTCTTCTTAAATAGATCATGCTTGAAGGTCATGTCTGTACAATTTCGAAGACCTAAAAAAAACCCAAAACCCTAAGGGTTTCCAAAATTGCGTCGGTTTTCCAAACAGGCTTGCTGGCTCCTGTTAGCGTCTGCTTGATCATGACGGATCTCCACGTCCTCATTCTGTCGCTATCGGCCTTCCTGTCGAACGCGTACCTACAGGCTGCTTCTGCCGAACCATTTCTCTCTAACAGTTTTACCTTCTGCGCATGCCAAACATCGCTTTCCTTAACAACCCACGCGTTCCCGCCTTCCTGTTTTTCCTACATCCACCGCTCGGTAATCCTAAAGTATCTTTCCAAAAATGGCTGCTACTGGTCGAGCCGATAACTACACTTGATACTTGTCCATCACACCGCTTTGCTAGCTCCACGTGGCCTCCTAACTCCATAGCACTGCTTCTGCGCAGTACTAGTCTTCGCATCACGGCCTAAACTTCGACACTGCGTGCAACTCCGCAGTCTGGTCAAAAGTTGGATGTTGCACGCAACTTCGCAGCATCCTCAATACTTAGCCAAAATTGTGTTTCTGAGTTGCGCTTAGCTCAGCTTTCCCTACTTGCCTCAAAAAGGTGCTTCCCAAAACTTTAACTCAACCTGGGCCCAACAAGAATGTAACTCAGTTGGAGGAAAAGAATGAGCCTGTGAATTTTTCCTCTTCGATTTTGGGGAATTATTTTTTAGAAATTGAACCGGGAAACTCTCAAACAGAATATGTTAGCCATGATTCAAACAAACAGTCCGATATCCTTCAATTATCATGGACTGATGACATTGATTATAACATAGTAGAGCTAGTTACTGACTTAGGATATAATACTGACGTAGTTAAAACATAAAATAAATGTTCGATCTTGTACTTTGATGGTTCCAGAACACAAGAGGGATCTGAAGCCAGTTGTGTTCTGGTTGATCCTGAAGGAAACAAACAATTTCTCTCTTGTAGGCTAGAGTTTGAATGTACAAACAACACGGATGAATATGAAGCTCTAGTCCAAGGTTTAAAAAGAGCTATTAATTTGAATATCAAGTATTTAAAAGTCTTTGGTGATATAGAAATAGTTGTTAGATAGATAAGAAACACAATTCATTGTCTGTCTCCGCACTTAAAAGGATATCAATCTGAAGTTTGGAATTTGATTTCACAATTTGATGCTTTTAACATAAATGTTATTCCTAGATTACAGAATGCTGCAATTGATTTATTAGCTACTTCTACTTCTATATTAGTACTGACAAATAACAAATGCTCTATCGAATTGATTTTCAGACCATATATACCTGATAGTGTCACAAATATGAGGGTGTTTGATGATGATGAACAAATCATTGGCTTCTTGAAAAGTGAAGACGCCTTCAAAGAATCCATAATTGATGAAGATGAACATGGTTTGGATTTGCAGAATAAGGACACAAGTAAAGGAAATTTTATGTCGAAAGGAGTAAGAACTCTTGAAGGTCTGTTTGATTTACAGAACAAATTCAGAAGACCAGCCAATGTCAATACCAATAGCTCCTCGATGCAGCATGAGTTGGTAAACTTGGGTACAGAAGCTGAGCCCAAATATATTAATCTAGGTAAATGTTGTTCACTAGGAGAAATATGTAAGTTCATCAAACTTTTCCAGCAATACAAAGATGTTTTCGCATGGACTTATGAAGATTTGAAAACATATGACACATGCATTATACAGCACGTGATACCCATGAAGCTAGGTGTGAAACCATTTCAGCAACAATTACAAAGGATGCATCCAACACTCGAACCATTAATACAAAAGGAATTAAAAAAACTACTGGATGCTAAGATTATTTTTAAGGGCCGACACTCTGAGTCGGTGGCCAACCTGGTCCCCATATGGAAGAAATCAGGAGAAATAAGATTATGTGTCGACTTTCAAAACTTGAATAGAGCATCGAAAAAAGAAAACTATCTTGTGCCACCGATGGAGCATATCTTACAAATGGTATCAGGATCAGAATTGTTCTCCCTATTAGACGGATTCTCTGGTTATAATCAAGTATTGGTGCATGAGCAGGATCGATTAAAAACTACATTTCGCATGAAGTGGGGAACATTCGCGTATCGAAGAATGTCGTTTGGCCTAATGAATGTCGGAGCCACATTCCAGAGGGCCATGGATATTGCATTATGAGGATTAGTCGGCCACTGTGTGGTCATATATTTAGATGATGTAACAATTTTCTCCAAGAAAAGAGAAGACCATGTTTTCCATTTAAAACGGATTTTTGACCGTTGTAGGAAATATGGTATATCTTTGAACCCAAAGAAGAGTGTTTTTGTTGTTCTTGAAGGAAAAATTTTGGGACACCTCATATTGAAAAAGGGAATATTGATAGATCCAGAGAGATTTGAAGCTATAACTTGGATTCCCATGCCCCATAATAAAAAATCTATGCAATCATTTATGGGCACAATTAATTTTGTTCGAAGATTTGTGCCTGATTTCGTGCAAATTGTTAAACCTTTGCAGCAAATGGTGAAGCAAAGTGTGCAATTTAAATGGACCGACATCGAGAAGATAATGTTCAAAGACATAAAGGATTCCATAGCTCATGCACCTTCTTTGAGAAGTCCATATTTTGAAAAATATTTTATCATATACACCTTTGCTTTAGATACTTCTCTCACAACACTGCTCACTCAGAAAGGAGAATCCGGAGACGAATATCCAATCTCTTTCAAGAGAATTGGGTTACAAGGGGATGAAATAAATTACCCAGTCATGGATAAGTAAGCATATGTTGTGTTAAAGGCAGTAAAACAGATCAAACCGTACATTTTAAAAAACAGAACTAAAGTCATAGTACCTCATCCGGCTGTCAGATCTCTATTTGTGCAAAAGGGATTGGGGGAAAGAAGAGCAAACTGGGTAAATGCTCTACAAGAGTATGATCAATAATTTAAACATTCCCTATCATTAAAGGTCAATTCCTTTGTAGGTTGATCACATAAAATTGAGCCAACGAGGATCAAGAGTGGGAAAATGAAGTTGAATTGAATCTAACCGAGGTATGTCCTATCTTCACTACTCCAGAATATTAGTATAGGGATTTGGTACACTACTTACAACAAGGATACATACCAGAACACTGGACTCCTAAGAAGAGAAGGGAACCCCGATTAAAATCAACATCCTATCAGATTATAGACGGAGTACTTTTTAGAAAAAATCATGACAGAGTTTTTCTTATATGTATTGAGAAAGAATATGTTGATAAGATGGTAAAAGAATTACACAATGGCCCTGCAGGGGGACCTTATTCTGGTAATACTACTACTCACAAAATACTAAGAGCTAGATATTATTGGCCTACTCTTTTCAAAGACTCTCATGTTTTGTCATGTCCCAAATTTGGAATTGGGTCACAATGGCCTAATCACATTATCCATATTCATTAGAGTTTGTGAAATTGATGTTAAGGGTCAAATAATTGCCAAGGAGGAAAATTACTAGTTTCCTAGATTTGGGGTGGAAGCTTTGGGATTTGGAATAAGGGGGATAATAAATGATGTTTAGACATTAGAAGGGTTCAAGTATTTAATAAATAGAGTGAATAAAGAAATTCAAGAGAAATCCTAAGTGACAAATGGTTTTGGAGACATATGGAGGATGTGGGACCCACACTAGCTTGATTTTTCATAATACATGGTATCTCTCTTTTGCAAATTCGAATTAATGGGAATGTGAACACTCTTGGGTGAGTTGGTAAGTGATAACACATGTCATTGAGCATATTAGGTCGAATTTGGAAGGATTGGTAACCTCCATGGAAGATAAAGAGTCAAAGTGGAAGTTTGTGGACACTTGGGCTAGATTCCCTAGCCCCTATGACACCAATGATGGAGAATCTATGACAACTATGACAAATTGCAGACCTGACCTCTGACATCTGACCACTATGACATGTCAGCCCCAAAAATAGGCTCAAAGAAGGCGAATTTGGGAGTTGGAGAAGCCAAAGAGACTCAAAATCGAATTTGGGAGAAGATGGAAGGTTGGAACTAGGAGACAAGTGGCAAATGTGGAATATTTCTTAAATGAAAATCTATTGAATCTATTGAGAGGATTTCGACCCTTAGAAGGCTAATGTTGGTTATAAAATGTAGAAATGAAGTATGAAAATGGCTTTTGATCATTTGTAGAATTTGCAATTGCATTTGTGAAGAGGGAGAGCTAGTGGATGACTAGTTTCTTGCCTTGGCCAATTTCGAGGGTGAAAGATTCCCATCCAAGTTGGCAATTGGAAAGGCCATTCAGACCTTTCATTTGGAGCTTTAATGGAGTCTTTATTTGCAGGTGTAAGCTACAGGGAAGCTCATGGTTTCTTCTATTGCAGCTCGCTCCTTCAACCATTTCCAGTTTTGATGGCATATTCTTGATCCTTGAGGGAGGGCGTTTTTGGTGAGCTATTGTACTCTTTGGGGGAGCTTCTAATGCCCAATTTCTTTTGTAATATGAATTAAATACTCTTTTCTTCATCTACAGAAAGTTTCAGGTCGAAATTCCAAGTAGAAATGTATAAATCTCATTTTTAATGGAAGAACAATGCCATTTCCCCACTACCTTGTTGTGAACCAATGTATTGATGATGATTTCGAATGAATGGATGATTCTCTGATATATTTTTGATCAATATACTGCCATGGATGTCTTCTACAAGTTTCATGTACTGTACTTGAGCATTTGAAGCATTTTTACTCAGTTTAGTTGTATTGGGAGGTGAAATAGTGCCATTTCCCCAAGGGTCGAATTGAGGATTTTTGCAGTTGAATGGGAGAGGGTGAGAACAGTTGTAATAAACCATTAATGGTGCATATGAGACCTTAATAACATACTTAACACATTACATACCTCTTTTCATAAATTTGAGTGGGTTTGGAGGCATTTGGGAAGCCATTTTCAGTACTTACCTCAGGGGGATTCGAACCCCAAATTACTAGTAAAATGGCATACTTGGTCCAGAATCTTAAGAGAGTTTGCAGAGGTATTTTGGTGGCCATATGTTATCCCTGAACATCATATTCAATTCCTAATATCATTCATAAATCTTCCTTGAATATTTGAAGGCATTTGGAGTCAATTTGAGACCTAGAGACCAATACTAGTCAAAGGGAAATCACTAGTAAAGTTACCTACATTGACCAGAATTGAAAGAGTATTTGCAAAAGTGTTTTAAAGGTACAAAGGCATCCCTGAAACACATATTTATGTTCTAATATCATTCATATACCTTCTCAGAATATTTGGGATCATTTGGGGCAAATTTGGGACCTAGAGATCGAAACTAGTCCAAGGTCGAACCAAGGAAAAAAGTGGAAAATTGCAATTTTAATAAAATTCCTAACAAGGGACATTACAGTGGTATCAGAGCATGGTCCTTGCACCTGTGTATTAGGTACATACATTCAAGAATAATTGGCAGCCATGTCTTACTATTATGATGAATCCTATGAGTACAATTCTTATGAGGAATATGCAGATGCTTATGAGCAATATGAAGCAGAATGTGAATGGTATGAGGAAGAGGTGCCATCATGCAACACTTCTTACAATTTCAAGAGAAATGAAGATTATTCTTATGACTTTAAATCTGATGAATATGAGTGTGTCACACCAACCAAGGATAATTCTATGAGTGAGTTCCAAAGATGGAGAGCAAAATATAAAACCTTGCCCCAACAATATCAAAAATATCAAGAATATCTTGCTTTTAGCAAAAATACACAAAATGCCATGTCTTTTGAGTACTATGCTGAACATGTTTTTGAAAATAGGCCCAAAAATGAAGATGTGGAGTTAGTGAAGAAAGGTTTATGCCCTTCTTGTAAAAACCCTTGGAGCGAGTATCATATATGTGTGCATGAAATGATGTCCTCCTTGAGGAGAGCTTTTGAGATTTATTCAAGAAGAGATTCCAAATATATTGATCCTAAGGAAAACAAGGGGCAAAATGCATCAGCTTGCTTTAATGAGCAAAAGGAAGAGACATCACAAGAGCATGAAGAAGATTCTATTGAAAATATGGAAGATCATTTTGAGACACCTTCTAGCTTAGACATGAACCAAAGAGCATCTACTGATGGATGCTTAAACTATGAAGGAGTACCTACTGATGGGTGCTCACACCTCTATGTTGGTGACATAGAGATCACTTTTGAAAGTGTTTCTACAAGTACAAGTTTCATTAAGCATGATAATGAAGACATTGTAGCGGTTGAAGAAGAACCAAGATCAACTTCCCCATCACCACTTGAGCTTCATGAAGTTGGTCCAAGCAAAATTGAAGAAGATGAGGAGGTTCATTTGCAAGAGCCTCATTTTCTTGAAGGGTCCTTAAAGATGAATGAAAATAATATCCAAGAGTCCCTCAGCATTCTCCATGACACTCAAGCATTGGTGTCAAATTCTTGTTGGAGAGCTACTTCATTGGAGGAAACATCCTTCCTTGAAGACATGGAGAAGATTCAAAGAGCAATGTGCCACATCAAAGGTAATTTCATGTCTTTGCTTTTTGATAGAAACCATTTGTTTGAGCTTAATGAATTGTTACATGATGCATACTTGAAGAATAATGAGGATATTCATAAGCTCACAATTCAAAATGAGCAACTTCTTGAAAAGTTGCAAGATACTTGTTATTCCTCCTATGTTTCAGATTGTCAAATGGTAGATTGTTTGGAGGATTCTCATGACATGGTGGATCATGAGAAATGTGAAAATTTGAATGTTCTTGATGTGTTTGAAGATGAACTTGAAGAGATCCAAACACTTGATGTGGTGGAAGAGGAATTTGAATTGCCTCTTGATGAAGGTTATGCAATTTTTAAAGAAGAGCATGATTCCTCTACATTGGAACCAAACTATGACAAAGAGTTCACACTTTTGAAGGAGCTGCATGATACTACCCACATGGATCCTTCCCATGATGAAACTCCTGAAATTTTTTATCATTTGGGTGAGTTAGTACATTCTCCTACATCCTACAATTCCATGTTTTGCAGTATTAGTCTCAATGAAGTATGGGTGAAAGGGTTCTTTTTGATGGTGCCACATGAGGAGTATGGAACTCCTAGATTTAACTTTTATGATGACATGGTTGGAGCACATTCTTATTCACATTTGCAGCAGCATAATTTGTCACTTTATGATGATTCACATCTACATGGATGCACCTATGATATGGATTTGAGTCACTTGAATACTCATAGTTTTTCTTGCTCAACACTGGGTTTATTTGATGTTAGAGGAACTTCATCCAACACTTGGATGAATAGATTTATGATGGGAGAACATTTTTGTTGGCAGCCACATACTTTGTTACATCTTTATGATTCTCACATTCATGGATGTATGGGTGAGACTTCTTTGAGTCATTTGAAGTCTCCTTGTTTTTTCTGCTCATTATTTGGTTCAGATTCTAGTGGAGATTCTTCATTCACTTCTTGGATGAAAGAATACATGGATGAATCTTTTGATGCATATCACATCCTTTTGGAGCAGCATTATAGGACATGGGATCCTCACCTATGTCATTGGAGCAGATTTGATGGGTCACTTGAAGCTTGTATGCACTTGGAAAATGGTGGTCTACTTGCTTGGAGGTATAAGCACTTTCATGACTCTTTGATGAAGCATATCCTTGATGTACATTTTCATTATGTTGTTATGTACTTTGATGATATATATTTGGTACTCATGATGTTTGGAAGAATGCATACAAGAAAATGGGATCCAGGAATCCTCTTATCTAATGGTGTAGGTTGGAGAGCACTCTTAATTGTTGGGGTGCAATACAAGAAATGGGACCCTGGAATAATTTTTGTCTCATTGGTTTCATTTTTTTGGGGGAAGCAAGCAGCATGGGAGATGGATTCCCCACTTAATAAAGTGATTTTAATAAGAGTAGTGCAGCAGCAAGCATGGTGGTTCCTCTCTAAAATATTCATGGAAACTCAAAGACTCAAGGTTTGGCAATTCAATGGCAACTTCAAAGAATTATACAGAAAGCAGGTTCTTCAACACCCATGTTTGAAATTGCTTGAGGACAAGCAATATTGGGAAGGGAGGATTTGTCATGTCCCAAATTTGGAATTGGGTCACAATGGCCTAATCACATTATCCATATTCATTAGAGTTTGTGAAATTGATGTTAAGGGTCAAATAATTGCCAAGGAGGAAAATTACTAGTTTCCTAGATTTGGGGTGGAAGCTTTGGGATTTGGAATAAGGGGGATAATAAATGATGTTTAGACATTAGAAGGGTTCAAGTATTTAATAAATAGAGTGAATAAAGAAATTCAAGAGAAATCCTAAGTGACAAATGGTTTTGGAGACATATGGAGGATGTGGGACCCACACTAGCTTGATTTTTCATAATACATGGTATCTCTCTTTTGCAAATTCGAATTAATGGGAATGTGAACACTCTTGGGTGAGTTGGTAAGTGATAACACATGTCATTGAGCATATTAGGTCGAATTTGGAAGGATTGGTAACCTCCATGGAAGATAAAGAGTCAAAGTGGAAGTTTGTGGACACTTGGGCTAGATTCCCTAGCCCCTATGACACCAATGATGGAGAATCTATGACAACTATGACAAATTGCAGACCTGACCTCTGACATCTGACCACTATGACATGTCAGCCCCAAAAATAGGCTCAAAGAAGGCGAATTTGGGAGTTGGAGAAGCCAAAGAGACTCAAAATCGAATTTGGGAGAAGATGGAAGGTTGGAACTAGGAGACAAGTGGCAAATGTGGAATATTTCTTAAATGAAAATCTATTGAATCTATTGAGAGGATTTCGACCCTTAGAAGGCTAATGTTGGTTATAAAATGTAGAAATGAAGTATGAAAATGGCTTTTGATCATTTGTAGAATTTGCAATTGCATTTGTGAAGAGGGAGAGCTAGTGGATGACTAGTTTCTTGCCTTAGCCAATTTCGAGGGTGAAAGATTCCCATCCAAGTTGGCAATTGGAAAGGCCATTCAGACCTTTCATTTGGAGCTTTAATGGAGTCTTTATTTGCAGGTGTAAGCTACAGGGAAGCTCATGGTTTCTTCTATTGCAGCTCGCTCCTTCAACCATTTCCAGTTTTGATGGCATATTCTTGATCCTTGAGGGAGGGCGTTTTTGGTGAGCTATTGTACTCTTTGGGGGAGCTTCTAATGCCCCATTTCTTTTGTAATATGAATTAAATACTCTTTTCTTCATCTACAGAAAGTTTCAGGTCGAAATTCCAAGTAGAAATGTATAAATCTCATTTTTAATGGAAGAACAATGCCATTTCCCCACTACCTTGTTGTGAACCAATGTATTGATGATGATTTCGAATGAATGGATGATTCTCTGATATATTTTTGATCAATATACTGCCATGGATGTCTTCTACAAGTTTCATGTACTGTACTTGAGCATTTGAAGCATTTTTACTCAGTTTAGTTGTATTGGGAGGTGAAATAGTGCCATTTCCCCAAGGGTCGAATTGAGGATTTTTGCAGTTGAATGGGAGAGGGTGAGAACAGTTGTAATAAACCATTAATGGTGCATATGAGACCTTAATAACATACTTAACACATTACATACCTCTTTTCATAAATTTGAGTGGGTTTGGAGGCATTTGGGAAGCCATTTTCAGTACTTACCTCAGGGGGATTTGAACCCCAAATTACTAGTAAAATGGCATACTTGGTCCAGAATCTTAAGAGAGTTTGCAGAGGTATTTTGGTGGCCATATGTTATCCCTGAACATCATATTCAATTCCTAATATCATTCATAAATCTTCCTTGAATATTTGAAGGCATTTGGAGTCAATTTGAGACCTAGAGACCAATACTAGTCAAAGGGAAATCACTAGTAAAGTTACCTACATTGACCAGAATTGAAAGAGTATTTGCAAAAGTGTTTTAAAGGTACAAAGGCATCCCTGAAACACATATTTATGTTCTAATATCATTCATATACCTTCTCAGAATATTTGGGATCATTTGGGGCAAATTTGGGACCTAGAGATCGAAACTAGTCCAAGGTCGAACCAAGGAAAAAAGTGGAAAATTGCAATTTTAATAAAATTCCTAACAAGGGACATTACATGTTCATGCAAAAAAATGTGATGTATGTCAAATAAGTGCTCGCAGATTGCCTAAAGAAACAGGACCATTGCAGCCAGTTGTTATCTCTGAACCATTCGAGCAGTGGGGCATAGACGTTATTGGAGAAATTAATCCCAATTATTCGCTGCAACATAGGTATATCCTCACAACCACTGACTATTTCACACGGTGGACAAAAGATGCTCCTTTGCGTAAAGTGAACGAAGATGCAGTCATCGGATTCTTGTAGGAAAACATCATAACCAGTTTTGGGATTCCAATTTCTTTAGTCTTTGATAATGCAACTTACTTCTCATTTGTTAAATTAACCACATTTTCTTATGAAAGAGGAATCAAATTGCATTATTCAACAAATTATTATCCCCAAGGGAATGGACTGGCCGAATCTACAAACAAGAATCTCATCTGAATTCTAAAGAAAACTATTATTGAGAGTCAAAGGAACTGGCATATAGCACTTCCAAACGATTTATGGGAAGATAGGGTTACTCCAAAAAATTATTTAGGAGTTTCCCTTTACACACATTTATGGGAAAGAAGTTATCCTCCCACATAACATACTACTCCCATCCCTACAGCTATCCCAGGCCTCTCGAGGTTCCAGTAGTGAAATCCTTCAATCACGAATCAATACCCTGTTGAAACTCAAAGAAGCACAGAAAAAGGCCAAAGATAGATTCCATCAGCACCAAGATATTTTCAAAATATGGTTTGATAAATGAAATTCCGATAAAAGAAATTTTGAGGTAGGATACTTAGTTCTAAAGTGGGATCACCCACATGAGGAAAAGGGGAAGCATATGAAATTTCAACAATTATGGCTTGGCCCTTACCAGATTTCCGAAAAGCTTGGCTTGTCGACATATAAACTACAAGATTTACAAGGGGAGGAAGAGAATCTTCCTGTCAATGGCCTTGCTCTGGAATAGTACTTCACATAGGTTTAGGAACTTTTATGTACATAAATAAACTTTTCCTTTCTTCTTTTTTCTAGTCTGTTGTTTTCTGAATTGATTAGTTTAGTTCATCTGGTTTTCTTTTATTAGCTTCACTTTCTGTTTAATTTGTGTTTGATTATCTTTACTTTTTTTAAATAAGCCCCAGCTCAACATCTTGTTTGTGGAGATATAGGGATCTAGATAATCTCTCATGTTTTTGTTAGTCATTGAAAGTCAAAATATGCTTTTGGGGAAAGGCTTGCTTGATATAAGATTATCAGTTCAAGAATTTTGATTGTTGCTCAGTTTTAGGAAAAGAGACAAACTTCAAGTGCACATTGACTCATTTAACCCCTATAAAACAACTGAGACTCACGAGGTCTTTATTACTATCTTGGGGATCCATACACTATCACATTAATAACTGTCTTAGGTAGCCTACTATGATGGACCCACGGAAAGGAAGCAGGTCTTACAGATGTATGGCATTTAAAATGATCCCATGCTACAAATCAAAATCCAAAAGAGCTTGTATCAAAGAGTCACATTTCCTAAAATTTCATCCCCATCAAAGAAATGGTTGTGAAAAATGAATACATCCAATCAAGACAGTAGCCCTGGTGGTCAGCTCAGCAAGGTTCTTCTCCGCCTGTGAGCATGACAAACAAATAAATATCTTGCTCATACAAAAGGACATTATGGATGGAAGAACCCAAGTCAAAAGCTGAAGGCTGAAGAAAATCTATCAAGGAAGACTCCGACAACAAAGTTCGTCAATAAAGAAAGCACCTAAAAGAATGTTGATAGCATGGGAATGAGGAACAAACGAATACATCTGTTTGATTTTGTTATGATCCTGTGGATTCATGTTTTAGTGGCAATCAAAATGAAATTCATATTCTGGCCTCGAGAGAGTGATCAAGAAATATAGTCTAGGTTACCATGCTCCCCAAAATCAATGACTAATACAACGCAATATTGTGTATATCTCTGCACAAAATATATCCTTTTAAAATCATGGGTAAACAAATAGATTTTTTGTTATATCCTCGGAGTCAGATACCATGTTAGCAGTTCTGACTTTCAATTAGGATTTATTCATAGATCTGTGTTCACCAGTGAATCGTCAATTGTTGTTGCTGCAACCTGATCCCCAAAAGTTTTCCTAAACAATTTTGGGGCCCCTCCTTTATTTTTTAGAGTTTATTGCTCCTTAGAAGAGTTCCCCTTTGACACTTATATTTTTTCTTAAAAAATATCGAAGAGAAAGTGTTTTGTTTTTTACTAAGTACCACCCGGGATTTTCCACTGAAACGTTCACAGCATTCTAATGAATTCATGCCGACCAAATCGCAGCGATCCGACCAAATCCTACCGACATTTCTTCATTTTTTTGACGAGTTTGAGCCGACCTTTTCTGCAACTTTATCCCGCCGACTGTTTCGCTGTGTTTTGGCCAGAACTCGCCGATACTTTCGTTGTGTTTTGGCCAAGACTCGTCGACCTTTTCACTCCAACCCAATTTTTCGCCGATGTGTCACAGCCCTTGGCCTAACTTTGCACCGGGAATGTGTCGCCATGGTTTGGGAAAAACTCGTCGACCGTTTCGCTGTGGTCTGGCCAACACTCACTGACCATTTTACTCTGACTAGAGATTTTGTCGCCGGCCTTTTTCTGATACACTTGGGCAAGGTTCCCACCGTCGCATCGCAGTTTCTTAGCAAAACTCGCCAACAGTGTTGGAGCATTTGACTAAATCCCACCGACCGTTTTGCAACGACTAAGGAAAGATTGCCGAAACAGTCGGGGAAGGATGTCTTGCTAGTCGTCTGCAAATCGAGATGGGGCATTAAAGACAACGGGTAGAGTCATTAAATGACCCACCAACCAATCTTGTTCGCATTTATGGCGATGGTTTTATATATATAGAAGATGGGCTTTTTTTCAATTTTGTTTGCAAAAGTGTCTTTAAACGTCCTTGTGCGCAAATTTAGTAACCGTCATTCTTCGGATGCCGACCAACTCTCGTCACTAAAGCTCACTAGCCCAGTCACTTGGCCGATGACAGGTAGGCAGCCTAAAAGACCTTTTCCATTTTTATTTTTTTTAGATTAAGTGGTTTTCTTTGGGTTTGTTTTAAACTTCACTTCCAAATCCTTGCCTGCTAGTTTCAGGTTTTTTCAAGGTTTTAAGGGCAGGTTCATTTAGTTCTGGCCTAGAGTCGTTTTTCTTTCTCATGCATGAGGGTGCCACGGCTGGCTGAGCTTCCGCTCTTTTTTTCCCACCTTAACCTTTCAACCTAGCCGCCCATCGTAGCCCACGTACATTCTTTTGGCCAGCATGACTGTGTGTAATGACCGGTTGAGTGGGCTACGGCCATTGGCTTCTACAGTTTACCAGGTTCCCTGCCGCCATAAGACTAACCTCTAAAACAGTTTTGAGCACCTAGCGACCATGCAGAAGACCATTTTGGTCCTGGCTTGTAGTTCAAGTTTACACATTTTGTAAACAAACATTCATGTCGCCAAGCCCTCTTTCTCCAAAACTCACACGACATCCGCAGCCCTCTCAGTCGTAGTGTTAAGTGTGTCGCACCCATCAAATTATGTTTCTATAAAAGGGGGAAGATATAAAATCTTGTCACTCAAATGAGTTTTAAAACTGAAAGTAAAACTACCATTGGAGTAACGCTAAATCAGTTTTAATGGAGAAATGCGCCGAAACAGTCCCACTTACTGTCCAGTTGCACTCTGTTTTTTTTCCACATTTATGCACATCCCTAAGACGTATCAGACCTTAATAGCATTGTTCTGTTAGCTTGGAAATCATCATTTGCTTGACTATTTGTGCATGTTGTGGTATCTCCAAGCTGCATTTGTTGTTCTTATAAGTTTTTTTGTACATTATGCCAAAAGAAAATTAAACTTGGTATTCACCCTCAGGTTTAAATTTTGATGCAAACAGTTTAATAAACACATGTTGTATTTGGAAAAACTTCATTGGAATTTAAAAGCAAAACAAAACTCATTTTTTCAGTTATGCTCATTGATTATACCATGGATAATGAATTGTATGTAAATGTTTTGATCCCTCATTTTTTCATCCTATGTCTCGTCATATTTGATATGCATAAGCGGTCCGCCAGGCGAAAAACCAAGTTAGCAGTATCAGACTCAGACGTTGAGATATTATTGGATACCTCACTAGAGACAATGTTCGGAGATATCGAAGTCGTAACAGGAGGCACTCCAGAATTCCAATGGGGTGAACTATACAAAGCTATCATAGATGGATATGTCCCTAACACTTCCATCGAAGAGTCAATGGTCTACCAGAACATAAAGAGGTCCGGCCTCCATAAGGCGGCCACACGCCCAGAATTATTCCCATGCTCAGAAGTTATCGGGTGTATTTTTCCCCAAGTAGATGTTAATACCAGTATCATTTCATATGTTAAAGGAGAAGGCCTTGCATCCTTCAAACCAGCCCACATAGCTGCAGTGTACAAACTTCCTCCCCCTAAAATCATGATGACTGACGACTAGATAGCAGAGGCCAATATGGATCATTTTGAGTATGCTAAGAAGATGATAGTCCCTGAAAGATAGTTGATACCAAAGTCTAGCGGAGATTATGATAGTCAACACTTGAGGACCCCATATAGAATCATAGCTCTGATGTTGAGCCGGGTTTTTGGCTTGGCAAGCAGAAGTACATATAAACTCAGTTGGGTACCAATGATGTACCGCATTGCCACACATGGTACAATTTTCAACTAGGCAGATATTATTTCTGAGATTATGGAGTCACACATTGTTGTAGTGCAAGGAGGAATGACATAGAAAAAAATAAAAATAATAAAAAATAAATAAAAAATAAATAAAAAATAAAAAAATAAAAATAAAAATAAAAATAAAAATAAAAATAAAAATAAAAAATAAAATAAAAATAAAAAATAAAATAAAATAAAAAATAAAATAAAAAATAAAAAAAATAAATAAATAAATAAAAATAAATAAATAAAAAAATAAAAAATAAAAAAATAAATAAAAAATAAAAAAATAAAAAAATAAATAAAAAATAAAAAAATAAAATAAATAAAAAATAAAATAAATAAAAATAAAAATAAATAAAAATAAATAAATAAAATAAAATAAAAAATAAAATAAAATAAAAAAAATAAAAAAAATAAAAAATAAAAATAAAATAAAAAAATAAAATAAAAATAAAATAAAAAAATAAAAAAATAAAAAAATAAAATAAAAAATAAAAAAAATAAAAAAATAAAAAAAAAAATAAAAAAAAAATAAAAAATAAAAAAAATAAAAAATAAATAAATAAATAAATAAAAAATAAATAAATAAAAATAAAAAAATAAAAATAAAAATAAAAATAAAATAAAATAAAATAAATAAAATAAATAAATAAAAATAAAAATAAAAATAAATAAATTGACTTCTTCATGTCCTCTTATCTCATGGATTTCATATTGATCAGACACCCTTTCCCTGTTTTGGGATGTGTTTGGAAGCCAGCCGAATCTCCCCTCCATGTAGCCTATCAAATGACATGGGCGCACAAATGCGTAAGTCACTACAAACTGATTTGTGAAGGATTAATCATGCCACTATACTGGATAATCTTCAAAGAAGAACCAAATTGTATGTCTGAGAACGCCTTGTCAGTTATCGAGTAAAATGGAGATTATTACTTCTCTGCAGAAGGCACATATATTAGGATGTATGGGGGAACCAAACCCCCTTTTTTGTTTCCTCAATGGGGTTGGGAGTTTTGTTCATGAGAAGAAGGATTCCTACCCGCCACTACCTTTAACTATTGATGCATACAAGTTTTCCAAGGTGAAGGGGGGCGAGTATTTTGTCAAATATTTAGAGGCCTTTCATTTTGGGACGAATATTTTTAGAAGAAATGATAGCCTAGATAAGGTCACTCAGCATTGTGCTTCTTGCACAATTAAATTTGAATATGTTAATCACTTCGACAAGGATGAAGAAGTGTATCGGAGCGCAAGAAACATGACCAAGTTGAACAAGCGTTTTCGTCCCAAAAGCGGGGGTACTTCCAATGCTGCTGCTAAAGCTACAAAAGAAGCAGAGTTACAAAAACAACTAAAGGAAGCAAAAAGGAAGCTTAAAGAAGAGGCCGAGAGGCAAGAAAGAGAAGTTGTTGAAGAACAGCAAAGGGAAGCAGAGAGGAAGCTTAAAGAATAAATGGAAAGGCTACAAAAGGAACAAGTGTACAGGCTAAGAGTAGAAGAAATGGAGAAATAGAAGAAAGAAGAATTCGAGAGGCAGGCTGCTGAGGAATTAAAAAGAAAAGAGGAAGAAGAAATGAAAGAAAGAGAAGAAAGAGAAGCGGCAGAGCAGCAAAAGAAAAAGGAAGAAGAAAATTTCAAGGAAGTTGTGGAAAAGGAAATCCCAAATAGGCAGAATATGGACATAGACCCACCTGAGGTGTCTGATGCGACACTCATCGGAGGCCAACTTTGATTCCATGAACTCAGCCTCACCCCATTCACCCCATCAAAGCAACATACTGTGGCCAGACTGGACACGATCTTTTTTTATTCAAAAAGTAAGACTATCATGAGAAGGTTAGAGAAGAGACTGAAATTACCATCCCACGACCACGTCGATGTTGTTACTATTCAAGAAAACACAATCATGGAGGGTACTCACAAGGACCCTAAGCTCATGGGATCTGTCAACATAGTTGTTTCACAAGCAAGTGCAGATAATGTTGACAGGTTGATGGATGACGTGGAGCGAAATAAAGGGAAAATGCTCAAGATAAAAGATAATTTGGTGAAAATGCGAGGAGAAGGGATAGAACTGAAAAGGAAACATGATGCCATTCTATATGATAAGGAAAGGATAATGGATGAATACCAGATTTTGGAAGCAGAAAAGGATGCATTAATTGTGCAACTAATGATTATGGAAGGGGAAAGGGGTGAATTTGAATCCCAAATCACTCAATTGGAGTCAAGAGAGTCAGCTTCAAACCAACAAGTTGAAGATATGAAAGCTCAGACAGAATATTTGTTTAAAGAGAAGGAATATTTGGCATAGCAATTGGAGTTGGCAGATAAAAGGAAGCTAGACATAACTCCATTTTGTGATCAATCCTGCAAGATTCAAGAACGAATATATCATTCCCAATAGATTCTCACAGATGGAATACACAAGATGAAATTTTCGATGGAAAGGATGAATGAGATAACTGCAGAATCACTAGAATTCCAGAAAAGGTTGTTTGATGTTGCAGAAAAGGTTAGGAGCCAGATGGTATGGAGAGAAACCAACTCGGAATACCCTGACAATTTTCCTCTGAAGATAGCAGCAAATTTAAAGTCGGAAATGGAACTTCTGGAATTTTGCAGGAAGGTTTCCAGAAAACTAAATAATGACATTCTAAATACCATTCAAAAATGTCAAGGTTTTTACAAGAAATCCCAACAGGTTCATGAGAAGTGTCATCTCTCTCCACTCTCGGAGATGGGCGAGCTTCCTTCAAAAGACTTACGCATAGAGGAACTGCAGAGTGGGTTGCAGGGAGAATTAGAATACATCATAAAAGTGGACGCCCTCACTGAAGAAGACATCCACCATTTTGTAGGGCAGGCATCTATACATGCATATTTCCTGGAAGATAGCTGCAAGGCTATAGAAGCAGGATTGGCACATATTGAGACTCAACTGTCATATCATGAAGTCTCCTTATAATTTTTCGATCCTAGCAGACTTAATGTCATATTTGAAGGGGCTAATGCGTGGGGAGAATATTTATCTAGTTGAGATGGGCCCACATAAATCTAAATTGTAAATATTTTTGTATTTTCTGATGTAAGCACTAAAAGAGAAAATTTTGGGAATCCCTAGGGTTAAATTAAATGAAGAGTCACTAGAGGACAAACCTTTTGTAAATAAATAGATGAGAAGAATACATAAGAAAGGGATTTTTGCTATCATAATAGAAGCTAGACCATTTGGTAAGAGAACTATTTTTCTGCTAATAAGAAGGATCTGTTTGCTAGCGAAAGCTGCTTGGATATATTTTTCCTGGAATGTGTAGAATGCTTAATGTGGAATTAATTCTTCTTGCAATCATAACTCATACTGTGAGATCGTTCTAACTTAATTGAATTAATTCATTGGTGATGAATGATTTTACTTTCTATGCAAAGTTTTATGTGTAAATGGGTAATAATTGTTTTAATTATATCAGAGTTATCTTTGGTATTCTTTCTGATGTAAATGTGAATGATGTGTTGAAACAACTATCTGTTAGACTTGTATTTACATTTCTAGTATATTACTCTTAATTCAAACTTGCTCCCTGCAGAGATAGGATAGTTAGCTTAGTGTAGGAATAAATAGATAATTGATCAGGCAGGAGTGGTAAGATGAGAGGTAAGAACCTGTGCATCGCTAGTGTAGTTTCTGCCTGCCAATTTTATGCATTTAATTAGGGCACTTGCATCTCATAATTAAAGATAAAATTTCATAAATGGCGAACCGAGACGCAACTAGTAAAGAGCCTTAACAATCACACATATTGTAGCTGGACCGTTAACCAGACGAATTCCCCACACCAAATGGTGAGCAATCTAATTGGGCTTGCTTACCAGGGAGAATCCCTATTTTTGTTGCTACGAATTTCGTGGCATCAATAGATACCTAAGGTTACAACTTAGGCTTGCATTTTACTTAAATACGCAAGAATTTCACATTTACAAGGAAGCCTTGTAGTGTTTTTGCATAGTATGAATTTGTTTAACCCAATTGAAAAAATAAATGTATATGAAGGTGTAAAATAATATAAAACACCAAATAATCAAGAGCAACACCAAGAGCAACCACTTCACACAAACAGATCACAAATCAACACACTGATGTTTTGACGTGGTTTAAACCCTCTTGAGGGAAACACTCCATGGCCCCGGCCAAATAGCTTCTACGGGACAATTTATTATGCAAAGAAAGAAAGTTACAAATGAACTTCTCATAATCGATCAACTAAAAATGACCCTCCATGCTCTTTAAATAGAGATCATGGACCAATCCGGTGTTAAGCCACGAATCAAGGTTAGGTATGATCTAAGAGAAGTTGAATCATCGGATCACTCTATGTCGAGAACATATCATGATTGTCGGATTAAGTATTTACAAATTCATACTAATGCATACTAAAGAAACACACTATCCCTAACGGATATATTACACAAGTTGATCTTAACTAACTCCTAAGTGTCTAAATATCCTAACATCCCCCCTTAAGAACAACTTGGGATAGGATTGAAGGATTTACAAAAGTGACACTATTAGGAGAAGGAAGGAAGCATTAGAGCCTATCCCCCCTTAATGACAAGTTCCTGAACTCCTAACATAGATCGAAGTTTAGAAAACTTTGCTTCTGTAAGAGACTTGGTGAAGATGTCTGCAACTTGATCATCTGTAGGGCAAAAGAGCACTTCAAGAACACGATCTTGAACAAGATTTATGATGAAGTGCATATGTAGCTCAATGTGTTTGCTACGTCGATGTAGAACTAGATCTTTGGCAAGCTTGATGGCACTTTGATTGTCGCACCAAAGTGGAGTAGGCTGCTGCTGCTCAAATCCAAACTCTGAAAGGATCTGTCGAAGCCATAAAGATTCCTGACTGGCATTAAATGCTACTCGATATTCTACCTCTGCTGAATAAAGAGCAAGAGCTTGTTGTTTCTTACAAGCCCAAGTAATAGGTCTGGATCCCAAACTGAAAACATAACCTGCAGTAGACTTTCGATCATCAGGATCGTCGGCCCAATCTAAATCAGTGAAACCAACCAACAAAGGTTTCCCCCCTGTACTGTAATGAATCTCAAACTGAATTGTACCTCGAATA
This sequence comes from Larix kaempferi, assembly GCA_027924585.1. Lineage (NCBI taxonomy): Eukaryota > Viridiplantae > Streptophyta > Pinopsida > Pinales > Pinaceae > Larix > Larix kaempferi. Next base: position 22,357,788 of record BSBM01000094.1, on the reverse strand, counting down.
TATCGAAGTATTCTTTTAGCTGCTTTCCAGTGACTTTCATGAGGTGTTTGCATATAACGGGCAACACGACCAACGGAAAAGGAAAGGTCGGAAGGGAATGAGTAAGTATAAGAGACTACCAGCAAGCTGATGATACAAGGTGGCATCTACTTCAGGTGAAGGACAAGTGGCAGAAAGTTTGACTCCAGATTGGAAGGGAGAAGGGGTTGGTGTACAATCTTCCATGTGAAAACGACGAAGAAGGTCACAAGCATACTTAGACTGAGAAAGAAAGATTCCTTCTTTGGTTTGCAGGACTTTGAGACCAAGAAAATAATGCAAATTTCCTAAGTCTGACATTTCAAAATTTTGCTTAAGGCTAGATTTCACATGGGTTATAAGCTTTGGGTCACTACCAGTAAGAATAAGGTCATCAACATATAGAACAAGTATGATGAGATGGTTTCCTACTTTCTTGGTATATACATTGGGGTCAGAATGGCATTTGAAAAAACTAGTGTCAAGGAGAAATTTATCCATTTTGGCATACCAAGTTCTAGGAGCTTGCTTAAGGCCATATAAGGATTTCTTAAGGCGACAGACAAGGCTAGAGTTATTCTAAACATATCCAGGAGGTTGTTCCATGTAAATTTTCTCCTGTAAATCACCATGTAAGAAGGCATACTTGACATCCATTTGATGGACTTCCCAGTTATGTAAGGCTGCAAGGGAAAGAACAAGGCGGATGGAGTTCATTTTTGCGACGGGAGCAAAGGTTTCATTGTAGTCAATCCCTTCAACTTGGGAAAAACCTTTGGCAACTAGCCTTGCCTTAAGTCTTTCAACACTTCCATCTAGTGCATACTTAGTTCTGTAGACCCATTTACATCTCACAAGTTTTCTTCCTTTTGGAAGAGGTACAAGATCCCAAATATCGTTCGCCATTAAGGAACGATATTCTTCATCCATGGCTGCATCCCAATCTGGATTCCCTGAAGCTTCTGCAAAAATTTTTGGATCATGATTCTCGGAAACTTGAGCCAAAAGAGAAGAGGCTCGCTGAAACTGAGAACATGTTCGACGTTGATCTCTAGGATCACCGGCAAGATCACCAGCTGCTTCACATGTTGAACGGACCCATCGAGGAAGCACTTGTGCTAGTGCAACTGGAAAAACATGAGCAGGCGGAGGTGGATTTTCTTCCTCACTGTCATCATCAGAAACTGGACTTGGAAACCTATCAAGGAAGTTGGAAGAAGAAGAAGAAGGCACAAACGCCGAATCAGGCTCCCAGGCCAAAGATGGCACAATCGCTGAGTTAGGCTCGTAGGCCAAGAGATTTTCATCAAATTTAACATCTCTTCTAATGATTATATCATGAGAATGTGGTTGAATAAGTATATAACCTTGTACATCTTCAGAATATCCAACAAATATGCACTTTTCACTTTTAGGCTGCAATGCTTTCCGTTTTTCATCCGGAATGTGAGCCCATGCTTCACTACCAAACACATGGAAGTGACTTACATCAGGTTTAGTTTTACTCCATGCTTCTTCTGGTGTTATACCTTGTAATGTTTTAGTGGGGGTGCGATTAACTATGTAATTTGCACGATTAACTATGTAGTTTTACATCAGGTTTAGTTTTACTCCATGCTTCTTCCGGTGTTATACCTTGTAATGTTTTAGTGGGGGTGCGATTAACTATGTAATTTGCACAATTTATGGCTTCAGCCCAAAATTGAATACGTAGTCCCTTAGATTGGATCATACAATTAGCCATTTCTTTTAAAGTGCGGTTCTTCCGCTTAGCTACACCATTTTGTTGTGGTGTATATGGAACAGTGTGTTGTTGTTGGATGCCTTGTTCAGTGCAGAAAGTAATGAACTTTTTGTTAACATATTATCCTCCATTGTCAGATCTTAACTTAATAATTTGATGACCATATTGTTTTTCAACAAGGGCCTTGTAGGCCAAGAACATGTTAAATACTTCACTCTTAAGTTTTAGGAACTAAACCCAAGTGCGTCTGGTGTAATCATCAATGAAAGTTAAGAAATATTTGAAACCAGAAAAGGAACCAGATGGAAGAGGACCACACATGTCACTATGCACAAGCTCCAAGGGAACCGAGGCGTGCCAAGAGGCACGTTTTTCAAAACTGTCCCGATGATGTTTTTCAAGTACACAACCGGAGCAAACACCATCCCTGCAAGATACCATCAAAAGACCTATCACCATATTTTCTTTACATAGTTGTTGCAATGAGCGATAATTTAAGTGACCAAATCGCTCATGCCAAAGTTTGCTCAAGTTATCACTATGAGCAACAAAAATTGAAGGGAAAGGTGATGACCCAAAGTTGTTAAACTTGTACAACCTGATAATATCATCAACAATTCTGGTAGCTAGGACCTATTGAGGATCTTTAAAATCCTTGATTACAACTTGGTGAGGTGTAAAGGTCACTGTTTTACCTTCACCAGAATGAGTGATCTGATAGGCTGATAACAAATTGCAGGAAATTCTTGGAACACATAGTACATCACTAAAATGACCATTATCTACTAGAACTATTCCAGCTCCTACAACACTTAGAGATCTATCATCACCAACAAATATTTGTTTGGTGTTACATTCATGCATAGTAGAAAAGATGGCTTGATCTTTAGCCATATGATAAGATGCTCCAGAATCAATGAGCCATTCATTTGAATTAGAAGAAGAAGATGCATTATAAGAATAACCAGAAGCACAAAGTGCATGTCCATGAGAGCCATATTCTGAAGGCGAATCTAGGCTGATGTGGTGCTTCTTCATTGCTGCTTCCAAGGCTACCATCTTCTTGAAACACTTAGATTCATCATGATTATCTTTCCTGCAATAGTTACAATGACACTCAGTCTTCTTTCCTTTTGGCTTGGATCCTTTGTCATTTTTTAAAGAAGGAGCTGACTGAGAGGGTTTTGGACCCTTGTTTAACTTATTATTGCGAAAATTTTATTTCTTGGGAGGCTTGGACTTTTCTTTCTGTTGGGACAATAAGGCTTTCCCAGATGTATCTACATTGTTGATTATTCCAAGATGAATGAGTTTATCTTGCTCTCTAATCAAGAAATCACAAAAGGATTCAAGACTAGGCTCTTGATAGCTAGCTGCATTCAAGGATTCTTTCATGGAGTAAAATGTAGATACAAAAACAGAATATTGAGGTCCAAGTTTGGAAAGAATATAATAAATGCATTGTTTGTCTTCTCTCTTAATCTTACATTCTGCACATAAGAGTTTAAGAGTTTTGTACTTAGATAAATAATCTTGAATGCATGAAAAGTCACTTGGATTTAAAGAAATCAACTCATTTTCGAGTTGGTGACCTCGAATTTCATTGTGTTTATCAAACACAGATTCCAACTTGTCTCAAGCAGCATCAGGTTCATCAATTCCAGATATGTGGAATCGCAAATCAGTAAAGATTGACATCCCAATCAATCCACGAGCTTCGTCACATCTATTTGCCCATTTGATTTTCTTATCATCATTAGTAGGTTCTGTTTCTTTTCCTGAGGTAATTCTGAAAACTCCTCTACTTTGTAGAACATCCTCCATACGGTATTTTCATGTGAAATAGTTGGAACTGGTAAGTAGAATATCACAAGGCGTGGCCATATTTGTAAATTAATGGCTGTAAAAGTAGAAACCAATAGTCTGGATGTGAAGAGCTCGAAAAAATAGGCAGTTTCAAAAAAAAGGCACTAAAAACTGACTTCAGATGATAAAGTTATGTTTGAACAAAGAAAATGCTGAAGATGTCCCCGATAGTGACGTGGCACATAGAGAATGATCAGCTAAAAAAAGGACCCCCCTCTTCCCAAGATGAATCTTTTACAATCACTTTACAAAAAAGTTGCTTTAAGTGAATCACTTTTGTAAAATAAGTGATTTCACTTTTACAATGATATTACTTTTAAATAGTGCAACAATAAAAATGAACTTAAGTGACTCACTTTTATTTTTATTTTTTTTATTATTTAAGTGAGATGCACTTTTACAATAGAGTAACTTGAAAATAGAAATTGTATGCACTTTTTCTTTTAAAAGTAACTTCCTAAGACTTGAACTCAAGACCTATTAAGGAATAAAGCAACTTTGAACCAAGTGACCTAGATTAAAAGGTATGTAAAATATGGGAATGAGGAAGGGGGCCTTTTTTTTTCTTTTTTTAACTCTCTTTGCTCAGTTTGCGTGCTTGCTCTTTTTCCTGCAAAACACACCACAAATCGAAACAAAAAAAAAAAATTCCACACTTGTGGAGTTAGATCTCGTTAGCTTTCCCGGAAAGTCTACGTTTTCTCTCTGTTTCTGATTTGCCGAGATCGCGCAAAGTGCACGACAAAGAGCATACGCAGCCGAGAAAAACCCTTTCCCTTTCTGTTTCTGATTTGCCGAGATCGCTCAAGGTGCACGGAAAAGAGCATACGCAGACTAGGAAAGCAACAATCCGAACCCAAAAAAAATCTAACAGTGAAAAAATGATAAAATATGAGATTTTTTTATTTTAAAACAGAAAATAAAAAATGTGTCACTGTAACATTATACCTTCAGATCTGATGAAATACACATTTTTGGAGCAACCGAGAATCGTTTTTTATCAAACAAAAACTATTTTCCAATGGAAACAGCGCTCTGGACGCAATGGAACACCTCCCACAACCCAAAAATGCATAGAAATACCAGAACCAGAAATCCTTTCGAGTTTCGGCAACAACAGTTCAAGATCTAGATCATAACTAGAAGCGACTCTTCATAAAAGCTCTGATACCATGTTCGGGTACACAGGGTACTACCAAAGGACCGAACACCAAGAGAAACCACTTCACACAAACAGATCACAGATCAACACACCAATATTTTGACGTGGTTTAAACCCTCTTGAGGGAAACACTCCACGGCCCCGGCCAAATAGCTTCTATGGGACAATTTATTATGCAAAGAAAGAAAGTTACAAATGAACTTCTCATAATCGATCAACTAAACAATGACCCTCCATGCTCTTTAAATAGAGATCATGGACCAATCGGGTGTTAAGCCACGGATCAAGGTTAGGTATGATCTAAAAGAAGTTGAGCCGTCGGATCACTCTATGTCGGGAACATATCGTGACCGTCGGATTAAATATTTACAAATGCATACTAATGCATACTAAAGAAACACACTATCCCTAACGGATATATTACACAAGTTGATCTTAAATAACTCCTAAGTGTCTAAATATCCTAACAGAATGGTCGTTGGTTCGAAACCTCGTGGACACCAAAAATCCAACCATTTTAAGGGCTAGTACGGTCCAGGATAGGTGCGATCCCTAGGTGATTTTAATGGTTTAGATGCCCCTAGGTCAGGATTTCTTAGCCAAAGGAAAACCCTACAAGTAAGGGGTACCACTAGACAACAAATAAAAATGTATATATATATATATATATATGTATATATATATATATATATATGTATGTATGTATATATATATATATGTATATATATAACACAAAATATAACTGAGATCACTCAAAAATTCAAAAACTTGAAGTTCGGGCTTGCATTTTAGTGAATTGTGCAAATTAAGTTCAAAACAAAAAAAAATGCAATTTTGAGAAATTTACTGCAGAAAAATTAAACATAATATCATAATTATGAAGGAGTTTTTTGTCAAGCATATAAATATCTCTAGGTAAATGGTATTAATTTCAATAAATTGCCTATATAAAGAACATGGCATGCCTTTTTCTAAGCCTATTTTTACGGATTTACACTCTATTTTTACATAACAAACTTAGAGTTTTAGCCATTAATTTCCAATATGGACAAATTTAAATTGGAAATATGATGATTTAAAATGATCTAAAATGAGGAAATAAATCATTACCAAATGGATTCACTCAAAAAGAGCCAAGTATGAAACCCCTGCGTGCATTTTTCTATGATGGAGATTTTCATGTAAAAATGCAAAAATTGCCAACTTGGCAGGTTTAATACATATACTATACATTGAATCCTAGAAATATGAGAGAGGTTTTTGTCAAGAATACATCTACCTCCAATAATGTACTCTTTTCTTCATAAAAGGTCACGTGTGTGCAATATGGCGGGCATTTTACTATGCCTAATTTTGAAAAAATATGACATTATTGTATATTGCATACTTGGCTGCCCAATAACTACAAGTATGAATCTGCATGCATTTTTCTATCATGGAGATTTTCATGTGAAAATACAAAAATTGTCAACTTGGAAGGATGAATACAGACACTATACAATTAATCCTAGAAATATGAGAGAGGTTTTTGTCAAGAAAAGATCTACCTGCAATAATGTACTCTTTTTTTCATAAAAGGACATGTATGTGCAAAATGGAGGGCATTTTATTATACCTAATTTTGAAAAGGTATGACTATTTTATACTGCATACTTGGCTACCAAATAACTACAAGTATGACTCTACGTACATTTTTCTATCATGGATATTATCATGTAAACATGCAAACATTACCAATTTGGCGGGTTGAATATAGACACTACAATGAATCCTATAAATATGAGAGAGGCTTTTGTCAATAATACATCTACCTCCAATAATGTACTCTTTTTTCATAAAAGGTCATGTGTCTATAATATGGTAGGCATTTTATTATGCCTAATTTTGAAAAAAATGATTATGTTTTACACTGCATACTTGGCTACCTAATAACTAAAAGTATCACTTTGTGTGCACTTTTCTATTATGGAGATTTTCATGTAAAAATACAAAAATTGCCAACTTTCCAAGCTAAATATAGACACTATACAATGTATCCTAGAAATATGAGAGAGGTTTTTGTCAAGAATACATCTACCTCCAACAAAGTACTCTTTTTTTCATAACAGGTCATGTGTATACAATATGGTGGGCATTTTATTATACCTAATTTTGAGAAAAATATGACTCTATTTTATACTGCATACTTGGCTACCCAATAACTACAAGCATGACTCAACCTGCATTTTTCTATCATGGATATTTTCATGTAAAAATACAAAAATTGCCAACTTGGAAAGCTATATACAGACACTATACAATGAATCCTAGAAATATGAGAGAGCTTTTTGTCAAGAATACATCTACCTCCAATAATGTGCTCTTTTTTTCATAAAAAGGTCATGTGTGTGCAATATGGAGGGCATTTTACTATGCCTAATTTTGAAAATATATGACTCTATTTTATACTATATACTTGGATTTACACCCAATAACTAAAAGTATGACATAGATTAATTTAAATATGAGTATTTCAATGATTAATACAACAAACCAATAGTGATATTTTTAATGATTTGCATCAGTCAAAAGAACAATTTCACTTCATTATGAAGCATATGTGTGCATTTTCAAAAATCCATGCAACTTCGAAATTTTTGCAGACCAAGATATTTTTAGGATGAAAATGAAATTATGATGAAAGTTTCAGTGATTTACATCTTTCAAGATCACAATTGCTTGGAAGATGGTTTATTAAAGGAATGTCTAATTTTCCCTATGGGGCAGGTTGTCATTGAAGAAATGTTGGATGGACATAACAATGTCAACAACTTATGTCTGACCTCTTAGATAGATGAAATATTTGTTTTGGTTTAATGATAGTCAATGATGGTATACTTCCAGTTTCAAAGTTTCTTTTTGGAATGATTACAACTTCTAGTAAATGTCTATGTAAGATTTATTTTGTAGGCCATGTGCATATTGATGAACCTGTTAAAATACTTTATATGTACAATTTTTTAATGATCCTAGAGAACTCTAGCTCTCTCTTCACTATTATAGTTCTTGGAACACCTTTAGAATGCATTTTTTGTTCTTTACTAGAACAAAACATATGTTTTTTCTTTGGAAAATTTTTTATACCCATAATATATAACACGCATAAAGAATTTTATGGTCATTATAATAGGAGAGTAATATTGTATTTATAACATTGATATCAAATTTCAGTACAAAATTCAAGCTTCTCCATGAGCTAGAGTGCGTCACATAATATAGCAGTCCAAAAATAAAGGAAATCCCTAGGAAATCCAAAAATAATTTAGTTGCAACTTTGAGTATATTATTGGTGGAATTCAGAAATACCTACATTTTTACAAGTATTAGTTCAAGAACCTCACTTTAAATTCGACCAAGGAACGTAAAAACTTCAGACGCACTATGCACTGTATGTGCACTATTAAGAGAATCTTATCTTTGGGGTGGTTAGATTTTGGGGAGAAATGTTGAAAGGTATAAACCTATTTTGAAGGGAGCAAATGCCTAATCGATTGAAGGTATAAATCCTAATCTGATGAAATCGAAAGCATGAATGAACCTATTAAGAGCATTAATCTATTTAACTAAAATCCAAAGCATGAACCTATTTGTTTTGAAAGTATAAATATTTAAATGAAATCGAAAGCATAGATCTATCTATTGAAAGAATAAATATATTTATCGAAAATCCAAAGCATGAACCTATCTGTTTTGAAAGCATAAATATTTAAATGAAATCGAAATCATAGATCTATCTATTGAAAGCAGGAATCTATTTAACTGAAATCCAAAGGCGTTTAACTAGAAGCTTGAATATAATCTAATCAAGAAATATTGTTTGGGGAATAATAATGTAGATCTGGAAACTGCCCTCGTGGAACATAGCTATAGGACTACAGACTCCATACATTAGAACTACGGATGTTGTAATTGTGAAAATCCTCACAATAGATCTAAGAGATGATGTATACCTCACAAGAGAATAATTATGATTAAGTAGGAAAATAGAAGAAGAGTGGTCAATGCAGTATAATGAGCAATAGAATAATAATACAGTAGAACTCGGATAGAAGCAAAATAACTTCACACACAATCTGATTAATTAATCACAATATGGACAAATAAGTAGTACAATGCATGAGGATTCGAATGCCAAGGTGGCAATTCGAATTAGCCTTCATGGAGTGATCAAAATATCACTGGAGTGTCATCAGAGCACAACTAGAAGTCATCATCATCATCAGTGGAGTCATCAATGCACAAGTAACTGTCAACCATCAGTCAAACTGAGTCTAACTGAGTGTGGTAGGTGTAATTGAGTGTAACTGGCACTAACTGAATGAAGGAGGCTCAGTGGAGGGTGCATGAGGAGCTAACTGGAGTCAGAATGGGCATTCAAGTCTCACTGGAGGTCCATCGGAGTGATACAGTCAGTTGCGAGTCAGTCTAGCCTTAAATCAAGGAAAGAACTGAAAATAACTGAATGGTAGGTAAGGAAGGGTGCCTTTCTCATGTAGTAGGTGAAAGGAGGGCGCACTGAGCACTAGGAGGGCTGAAACTGATTGAAAAGAAGCTCTGGGGGCTAGCTAACTGAGGGCTAGGTGCTGGGACTAATGACTGGGATGCATGCAAATGCATGCAAACCCTAAAAGTGCATACATGACTGAAAATGCTAGTAGGACTAGGATGGAGTATAGGAATATCCTAACACCCCCCCTTAATCCATCCTGGGCCCTGGTAACTAAGACCAAAGGTCACCCAATACAATGAATAATAATAACAGTCAATAAACCGAGGAAATGGGGAAAACCTCATGGGAAAAATACCCCCCCTCAAAATAGACTGTAAGGCACACACACAAAAATAAATGCTCCAAACTCAAGCAGGTGTGATGCTTGGTCATATGTCTGGAGGTATCTTCTTCTTGCGAAGAAGTGGATCATGCTCAGAAAGCATGTGTTTGTACTTTCTCTTCAAATCGAATATGATGAGAACAAATCCAGTAGTATGAGGATGATCCTTGAACCTATGATTCGAATCAGTTGAGGTAGGATCAAATCTATGAATGTGCAGATAGTCTTTTGTCTTCTCCTTCGAACCATCATGGGTGAGATTATGCCAAAAAGAACCATCAAATAATAATGATTGCTTGGAATCCAAATCAGCTCCAAGACTTGATAAATGGTTTCTTGAGATCTCCTTTGAACCAGCAGGGGTGAGATCAAAACCATCATATGCATGAGAAATTATCCCAAGTAGTGATTGCTTAGAATCCAAATTAGATCCAAGACTTGAATCATGGTTTCTTGAGATCTCCTTTGAACCAGCAGGGGTGAGATCAAAACCATGATGTGCATGAGAAATTATCCCAAGCGAATGGAAATGGCCATATTCTTCAATAACCTTCTGAAAGCATGGAATAATGATCATATAGTAGTAAATAAGAGGTGAGTGATCAAGGAGAGCGGATGCATTACCTCCAATGGCTGATTTGACCTCCAAAACATTCAATAGATCATGATGCAAACCAACATACTCTGGTGCAAGAGAGGATTTAGGACCTTCTGAAATATCTAGAGTGTGAGCTGGCACAAAATTCGAAATAGAAGAAATTTGGAGCATGAGTGTAGAATCTGCAAGTTCTTCTTCTTTGTGGACAACTTCAATATGAGATATGTTTGATATTGATTCATGATCAATGAGATCATCAAGGAGGTTGAATGCATCACTTTGCTTGCTGTCGAGGGGGTTTTGACCAAATCCTTCATTATGTTTGCCAAATTTTTCATCCAGTTGGGCCCATAGCTCTTTTGGAGTTTCAACAGAACCAATGAAGAGGTACATCATGTAATGAGACATAGAAAGCATCATTCTTCCAAGGTCTTTGTCACCTTTATTCAACCAGTCAATCTTTTCTTCAGAGGATTCGAACTCTCTATCAAAATAACAATCAAAGAGATCATGGCTCTTCAAATATGCTATCATTTTTTGAATCCATTCATCATATTTGAATGGAGAAAGAGGAGGGATTTCTTTTGAATTCATGGAAGTTGTAGAAGACATGCAAAAACAATAGATAATATCTGCAACTGCTACTGCTGCAAAAATGCAGAAACTGCTACAACTGCTGCACTCGAAATCTTGATAATAACCTACAAAAAACTCTCAGGAATGGAGATAAACAATACTCTCAACATGCTCTGATACCATATGAAAATCCTCACAGCATATCTAAGATATGATGTATACCTCACAAGAGAATAATTACGATTAAGTAGGAAAATAGAAGAAGAGTGGTCAATGCAGTATAATGAGCAAAAAAATAATAATACAGTAGAACTCGGATAGAAGCAAAATAACTTCACACACACTCTGATTAATTAATCACAATATGGACAAATAAGTAGTACAATGCGTGAGGATTCGAATGCTAAGGTGGCAATTCGAATTAGCCTTCATGGAGTGATCAAAAGATCACTGGAGTGTCATCAGAGCACAACTAGAAGTCATCATCATCATCAGTGGAGTCATCAATGCACGAGTAACTGTCAACCATCAGTCAAACTAAGTCTAACTAAGTGTGGTAGGTGTAACTGAGTGTAACGGGCACTAACTGAATGAAGGAGGCTCAGTGGAGGGTGCATGAGGAGCTAACTAGAGTCAGAATGGGTAGTCAAGTCTCACTGGAGGTCCATCGGAGTGATACAGTCAGTTGAGAGTCAGTCTAGCCTTAAATCAAGGAAGGAACTGAAGATAACTGAATGGTAGGTAAGGAAGGGTGCCTTTCTCATGCAGTAGGTGAAAGGAGGGTGCACTAAGCACTAGGAGGGTTGAAACTGAGTGAAAAGAAGCTCTGGGGGCTAGCTAACTGAGGGCTAGGTGCTAGGACTGATGACCGGGATGCATGCAAATGCATGAAAACCCTAAAAGTGCATGCATGACTGAAAATGCAAAGGATGAAAATGCTAGTAGGACTAGGATGGAGTATAGGAATATCCTAACAGTAATACAAGACTACAGATAAAAAAAGTCATGTTCGTAATTTAACTTTGATATCAGAATCAATGTTTTGAATAATCCACAAGTATTTGTTCAATTATAAACCACAAGATGCATAAATCAATATGAAAAAAGCACAAAAATCATGTTCTACGCAATGAGGGGGGCCTCCTTAATGTGTATTATAGGAGATAATTTAAACTTACTAACTCATGGGTGAAAAAGAATGCAATTTCTTCATTGGACTGTCGTAGAATTGATAGCAATCGTAAAGCTTAGGTATTGTATAACAAAGTCTAAAAAACAGAGAATAATCCCAAAAATGCGTTAGGCCCCCTGCTATCCAGGTTCCTCTACTTATTACAGTGTTTCAACCCCAGTCCCTACATTGGAAATCATGACCTCAATCTATTTATATTATTCCCTATAAATCAGGAAACACTTATCTTCGTGTCCTTCTCTAGCTTTTGACTGGAGCTTGATTTTTTCCATTCTTCATATTTATCTTTGATCCTGCACTTGTCCACACATAGTGCTCACCCACTTGATTAGTTGATTAAAAACAAGCTAAACACACACAAAAAGATAACTACTTAATCACATTGTTTCATAATCAATCAAATCGCAATCTATCCTATGGAAAGGAGTGATTTCTGGTTGTTTCCTTTCTCCTTCATGGTACAATGGAATGTATTTAATACCTATATTGTGGACTCATCATCTCCCCCGAGATTGAAGATGTTACTCATCCTTGTGTAACCTATCCTGTTGTTCGATGGATTCTCTGATGTCCCAAGCAATGACCCAAGGGGTTCCTGCCTGTCGGTAGTACCCTTGACTATGTTCTTTATTGGACCAAGCCCTTCTTTCTTCTTCCTCATCGATTTTTTCTTTGACTATCAGGGGAAGGAAGAATGGTGGAATTAGATTCATTCCAATCCATCTGAGCTTGTTCTTCATCAAATATTCTTTGTACATTTTTTCCCTGATTAGCGTGACTTCCAACCTGTGGGGGAAATGTGGCTCTCGCTTTTTCACGTCTCCCGAAATCTTTTTCTATCGATCCCTTATGACCTCTTGTACCTCCCCAAGGGTGTTCTGTGTGGTTTTTTCAAATTGATCTATGGATTCCTTTTTTTTTCCTCAAGTATGGGAATTAGGTTCTCATCAGCAGTTATGGCACAATGATCTTAGATCACATTCTCTGGGTGCGTAGCATCTTCTCTTATCCATAGTGTGTTTACCCATTCCTCCGACTGGTAGAGATGAGAATATTGTGATATCTCAATCTCATGGGTCATCCATGAGCACAATGCCTTGAGCTGGAAATCACCAACATATGGGTTAGGTGAATGGGGTACGACCAAGTTGTGGGGGTAATTTTCGCATAGTTGGTCCTTTTATAGTTATGTGTTATCCAGGGAAGTATCCACAAACTATTTTGGGGTGGCTACTTCCAGTGGTAATTTATTTTTCAATCTATGCAGCTGAAAGTGACACCATTTTTCTCTGAGATACACTGTGTAAATTTGGGATGGGGGCCTATACCCGATGATCTCTTCATACAATTTGGTAGCAGTGTCTACTATCTAGGGTAGTTTCCAATTGTAATATCTGTTGGTATTTTTGTGCCAACCTCTCCTGAGCTCTGCTCAATTCTTCCTACAGTGTTTGGTTCTGATGTTCCATTTTCTTCAGTTGGCCAGCATGCTGCATTTTTAAGATTTGAACTTTTTCATGCATGATTATGGATGTTGTCGATGGTGTATCCTAGTTCTTATGGTATCGTGCCTCTATCTTTAGTGCTTCCAATTCTTCCCTAACTTTTGATAATTCAGACAATGCCTTAGATAGATGGCCATCCTCTTTAGTCTGCGTCTCTTCTTTGGGTGATGCACTGTCTTTGACTGGTGTTTCTTCTTCTGTTGGCATAAAAGGATCCCCTTGTTCTGTCCCAAAATCATCAAAGTCTTGCTGGTCTAGGGGTATTGGGCCTAATTCGTCTTCATCTATTTCTTTCTTTTCCCTTTCCCTATCTTCCCTGATTTTTTACTCCTTTTTAAGCCTTCTCCTCTGCCACCTAAATTCATATGCTCTGGTATATGATGTTGTCGGTTTCTAACCAGAGGCATCCCTAGAATGTTTTATTTTCATCAAGTTTTCAGCCACGACTTCATTGTCGTCAATTTATACATCAATTGTTTTCTTGGTCCCTGACTGAGTGGCTATCTTCTTCCCTTACTGTTCTGAAATGGGAGTTGGGAGTAAAGTTGGGGTTCCCATCATTCTCTGGACATCCTCTATAGAGATATGTATGAATTCCTCATAGTAAAGTTCAGGGACCTGCACTGTCAACTCTTCACAGACAATTAACTTAATTAACCCATGATGTGCCAGTGCATCCCCTTTCCCTTGTGTCACCTTCTTGCTCATTTCCCATATGGACGGTAATAAGTAAAAAGGAGTGTTGATGTTATTGTTTGGCTTAGTATTCCCTATGTTCCTTAAGAGATCCAATATTCAGAAATGAAATGTGGGTATGTAGCTAAATCTACCAATACAAGTGATGTACTTTAGGATGACAGAAGCAACTTCATCCCAAGGGTTCGACATGGTTTCCCTTTTCACACCATTCTTATCTTCATCATAACGTTCACCTTCTGCAAAGAAATTATGCTTTTCCTTTATGTTGGCTTCCCTATCATCCTTTCCCTAGTGTAAACCCTGAGGCATGCCAATGTATGCCACTATCATTTCTTCATTCAGGCGAATACGTAACCCCTTTACCCTTGTCACATACTCTTCTTCTTTCAGATGCTTCAAATTTTTTGCAAATACTAGGGCTACATCTAAATAATATCCTTTTAAACCAGTAATGAACGGCATCCAACCCGCAGTGCGGAGGATGGTTAGTACCTCTAGTTGATCATAAATAGGGGAATGGTCCTCTGCCTCACTTTTATTAAACTTGGCAGTCATTATCTCCAAAAACTATTGGATAGATGAACAGTATTCAGTCAGGGTGAAGGACCAGATGAACTTACTTGCATTGTTATGGAGTCGAGATCTAGCTTGTTGTCTGAAATCATGTGTTCTCTTTGTTGTGTTTTCTTCTCTTGAGGTTTGCAAGTTTACATAAGTGTCGGTCGAACTTGTCCACTTATTTCCATTCCACCTATGTCTTACTTCTCCATCATTCCTTGATATCTCTGCCTTATTTCTTCATCATTCATTGCGATGTTGTTAATTGATATGAAGATCTTGGTGGAATACATAAACTCGTGCTTTATTATTTATTTTCATGCTCCCTCCTTCGCCATTTAGATTGTCATTTCCCAATTTGAATAGGAAATAATTACCTGACATGGCCCGACGTTCTTATCTTGAACCGTGTGTTATCGTCCTTTCTAAAACAGATATGCCCTCAACTATGGGATTATTCTTTCTGTAGGTAGAAATAGATTTGATAGAATATGGAAACAATGGAGTCATAGGTTACCTTTTTGTGTATAGTGTACCTGAAGTGGTGACGTGGATATTTTCTGTAGTGGTGTGTGGTTCCGTAGTTAGCTATGCCTTGTCTATAGTTTTAGCGTTCAGCTCTGTAGTAGTGAAGAATGATAGCGATTTGTTTTCCTTTTTCTCTTTATATCTGGCTTGCTTGATTGATAGTGATAGTAGGTTTTTGATTGGTTCGGTTTTACTGCCTCACTTGATAATGGGTTCTTGGCTCGCTTGATATCTGGTTGCTACTGCCTCGCTTGATAGTTGGTTGCGACCGCCTCACTTGATGGTTGTTTGCAGGCAGTTTGGTAGAGTGCTATCGCAGCATCTCCAATGCTACAAGGAAAAAGATGAAATGAATGGCGAGGAGTGGAAGATTAGTTATGTATTTTGGGTCAATTGTACCGTGAAATGCGAGTTTTGGGTCATTTGGACCACATATTATGCAATGTTGAGTCAGTTATACCCCAGAATGCGGGTGTTTGGTCGGTTTTGTACCAAGTTGGTTAGATATTGGGTCACTTGTCCAAATGTCGATTAGGAAATTGTTAGTAAGTGGAAAAGCATTGTAATGGCAGAATCCTATATATAGATAAGAGTCATAGGTATTAGGGAATAGAAGAGGAGATAGGAGTGGAATCAAGGTGAAGAGAAGCGCATGTTTTTGGTTGTTTCTGCGCATCTGTGATATAATGAGACCTAATCTTGAGGAGATATTGTATCTAAGGTTTTGCAGTGATAATATGATCTGATGAAACTGTTCTGGTGCAACTCCTGGGTTCTTTCTGTTTATTTATGGTAATGCAATGTCGCACTTCATGAATAATGCTATGTTTCCTTGATGCAATGTTGCTTTACTGTTATTAATGTGATGATAATGAATGCTGCGATTGAATAATGCATTATGAACACATGTCGAATGTTTGAGATTCCTGTTTAGTGTTGCAATAGAGTTAGTTCATGTAGCCGCAACCCTCCTCCTTCCTCGGCGAAAACATGGTTCTGTTTGCTCTTCCTAGACGCCTTGGGTGAGACCTCATCTACTCTGCAGGTGTTGCTGGGCGGGATAAAACCTGCCCGGGTCGGTTCCCAGGGAGACTGCAGCATGTGTCGACAGTGAAGTGGAACCCCCGGCGACTGGAGTCGCGTTTGGTCAACAATGGTGGGTTGTTGGCTCACTTGATAGATGGTTTCTACTGCCTCTCTTGATGGTGGGTTGCTGGCTCGCTTGATAGCTGGTTGTTGGTGTTGGTTTATCTCGTCTTTTGTTCTTTTTTCTTGTCTTATTTTTTCTTTTTTTTTCTTTTTTTTCTTTTTTATTCCCTTTTCTATATATATTTTTCTCTTTTTTTTCTTTTTTTTATAAAGAAGTTTAGTGGAAGTGGAGGATGTTTAATTCATCTATTAGCATGAGATACTTCTTATAAATTCTTTGTGTGAATTCCTCTTTAGATTGTGGTTTCTTGTACAATTTGAGTCTGTGTCCATTGACGAGCATTGGAAATTTGTTGTCGTTTATGGTCTTGATTCTAGAAGATCCATTGTTTTAGATTGTATCTATGATGTACGGTCCTAGCTACCGTGTTGTGAGTTTCCCTTTGAATTTCTAAAATCTACAATCGTATAATAATGCCCAATATCCCTCTCTAAATTTGTTTTCTTTTATGTTTTTGTCATGCCATTGTTTCCTTTGTTGTTGGATGATCTCATTGTGAGCGAGAGCCTATTGTCAGTGTTCATCCAGCTGGTTTAATTGGAGAATATGCTCCTTCTGAATTATTGAAAGTTGCATGTCTAATTGAGCTGCTATTCTTAGTGTCTTGATTTCAAATTCAATATGGAGCATAACCATTTTTCCATATACGAGTTCATATGGAGTAAAACTAGTAGTTGCTTTCCATGATGTGTTGTAATCCCAAATTGCTTCATTCAACGTGTCTTCCCAATCTCTTTTATGTAATTGAATTGCTTTTGTTAGAATCCTCTCAAGCTCCTTGTTCGTGACCTCAACTTGTCCATTGACTTGTGGGTGGTAGGATGAAGATTTTCGATGCTTTATATTGTTTCTTATGAGTAGCTCCTCAATGAGGTTCGAGGTAAACTATTTCCCTTGATCAAAAACTAGTTCTCTGGGAACTCCAAATTTGTGGAATACGTTTTATGTGAAGAACTTTGCTACGCTAATTTCATCAGTTGTAGTAAGTGGTGTAACTTATTCCCACTTAGTAAGATAATCCATGCATACTAAAATGTAATTTTCTTATTAGAAGGTGGGTTGAATAGGCCAACGAAGTCAAATCCCCATTTTTCAAATGGTTCTAATGATACTTGAGTGTGTAGAGGCATCTCATCTCTTTGTGTGGGTTTGTCCATTCTTTGGCAGTCATCACAATGTGAAACATACATATTCTTGAGAGTCTTTATGTAATGTTGGCCAGTAGTATCCTATTTGCAGTATTTTATAAGCTGTTATTTTGGCTGCATAATGGCCTCCACAAGGCTTATTGTGAGTAGCATAGAGTATATCATGAACTTCATCTGCTCGGATGCACCCTCTTAATATTTGATCTGGCCCTTTTTTAAAAATCAATCCTTGCACCAAATTGTAAGTTCCACTTTTCCTTATTATCTTACACCTTTCTTTGTAGTTATAATGGTGTGGAAACCTCCCAGATACTAGGTAGTTAGCTATATCAGCAAACCATGGGATTTGTGTTAAGATTGAAAAGAGGTGTTCATCATGGAAATCATCATTTACTAGTTCACTATCCTACACGTGGGTTGGCCTTGATAGAAAGTCTACTACCACATTATGTTTGTCTGGTTTGTCTAGGATTGTCAAGTCTAATTCTTTTAGTAGAAGCAACCATCTAATAATTGTAGCATTATATTAGGTTTATTCATGAGGTACCTAATTTTTTAATGATCTATGTGTACAAATACTGGGTACCCTTTTATGTAGTGGAAAAAAAATTTAATAGCGTGTACAACAACCAAAAATTCCTTTTCAGTGACCGTGTAGTTGAATTCTTCCCCTACCAAGTTTTTGTTTATGAAATAGATGGCATATGGTTTCCTTTATTATTCTTGTATGGGGACCGCCCCGATAGATTTATCTAAGGCATCTTAGTGGATGTGAAAAGGTAGCACCTAGTTTGGCCCTTGGAGGACTGGAGCAGTTGTGGTTTTCTCCTAGAGGTGATCAAATGCGGTCATGCATTGTTCAGTCCAAGTAAATTCTGTGTCTTTTGTTAAGAGGGAAAACATTAGGGCTGCAACTTTGTTGAATCCCTCTATAAATATTTTGTAGTATCATGTTTTCCCAAGGAAGCTACGCACATCTCTATGTTTGACAGGCTGGGGTAGTGTTTTAAAAATAATAACCTTTGCATGACCTACTTCAATACCTCTTTGGGATATATGGTGGCCCATAACTATTCCCTCTTGCATTAGCATTCAACATTTATCATTTCTAAGACATAGACTCATTTCGATGCATTTGTTTAGGACTAACTCCATATTTTCTAGTGCTTCTTGAAAACTTTGTCCATACGATGTGAAATTATCCATGTAGACTTCCATTTGATCGTTGATAAAATCTGAAAATATACATAAGATAGCTCTTTGAAAGGTTGTTGGGGCATTACAGAGTCTGAAAGGAAGCACTCTATATGCATATGTGTCCCATGGGTAGGTAAATGTCATTTTATCTTGATCATCAGAGTGGATTTGTATTTGATTATATCCACTGAAACCATCCAAAAATGAAAAAAACTTGTTTCCAGCAAGAGTATCCAATACTTGATCAATGAATGGTAGAGGGAAGTGATCTATTTGGGTTGCTTTGTTAAGATATCTATAATCCACACATATTCTCTAATTCCCCCCCTTCTTTGGGACTATCACCAAGGGTGAGACCCATTCGATGTCTAAGATAGGGTAAATGAAGCCTACATCCAGTAGTTTTTGCAATTGAAGTTTAACTACATCTTTTATTGTTGGGTTCATTCTTCTTTGGGGTTGTCCTATTGGGACATCACCCTCCTTGATATAAATATAATGTTTGCAAATATCCAGGTGTATCCCTTTCATAGTAGTATAGGTCCAATGAAAATCCCTGTTGTTTTCTGTAAGTAATTTTATTAAGCATTGTTCTGGTTCTGGTTCTAGATGTGCGTTGATATTGACAGTCTTTCCAAGCAGAATTTCCACTACTTTCACTTCTGGAGATTGTTGTTCAATTGGGAATACTTGCTTCCACATCGTGTCTTTTTTAATAGGAGTGTTCGGTACTTCTTCTTTTTTCCCTGCTGCAAAAACTTTCTTCAAGCATATTATGATTAGGATAAACATTTTGAATAAAATTAGATAAATAAGTATCTTCATCCTTAGCTTTTAGGGTTAGAGCAGTTTTTATGTTGAGGACTAGCTGCATATTTTGGTCATCTATGTCATCATAATCATCCATCCAATTAGGGTTTTATGTATATGTAGATTGTTTGGTCAGAGGATATATGGTGATTTTCTTTCTAGCTTGTCCACTTGTAATTGTCATGTCTCCAGATCGACACCCTATATAGGCATGTGTTGTTTCCAACCATGGCCTCCCTAGGATGATTATGTATTCACTAAGTTTTCTCTTGACCTCTATTACTATAAAGTCTGTCGGATACTCCCATGATTCAATGTTAATAAATATATCCTATAATATACCTTCTGGCGTAACAGTGGAGGTGTCAGCTAATTGTAAAACCATGGTGGTTGGTCTTATAAAGGATTGGAGGTTCATAGCTAACATTGTATCCTTTGTCATAACATTTATTGAAACCCCTAGATCAATGAGACTGCTTGAAATAGGAACTTTGTTGATGCTTACATTAATTATAGGGCTTCCTGGATCGAGATATTTTGGATTGACGGATAGGCCTAACATGAGATCTGTTAGTTGGCCTACAACATTGATAGTTGGGGGATCCTATTTTCTTCTTCCAGGTCTCCTTGTACAGTTTTCTTTTATGAATTTGTTACATATGGGTACATCTCTTATTTCTTGTAGGAGGAGGATTTGAATGTTTAAGTGTTTTAGTTCATTAATTATGGCATTCTCTGCTTCCTCTTTGTTTTGTTTTTTTAGCTTTTCAGGAAATGGAGGATTGGTAGGAGTAAGTTATGGTAGTTGTTGTTGATTTTCTTACTCAGGGGAATGCACAATTAAAGGCTGGTGATATTATGGATATGTTAGTTCTTGATTGGTTTGATGGAGGGAACCATGTAGTATTTTGTTGAATCTTAAGGTAATCTCATTTAAGTCTAGTGTGTCTACGACATAAGTTGGGACTTGTATCACCTAGTTGTTATAGGGTTGTTGATTTGGCCTATTGTTATTTGGGTTTGGAACATGCTGAGATGGGATTGTAGGAGGTATTGGGGGTTGTTGGTTTTGTGATGGAGGCATTATAACGGTTGTGGTGGTGATGATCTCCAAATTGTGGAAGATGGATATTGATTTCCATAGTTAATTTGTGGTTGTTGAAAATGTGGGAGGTATGGTTGCAATGGATGGGCGAAGTATGGTTGATGGTATGGATTATGATTTTGCTTCCACTGACTTGGCCCTACCTGTGGAGAGAATGAAGTTTGTGACGAAGTATTCCAATTTTGATATGGATTTTCCTTATTAAAATAGGCTTGATTATTGGATTGGAAGGGTCTAGCAAAATTATTTCTTCATTGGTTAACAAAACAGAGTTGTTCCACAGAAATTTCTGATGTAGGATCTTGTATGGATGCTTTACATAATGGAAGTAAAAGGAATTTGTTTGTTGTATGATCTTTAGTACAGAGTCCGCATATTTCAATTGTATTTAATGGGAATTGACCTTTCTCGTGTTTTTTTCTACATCTTGGACAGAATACAGTTAGTGCTTGATTGATTTCATCATGTTTTATTTTGAATTGTAGTGCATCTAATTGCATTGCTAGTGATTGGAGAATGTTTGTCTTCATGTCATTCAGTAGATTACCCAAGTCAGATTTGGTGAGGGTTGGGATTGGAAAGGATGATCCCCCTGTTAATGGGTGTATTCTTGTATTCTAGTTTTGTATTTTCTGGATCTTGAATAATTTTTAAAGATTTGTAGAATTTGATCATAAGTTTTCTGAAAGATATCCCCATCACTTAACAAATTTAGGACTTCTAGGTATTCTTCCCTAATTCCTCTAAGAAGTACTAGTTTCAACGATTCTTGATCCAAGGTACAATGAATGGCTCTCTTATAGCTGAGATGGAATCGTTGTGCATAATCTTCCAAAGATTATTTTTCTCCCAGTTGCATTCTAAAAATTTCATCTCTAGTATATTTGGCTTTACAATAATCCCTGTATTTTTCGAAAAAAGCTTGTTTCATTTTATCCCAAGAGAAAATATTGTTTCCTTCCAGGCTCATAAACCATCTGAGCAATAAATCTTTTAGTGTGGAAGGGAAGAGCCTTATTTTTTTGGCATCTGTAGTATAGCCAAAGGATCTGCATATTACTTCAAATTCAAATAAGAAGGTGTCAATGTCTTCGGAGGTTAAGCCATGAAAGTTTGGGAGATTAGTAAGATTTATATTTTTCATTCTAGCATCCCCAAGGGGTATGCCATGGTAATATTGGAATTAGAGATGGAGAAGAAGTTATCAAGGTCTGGGTTATAGCTGGAATCAGCTTCTTCGTCACTATTGAGAAAATCGAATTCAAGGTGTTAAGAGCTAGTATTGCTCATTAGGTGGTTAGGCAGAAAACGTCCAAATTCGTCTCTCCTTCGCTAAGGCATTCATGGTAAAAAAAAATTATATTTTTCAAGGGTGTTTTAAGTTTTCTCCTAAATTTTAAGCACCTCCCCAGTAACGGTGCCAAAAAGTGGTGGCATTTAGAAATGC
This sequence comes from Larix kaempferi, assembly GCA_027924585.1. Classification (NCBI taxonomy): domain Eukaryota; kingdom Viridiplantae; phylum Streptophyta; class Pinopsida; order Pinales; family Pinaceae; genus Larix; species Larix kaempferi. The sequence continues at coordinate 22,335,554 of BSBM01000094.1, read as the reverse complement.
CTACCTTTTTACATGTATTAGTTCAAGAAACTCACTTTAAATATTGACCAGGGAACGTACAAAATTCAGAGGCACTTTGCACTGTATGTGCACTATTAAGAGAATCTTATCTTTGGGGTAGTTAAATTTTGGGGAGAAATATTGAAAGGTATAAACCTATTTTGAAGGGAGCACACATCTAATCAGATGAAGGTATAAATCATGATCTGATGAAATCGAAAGCATAAATGAACCTATTAAGAGCGTGAATCTATTTAGCTAAAAGCCTAAGCATGAACCTATATGTTTTGAAAGCTTAAATATTTAAATGAAATCGAAAGCATATATCTATCTATTGAAAGCAGGAATCTATTTAATTGAAATCCAAAGCATGAACCTATCTGTTTTGAAAGCATAAATCTTTAAATGAAATTGAAAGCATAGATCTATCTATTGAAAGAAGGAATCTATTTAATTGAAATCCAAAGGCATTTAACTAGAAGCTTAAATCTAATCTAATCAATAAATATTATTTGGGAAATGATAACGTAGATCTGGAAAATGCTCTTGCGGAACATAGCTACAGGACTGCAGACTCCATACATTAGAACTATGGATTATGTAATACAATACTACAAATAAAAACAGTCATAGTTGGAATTTAATATTGATAACAGAATCAATGTTTTGAATAATCCACAAGTATTTGTTCAATTATAAACCACAAGATTCATAAATCAATATGAAAATAAAGCATGAAACTCTTGTTCTACGCAATGAGGGGGGCCTCCTAAATGAGTGTTTGTTGATGTCCAATTTTGTCATCACTTTTGATCATTTGAACACGCTCTGTTGGCATTATTTTTACCATTTTTTATATGATAAGTCATATTTCTTGCCATTCAAACTACCATTCAAACTCAGGTATGAATATACTTGAATATTTCATAAATCTTAGTTGATTATCGACTTGCTTGGCACATAGTATTCATTCTTCAGGTTATGGTTTCCATGCGAACTCTCATCCGAACGCACATTCATCTTCAAGATGCCCATTCGCATTCGGACCATCATTCAGACCTCCGTTCGCACCCTCGGATTCGTTGGTTAGCATATTTCGGGGCATTAAAGGAAAAAACCATGACGTGGGTTCTATTGGCAACGTGGCCCTTATAGTTCGTGAGCCCTTGTTCGAGAAGATCCGCATTTCCACTCGCCCAGCCTGCCAACACACCAACTGCTCACATGAAGGGAACCAACACACACGGAATCAGGAAGACGGCATGTGTGTTTTAATGGACCATTTTTACAGCAATAAAACACCTTCTATTTTTAGAGAGCTTGACCACTTAAAGGGTCGACCTACTCTCTCTTTGTAAACATTATATAAAGACGTATCAGGTTGAGAAACGTATACATAGACAGAAGGATAGCTATAGAGAAAAACGTGTTGATGTATATGTAACTTCGGAATGTATTTCACATATATGTATATTGTATTCCTATAGAGATGGTATTATTCCTCTATACGGAAGTGTCGTCATTTATATTATAAGTGTCGTAACTTATACTTGATGGGTTATTAGACCACCTTGTTGGGGTCGGCCCTGTATAAGTCATGTGGGTCGAAGGGTTATTAGACCACCCTATTGGGGGTCGGCCATGTGGGTCAAAGGGTTATTAGACCACCCTATTGGGGGTCGGCCCAGTCAGCATTATATTATGTGGTTAAGTTCGAGCCTACATGAGTTAGGTAAAAAGGAAAGTCAAGTCAAGTATAAATAGAGTGCGGGAGGCACTCTATTTGCTCACTCACTTCTCACACATGCACTCAAGGAGGAGTGGCGCACTTATGGAGGAGAAGGATCTGCTGCTAGGTTATGTCTATCTCTCATGGTTGGTTGTATCATTTCTCTATATATCTCTGAGGAAGTTATTGGGGTTTTTCACCTTTATGGTTTTCCCCAAGTAAATCTTTGTGTCTCTTGTGTGCTTGCATTATTGTCTCCATGATTGATATGCTGTAGATATGTTGTACATGTTGTTCTCTCAGTTAAGATCCTAGATCAGATTGAAGTAAATTCAGAAAATTTAACATGGTATCAGAGCTAGCCTGAAAGAATGCATGATATGGCATGTATGACACTTGTTGCACTTACGATGCTAGGGCTTGATATAGAAAAAACCAGTCATCGTAGCACTTTCGCTATAAATCCGTTATGGAAAAGTTTTCGGATCTGAAATTGTTACAGGACGAAGATTAAATCTCCAGGTACCTTGTGTCCAAAGGAAAACCTCTAATTCATTGTACTTTGTGATTTATGATCTGTGCAATATAGGGTTTCTGCCTCTTCCAGATCTGAGTTAAAATCAGGTGACCTTGGGAAAAAGGTCATAACTTGGGCTAGGAAGCTCCAAATGAAATTTAGTAAACAGTGACAGGTAGTACATAGACTGTACTATCTCAAAAAAAAAATTCAGAGGCCGAAGGTGAACCAGTGACACGTGGCACGCCGTACAAGTTCGCTCTCCTGTATTATCCCATAAACAGGTCACGTTGCAACACTTGGCATAACTCTCTCTCAGAGAATCCAATTGAGGTCAGACCTATCAGGATGGAAAGAGAACAGGCAGATCTATCTCAGGAAAGAGTTTCAGAGGCCGAAGTTGAAACAGTGACACGTGGCACACCGTACAATTTCGCTCTCCTGTATTATCCCAAAACAGGTCACGTTGCGACATTTGTCATAACTCTCTCTCAGAAAATCCAATTGAGGTCAGACCTATCAGGATGGAAAGCTAACAGGTCATGCTATCTCAGGAAACGTTTTCAGACCTTGTGGATCAAAAATTGTGGAGTTACACCAGAAACAATCAGGTACATATTTCTGTCAAAACAGAATTATTTTTTGGTACCTTCATTCATGGCTTCCGAAAATTAGGGCTTTGGAGAAAGTTGGAATTTTTGTAATCAGAGACCACGGCTGAATGCTACTCATCAAAATAAAAATTTAGAGACCAAGATCAGAATTTTTGGTTGGGAAGAAGGCCGGGCTTGATCAGACCCTAGTTCGGGACTTTGATCAGGAAAGTGGAAAATTAGGGCTTCTGTAAAAATGAGAATTTTTGAAATCTGTGACCACGGCTGGATGCTCCTCAGAAAAATAGAAGCTTAGAGATTTATATCAAACTTTTTGATTGGGTAGAAGAGTGGGATTCATCAAACCCCAGTTCAGGGTCACGTCCAGTGAATCCGGAAGTTTCAAAGGCAAAATTGAGGAGTGAAACTTTGCAGTTTTCAAATTCTGAATATAGCAGCTTGATCAGCTCATCAAGTCGCACATTTCTATCCTTTTAGAAGTTTGAAATTCAAAGTTTGAGTTTTTGGGGTTTCTCTGACAAACCAATATCTAGATCCAGTCCCAGTTCTTGTAAATCAAGTGGATTGGATTAATCCTAGAAGAAGATGGATTGGTCACTTGCATAAGTGAAGAAGTTCCTGTTTCAGAGGGAGATGAGGCTAAGGCCTTACATAAGAAGATTACAAGCGATATCAACAGGTATGACTCATCGAGGTATCTTTCGATATTTGTCCATGATTAAGTTTATGGTATGTTTTTCTTCATGTTATTACGGTTAGTACAATTTTGATTTTAGATTTGTCGTATCACCTTAACAAAATTATGAATGCATAATAGAAGATATTCATTGGTTAGGGTATTGACACTTATGATTATACTAATGCATTATGGTGTTGTATGAGGTTTATGTTGACTACTAACATGAAAGGTACACCAATAAAGACAAATCATGTTCCAGTTCAAGAACATATGATCATGATGACATGAAGATAAAGACTCATCCATTGTCATGGATCTCATAGAAGATCCATTTACGAGGTATGTATAACTTGGTTTTATAATGGCTAACCTATGAGATATGCAGGTTACTAGCACAAGTCATTGAAGAAGAACAAGAAGACATCATGTGAGTATGTTAGACATAAATAGCTAGCATGCTAATCCAGGTATGTTTTTCCTATATCAATATAGAATCCTACCTTGTGTTAGGATCTTATACTGTTGTGTTATTTGATAATGATTATTCATGAAGTCATAGGTTTGAATAAGTCATGGTTGTATGCATATTATATTTCTTACCATAATTGATGATATTACTAACCAGAAGAATCATGAAGGTATAGGTTCGAATAATCACAAGTGTTATGCATATTATATCTCTTATCTTGATTGATGATTCAACTAACCTGAAGAGTCATAGGTTTGAGTAATTACAGGTTTAGACATGTTATGCTTCTTATGATTTGACTAACCATAAGAATCCTACATAAACCTTGAATGATAATGCTTATTATTTATGTTTGAAATGATTATGTCTATACATGCTTGAGATTATTGTGTTTTAATAGTATACTAATGAATGTATGATTTTATATGAGATCACAAGGATAACACAATCATGATACTAATAAGCATGCATAGGAACCAAGGATGAATATGAGTTCAAGAACAGGTAATCCAGGAAGCAAAGATCAAGAGGGAGCACACTCCAGTTGCTCCTGCAAGAAAGCAAAGGAGCACACTCCAGTTGTTCCTGCAAGAAAGAAAAGGAGCACACTTCAGTAGTTTCTGCAAGGATGCAGATATTCAGAGGGAGTTGTCCATCTCTCTACATTCCACAACAGAAAGGTGTAGAAGAAGCTATTGTAGATTAGGACTCCAGCAGCTCCTGCAAGAAAGCAAAGACTCAGAGGGAGTCCACCCAACGAACAAACAAAGATAAGTATTTTAATTATCATTTCTTGCATATGTGTTTGTTTAAATAAAATTGTTCAATGATGTATATGCTCATGTTCCTAGACTTAGGATATGTATTGTGCATATTAGAATAGTTGCATTGATGAACAGTATACTACTAATATACATGGGTAAGTGGCCTATGGCAATGTACAACATTCCATTACTGCTTATCTAGAATGAAACCTCTTTGCTGACATGTTGGGAGTTGTGCACACTCTTAACAATGTTCTGGTAGAGATTGGAAGGCATCTAGAAAGTTACGGAATATGGATAAATGTTGTATTGAAGCATTGGCTAAGATAATTGCATGACTGTATGACATATTTCTTTATGTGTAAGAATTTGTTCTGAAAACTGTGAGATGTTTTCTAATCATGCAATTTAATTTGTTGTGTAGGAAAGATCGTATGCCATCTCCTACAAAAGAAGAACTACAACATTTGTTCAGCAACAAAATTATCTATTGAAGATATTGAAGATCCCAGGATACGGGAAGAATTCCATGATCCGTTGATCATGAAGAACGACGTTTGGGATGCGGTCCCAAGAGCTGAAGGGAAGTCTGTTGTGACTTCCATATGGATCTATCAAGATCAAGCATGTTGTAGATGGCAGCATTGAGAAATATAAAAGTGATGAAATAGAAGATGCACCAGATGGATTTCAAGACAGCATGGTGTAGTCATATATGTGTGCAGAACTTGGTATGGTAGGATAGACAGTTTTCTATCCAGTTTGGGCTTTACCAAGAGTAAAGCGAATTCCAACCTTGACTACAAGGTTGAGGAAGGCAATCCAGTGATACTGCTTTTGTATGTGGATAACCTGTTTGTTACAGGTGAAGATAGATTGATTGCCGACATGCAGCGGAAGCTTACTGCCGAGTTCGAGATGAAGAACTTGGGGATGATGCACTATTTGTTTTTGGCATGGAGGTGTGGCAGAGTGCAGATGGAATCTTCCTTGGAAAAGGGAAGTATGCAGTAGAGATCCTGAAGAGGTTCGGAATGATGGATTGCAAGGATATGGCCACACCTATGGCATCGAATCTGAAGCTTCTATGTGATGCTTCATCTGAGCCGATTGATATCACTATGTATCGTCAGATGATTGGGTCCTTGATGTACCTGAAGAACACTAGACCAGACATTTGCTTTGCTGTGAACACATTGAGCCAGTTCCTGACGGATCCGAGGAGTGTTCACCTGGTTGCTGTAAAGCATGTTCTGAGGTACCTGAAGGGTACAGTGGATTATGGGCTCAGGTATGAGGCGAATCAAAAGTTTAACCTGCAGGGTTATGTTGATTCAGATTGGGCTGGCAGTGCTGCAGATAGGAAGAGCACATCTGGGTGTTGCTTCAGTATGGGATCAGGTGTGATCTCTTAGTTTAGCAGGAAGCAGTCCTGCGTAGCACTGAGTACAGCTGAGGCAGAGTATGTTGCAGCCTGCTCAGCTAGTTGTGAGACAGTATGGCTACGGAAGCTACTGTCTGAGTTATTTGATATCCCGTTGGAGGCTACTGGTATCTTCTGTGATAACCAGAGTTGTGTGAAGTTGTCCGAGAACCCAGTGTTTCATGACAGGTCGAAACACATAGAGATCAAATATCACTATATTAGGGATATGGTGCGGAGAGGAGTTGTGAAGCTTCTGTATGTTGCGACAGACGAGCAGATTGCAGATGTGCTGACGAAGCCACTAGCCAGAGTGAAGTTCGAGTACTTCAGAGAGAGGCTTGGCGTTCTTCAGATCGAGGACACTTCGAGGAAGAAGTGATGGACACATTTGCTGAAGCCATTCCAAGCATGTTGGAAGGAGGATCCTTCACATGGCTGTGGATGTAAGCGCTGGATAATGGACATCAGGATGATGTTCTGGTTTCTGCTGGATATGATCAGTTGGATCATTTTTATGTATGTATGTACGCATCATGTTGGATGCTGGATATGATCAGTTGGATCATTTATGTATGTATGCATCATGTTGGATGCTGGATATGATCAGGTGGATCATTTATGTATGTATGTGCATCATGTTGGATGCTTGGACCATGTATCTGTATATGTATCAGGTGGATACATTGTATGATCAGGTGGATCATGTATGATGATATGTATCATGTATCAGGTAGATACTTGGTATGCATCAGGTGGATGCATTGATGAGCTTCAGGATGTTGCTCCAGATGACATGCAGCAGGATGTTGCAGTGATGATCAGGATGATCATGGATGATGAGCTTTAGGATGTTGCTCCAGATGACATGCAGCAGGACGTTGCAGTGATGATTATCAGGACGATCATGAGTACATCAGGATGATGTATGGTGAGTATCAGGTTGATACTCTGTGGCCGTGGATCAGGTTGTGTAGATGAGCATGTCTGGGAGATCCTATAGGTCGGAGTTGTGTACCCGTAACAGCCTGGGATGCTCTTTCGAGACATTGCTTTGGGAGGACATGTAATAGCGCCCTGGTAGATCTCAGGTCGGAGTTGTGTACCCGTAACATCCTGAGATTCTCTTGCGAGGTTTTGTCCTATGGCATGTAATTTGGGCCCTGGGAGATTTCAGGTCGGATTTATGTACCCGTAACATCCTGAGATGCTCTTGCGAGGTTTTGCCATGACCACATGTAATTTGTGCCCTGGGAGATTTCAGGTCAGAGTTGTGTACCCGTAACATCCTGAGATGCTCTTGCTAGGTTTTGTGGTGGACCACATGTAATTTGTGCCCTGGGAGATTTCAGGTCAGAGTTGTGTACCCGTAACATCCTGAGATGCTCTTTCGAGGTTTTGTGGTGGGGTCACATGTAATAGCGCCCTGGGATATCCTACAGGTCGGAGTTGTGTACCCGTAACATCCTGGGATGCTCTTTCGAGGTTTTGTGACGCACGTAATAAGTCCTAAGGATTCCACAGTATGGCCAGTGATGACGAAGACCTGCAGGTGGTGGGCCTACATCCAGTATGAAAAAGGACTGGCTCTGTAGAACTTCCTATGACGAGTAGATTCAGAGATTGATTGAGATAGCAGCAGCAGTGACGATGATGATGACTCGATGACGATTATCCAGTGACGATGATCCAGAGAAGATGACTTGTGCTAGAAGAACTGTGCTGAGAAATACCTTCCTAGTTAAGAGGGAGTGTTGATGTATATGTAACTTCGGAATGTATTTCACATATATGTATATTGTATTCCTATAGAGATGGTATTATTCCTCTATACGGAAGTGTCGTCATTTATATTATAAGTGTCGTAACTTATACTTGATGGGTTATTAGACCACCTTGTTGGGGTCGGCCATGTATAAGTCATGTGGGTCAAAGGGTTATTAGACCACCCTATTGGGGGTCAGCCATGTGGGTCAAAGGGTTATTAGGCCACCCTATTGGGGGTCGGCCCAGTCAACATTATATTATGTGGTTAAGTTCGAGCCTACATGAGTTAGGTAAAAAGGCAAGTCAAGTCAAGTATAAATAGAGTGCGGGAGGCACTCTATTTGCTCACTCACTTCTCACACATGCACTCAAGGAGGAGTGGCGCACTTATGAAGGAGGAGGATCTGCTGCTAGGTTATGTCTATCTCTCATGGTTGGTTGTATCATTGCTCTATCTATCTCTGAGGAAGTTATTGGGGTTTTTCACCTTTATGGTTTTCCCCAAGTAAATCTTTGTGTCTCTTGTGTGCTTGCATTATTGTCTCCATGATTGATATGCTGTAGATATGCTGTACATGTTGTTCTCTCAGTTAAGATCCTAGATCAGATTGAAGTAACTTCAGAAAATTTAACAAAACGTTGTGTAACTTTGCTTCAATTTCATAGAAAGACTCTGTTTCAGTTGTTGATGATCATTCTCATTTTCTGTTAATGGTTGGTGACTAAGTAGTTTAGGAGACAAACGCCTGTTGTTGGGAAGGGCCCCTCAACAATCAGAGGTTCCATTTGTGTATATTCAGCAGTTTCTTTTATATTTGCAGCTAAGTCATTTCGTTTTTGCATGTATCTATTCTGTTTTCCTGTAAGTCATTTCGTTTTTGTAAGCAAGTAGTTCGTTTTCCTGTAGGTGACGTTTTGATGTGTATAAAATATAATTTTTCTTTGTTTTTATGAAACTTATGCCTTCATAATCCATTCGGCCGGCCATTCGCACCATCCATTCAGACCTTCTTTCAGCCTTTCATTCGCATTTAGACAGAATTTTCCAGAATTTGCAGTCATTTCCAGAATTGCTAGTATTTCATTTTCTAAAGAGATAGTTAGTTGGAGTCTAGGTTGATTTTTCAATACTTTGACATGTTTTGTAGCTAGTTTGAGATTCAAATGTATCTTTAACACTTTCAGCACTTTATATTCAGTTTTGTATTCACATAGAGATTAATTATTTTAAGTTTTATTAATTATGAAATCCATTTACATTCAGCATATGTTTTACTGTTCAAATGAGAAATAGTTTTGGTTCAAGTAGAAGCAGTATAAATGTCTTTTGCTTATGATTTAAGTAGTTTATGAGTTACTTTCACTTACTTTCATGCCTAGGACCTATATTAGCTTAAACTTGCTTATAATGTTATCATAGACTTTGTTAAATCTCAGGTTGTCTTATTTATGAATCAGTTCAGTATTTCATTTCCAGTTTTCATTCAAGTTTCTAATTAGTCTTTCACTTTTATTTACATAGTGTTTTGTTGTTCAGACTTGGTTTAATTTCATTGTTTCAAATTCTTTCATTTATGTAGATAGAATAGACTAGGAACTAGTCTCAATCCAAGTTTAATAAGTTCATGTGTGTTTAATATAGATGCATTAGTTTTCAATATCTAAGATTTCTCATAACTTAGTTTAATATAGGTTCACTTTCCAAGTTATAGATCAGTTTTATTGCACTTTCATAGTTGTCTTAGAAGATAGTTTGATTTGTAGTAGAGATAGCATAAGAATACTTTGCTTTCTGCTGTAGGTTTTGATTACAAGTTAACATTAATTTTAGTCATTTAAGTTATTGTCTTGTACTTAGTTTAGCTTGTTTTTCTTGTAGTTAATGTTTCATGACTTAGTTTGAAGTATTGATAGATATCATTTGATGTTGATAGGCATGTGCATGAGTTAGATAAGCATTTCATGTTTTTAATCCGGAGTAGTCATTAGAGATCAAATAAATTAGGATTTGTACTTCTTTCAAGTAGTATTTTGTAATGTCCCCATTCAAATAATTGCATAGTGAGACAATCCCATCAATCCTACTAGTTTCCTAGGTTGGATGGGCACATGTGCAATTGTAATAAGGAAGCTAATAAATGATTTTTAGACATTAGAAGGGTTCAAGTATTTAATAAATATGTTGAATAAATAAATTCAAGAAAAAATCTAGGTGGAAAGTGGTTTTGGAGACATATGGAGGAAGTGGGACCCACACTAGCTTGATTTTTCAAGGACACATGGCATCTCTCTCTTGCCAATTTGAATTCATGAGAAGGTGAACACTATTGGGTGAGTTGGTAATTCATACAAATGGAATTGAGCATCTTAGGTCTAATTGGGATGGATTGGTAACCTCCATGGAAGAGGAAGAGTCAAATTGGAAGTTTGTGGACACTTGGGCTAGATTCCCTAGTCACTATGACAATAATGATGGAGCATCTATGACATCTATGAAAAATTGAAGACATGACCTCTAACATATTACCATTATGACATGTCATCCCCAAAAATAGGCTCCAAGAGGGTGCTCATGGGAGTTGGATAATCCAAAGAGACTCCCACTCGAATTGGTGGAAGGTGGAAAGGTAGGAAAGGTAGGACACATGGCAAATCTTGCCCCCTTACGCTAATTCGAATTGGATTGAATCTATGGATGGATTGGGAACCTTAGAAGGCTAAGGATTTTTATAAAATACAGGGAAAAACCAAGAGAAGGTATTTTGATGATTTGAGAAAAAATGCATTTGTGAAGAGAGAGCTAGTGGATGGCTAGTTCCTTGTCTTAGCCAATTTCGAGGGTGAAAGATTCCCATCCAAGTTGGTGTTTGGAGAGGCCACTCAGGTCTTTCATGGAGATTTAATGGAGTTTTATTTTCAGGTATCAGATATAGGGCAGCTCGTGGGTTTTTTTAGTGCAGCACCATCTCTCAACCATTTCTAGTTTTGAAGGCATATTCATGCTCCTTGAGGGAGGGCGTTTTTGGTGAGCTCTTGTGCTTCTTAGGAGACCTTCTATTTATGTATTTCTGATTGTAATAAGAATTATATACTATTTTATTCATATTCATAAATTCTCAGGTCGAAATACCCATTGATTGTATGCAAAAATGTCGATTAATGAGCAAACAGTGTCCATTTCCCCACTACATTGATGTATATCATTGTAATGCTGATGATTTTGAATGGATGGATGATTCTCTGATGCATTTGTAACTAATATACATCCATGGATGTATTTTACAAGTTTCATGTACTGTACTTGAGCATTTGAAGTATTTTTACTTAGTTTAATTGCATTGGGAGAAGAAATAGTGCCATTTCCCCAAGGGTCAAATGGGTGATTTTTGCAGCTGAATGGGAGAGGGTTGGAACAGATGTAATAATAAATTAATGGTGCACATGATACCTCAATAACATACTTAATACATTACCTACCTCTGTTCATAAATTTGATGGATTTTGGAACCATTTGGGAGGACATTTTCAGTGTTACCCAGGGGGGGATTTGATGCACAAATTACTAGTTAAAACCCCATACATTGACCAGAATATAAATAAAATTTGCAGAAGTCTTTTGAGGGTTATAAATAATCCCTGAACCTAATATTCAAGTCTAAATATCATTCATATACCCTTACAGAATATTTGGGAGCATTTGGGTTAATTTGGAGGCCAAAACAGCAAAACTAGTCAAAGGTCGAAATTGGGGAAAAATTAGAAAATTGGGCATTTTTATAAAAATTGAAAAAGGGACATTACAAGTGGTATCAGAGGATGGTCTTGGAACCTAATGGTATTAACAATAATCCAAACAAATAAACCACCACCCTTTGAACCAGTAATTGAAGAAGTTTTTGTTGAAGAAGAGGTAGTAGAAGAAAAAGAGTTTTTTTCTAAAACCATGGGTAGGGAGGAGGATGAAAAATTAAGACGCGGGAGGAAATTATTGCAACCTTAGAACCATGTTTCTCTAAAATTTCCACCAATATAGAAATAATGGGTAACAAAATGATGCAAGGATTGGAATTTTTGGTCAGCCAACTTCGAAGCAAAGGGGTGATAGGAGATAACAGTGGTTCACACTCACGGGAAAAGATAAAAAGGAGTGAGTATATTTTTTCAAGCACAGGAACACATAATAGACCTGATGAATTTCAAATCACACAAAGGAATACTGCACCTAAATTTCTCATACCTAAAGAAGAGCCTCACATTCAGGTGGATAGTATTAAACTAGCAAATGAATGGAATGGGTTGAGTGAAGAGTGTAAAAGAGGTTTACCATTCAATGACTATATTGATGCTATACATAAAATGAAAAGGAGGGAAGACAATAGGATTCCATTCCAAAACAAAGAATTAAATAGTGCTATTGGGAAAATGTCACTTCCTACTTTTGATGGTTCTTCTCAAAATTCTGCTAACACTTGGGTGCAAAAATTGGATGTGTATTTTTAGTTGAATCCTATGTTGGAAGAGGATGCATTAAAAATGGCCATTTTGCATTTGGAAGGAGATGCCAATGAATGGTGGTTTCATGGGATAAGAACCTTGGTTCATTATCAGGTTAAAACATATGGAGAATTTGTTGACAGGGTACTAGAGAGATTTGAACAAAAAGATCCAGAATTTCCTTTCAAAGAACTAGCTCAATTGAAGCAAACTGGGACCCCTATTGAATATATGTTGGACTTTCAAAAATTATCAGTTAAAGTGGCTGATGTATCTATGGGAAGGTTGGTATTTCTTTTCACTGAAGGTTTGGCTGAACCCTTAAAAGGTTTGGTCAAATCCCACAATCCAACTACATTAAAAGATGCAATGAGCTTGACTAGGGATCTCCAAAATGTGCTTCCTAGAACGAGATTTCCTCCCAAGCCTAACTTTAGAATTGAAAAGAAACCTTGGCAAAGAGATGCATCTGATAAGAAGCCACAGCAAGAAGATGAATATGGAAAGGATAAGAAAGAGGAACTAAGCAAGGAAGAGCTTAGAAGGAAGAAATTGTGTTACTCATGCTTCCAACCGTGGGTACCAGGACATAAATGTGCTAAGGGAAAGGCCCAATTCATTGAATTAGTTTGTGATGATGGGTATGAAGGGGGCATGGAGGAAGAAGGAAATACTTCAGCCCAAGAAGAGGGATATACTACAGCAGAAGAATGGAAACCAGAGGTGAAGCATCCCACACCCAACAAAGTAACAATGGCAGTACTTTCAGCAGTACCTCGCTATCATACTATCTGATGCAAGAGTATGGTACAAGGACAAAGAAATTCAGTTTTTTTAGATGGAGGAGCCACCCATAAATTCATTGATGCAGAGATGGTGGAGAAAATAAAGATACATATTGAACCATTCGATGGCTTCATAGTTATCATTCCCTTTCACAACACAATGGAGTGCAAAACATGGATTCCATAGCTGCAAGTCACCGTAGGTAACTATACTTTTGTTGATAGTTTTATTTGGTTGATGTTGTTGATAATAATGTGGTTTTGGGAGTGAAATGGTTGTATTAAATAGGAGAACATACAGTAAATTATCAAATGAAATTCCAAGATTCAAAAGGAGTACTAAGGTTTGTGAGAGGGCAGCACACCTATCTGAATCAAGTAGTTTCTTCCCACGGCATGAAGCATCGGAATAGAAAGGTTTTGGGAGACATTCCTCATGGAAGGACGCCTGATAGAGGAGGAACAAGTTTGCAGCATGGTAAATTGAGATTGCTTGAGGGCAAGCAATATTGGGTGGGGAGGACTGTAATGTTCCCATTCAAATAATTATATAGTGAGACAATCCCATCAATCCTACTAGTTTCCTAGGTTGGATGGGAACATGTGGAATTGTAATAAGGAATCTAATAAATGATGTTTAGACATTAGAAGGGTTCAAGTATTTAATAAATAGGTTGAATAAATAAATTCAATAGAAATTCTAGGTGGAAAGTGGTTTTGGAGACATATGGAGGAAGTGGGACCCACACTAGCTTGATTTTTCAAGGACACGTGGCATCTCTCTCTTGCCAATTCGAATTCACGAGAAGGTGAACACTCTTGGGTGAGTTGGTAATTCATACACATGGCATTGAGCATCTTAGGTCGAATTGGGATGGATTGGTAACCTCCATGGAAGAGGAAGAGTCAAATTGGAATTTTGTGGACACTCGGGTTAGATTCCCTAGTCACTATGACAACAATGATGGAGCATCTATGACATCTATGAAAAATTGAAGACCTGACCTCTGAAATCTGACCATTATGACATTTCAGCCCCAAAAATAGGCTCCAAGAGGGCTCTCATGGGAGTTGGAGAAGCCAAAGAGACCCCCACTCGAATTGGTGGAAGGTGGAAAGCAAGGAAAGGTAGGACACATGGAAAATCTTGCTCCCTTACCCTAATTCAAATTGGATTGAGTCTATGGATGGATTTGGAACCTTAGAAGGCTAAGGATATTTATAAAATAGAGGGAAAAAACAAGAGAAGGGCTTTTGATCATTTGAGAAAATTGCAATTGTGTAGAGAGAGAGCCAGTGGATGACTAGTTTCTTGCCTTAGCCAATTTCGAGGGTGAAAGATTCCCATCCAAGTTGGTGCTTGGAGAGGCCACTTAGGTCTTTCATGGAGATTTAATGGATTTTTATTTTCAAGTATCAGCTACAGGGAATCTCGTGGTTTTTTTTAGTGCAGCACCATCTCTCAACCATTTCCAGTTTTGCAGGCATATTCATGCTCCTTGAGGGAGGGCATTTTTGGTGAGCTCTTGTGCTTCTTGGGAGAGCGTCTATTGATGTATTTCTGATTGTAATAAGAATTATATACTCTTTTATTCATATTCAGAAAGTCTCGGGTCGAAATACCCATTGATTGTATGCAAAAATGTCGATTAATGAGCAAACAATGTCCATTTCCCCACTACATTGATGTATATCATTATAATGTTGATGATTTCGAATGAATGGATGATTCTCTGATGCATGTGTGACTAATAGACTTACATGGATGTATTTTACAAGTTTCATGTACTATACATGAGCATTTGAAGTATTTTTTCTTAGTTTAATTGCATTGGGAGAAGAAATAGTGTCATTTCCCCAAGGGTCGAATGGGTGATTTTTGCAGCTGAATGGGAGAGGGTTGGAACAAATATAATAATCAATTAATGGTGAAAATGAGACCTCGATAAAATCCTTAATACATTCCCTACATCTGTTCATAAATTCGAGGGATTTGGGAGGCCATTTTCAGTGTTACCCATGGGGGGATTTGATGCACAAATTACTAGTTAAAACCCCATACATTGACCAGAATATAAATCAAGTTTGTAGAAGTATTTTGAGGGTTATAAATCATCCTTGAACCTAATATTCAAGTCTAAATATCATTCATATACCCTTACAGAATATTTGGGAGCATTTGGGTTAATTTTGAGTCCAAAACAACAAAACTAGTCAAAGGTCGAAATTGGGAAAAAAAATTGGAAAATTGGGCATTTTTATAAAAATTGAAAAAGGGACATTACATATTTCATTTTAAGTATTGTATATATTTTTTGAATGTCATTTTCTTATGTATGAATAGTAGTTTACAATGTTTAAAGTCACTTGCAATTGGTATGTCCTTAACGTGCATCTTTTTCTAGAAGTTAAATTAGATTTGATTCCTTTTGTTTTCTCTATAGCTTTCGAAAGTCATTTTGATCTAACTACTCAAGGAGAGTGGAATTAGGTAGCTTAGATAAGTCTTGAGTCATTTATTATTTGAAGTAACAGTTGTCAAATGCATGAGCAGTTTAACTGTTGGATTTCTTAGGTTCATCAGGTAGTTGTTCAAAGTAACATAGTTTCTTGTTTCCATAGTAAGTTTGTAAATTAACTTGTTCCATAGCTAGGTTTTTGAATTTGTTTCATAGTTAGAATTTGAATAGTCTTTCTAATTCCTAGGTTAGAGTTTGAATAATTGATTAGTAGTTTCCATTTTCATAAGAGCAGTTTGCTTTTGATCAAATCTTGTTTCTTAGAGTAGCATTGTCTTTTGTAGTTTCAATTATTGTTCATAATGTAGAGTAGTATAGATTGATACTATTATGATCTATTGGTTAGGACTAATCAATTTAATAGTTTGTATTTTTAAGTTTGACTCGGTTTTTCATTTTGAAATATCTTTCAATCTTTTCATTATTAAACATTTCTAAGATATGTCGAGTCGATATCTTAGGTACCATTCTACCTCAGCATATGCTTTGCCACAACTCTAAGAATACCAACCTTGGTCGATAATTAAATATTGGAATTATTTAACACATAATAAACACCCAACAGTATTATAGTAGCTAATTTAAACTTATGAACTCATAGGTGATAAATAACGCAATTTCTTCATTAGACTGTCGTAGAATCCATAACAATCGTAAAGATTAGGTACTGTATAACAAAGTATGAAAAACAAAGAATAATCCCAAATGCGTTAGGACCCCTTCTATACAGGTGCCTCTAGTTATTACAGTGTTTCAACCCCAGTCCCTACATTGGAAATCACGAACTCAATCTATTTAGATTCTTCCCTATAAATCAGGAAAAACTTATCTTCTTGTCCTTCTCTAGCTTTTGACTGGAGCTTGATTTTTTCCATTCTTCATATTTATCTTTGATCCTACATGTGTCCACACATAATGCTCACCCACTTGATTAGTTGATTAAAAACATGCTAAAACACAGAAAAAGATAACTACGTAATCACATTGTTTCATAATCAATCAAATCGCATTCTATCCTATGGAAAGGACTGGTTTTTGGTTGTTTCCTTGCTCCTTCATGGTACAATGGAATGTATTTGATACCATATTTTGGACTCATCAATTATGCTTGCTATGAAATAAATAAAAAATATAAACAGGACATCCAATGTCCATGCAAACTAGAAATAGACTCAATAGAAGCAGAAACCAATAAGCAGAGTTGAGGTGGTTATCATGAAGTACCTTCAGTGAACCAATATGAACTAAATTTTCTATGTTTGATGGATGTATCACTAGTGTAAAATTTCATCAACTAGTAGTATCGATTGAATATGGTTCATGCAATTGTCAGTTTGCGAAAGGATGCATCTTATCCAGAGAAAAAAAACATTCTTTGTTAAATTCTATTAATGAGAATTTTGAAATTACCTACCAAATTGGATGGCCAGTAATTTGATTTCATTCCTCCTTGAATTCATGAATCCACATAGATCCCGTGCCACTATTATCATAACTACGTCAATATGATCTTAACTGATTAAACATAAAATAAATAAATAAAGTTAAAAAAAAACATTCAATTACGTGTTTCACTCTTGAAAAAGGTTGTATATCGACTACATAGACATTAAAAAAACATTTAATTGTAGGTTTTAGTCTTAAAACCGTTGGTATTTAATGAAATTTTAGAATATCTATATAGTTAACCTATGTTAAACCCATCGTCGGTTAAAAATTCCGACTGGCTAACACATATTGAACCATATACGCGGCTACTTTACCCACCTTTTTGCTCGGAAATTGTCTTAATTTTCTTGTATTCGGCTAAATTATTTCCTGATAGTTGGCCCACAAACCTTTTTTACAATAAAAAATTATATTTCCAAAACCATGTGGTCAATTCTAACCAATAAAAAAATGCATCTTTTGACAAAGAAAAGAATCTTTTGGCATGCCTTGACTAATTTTCTTAATGAAATATGATACATCGTAGAAGCAAGTGAAACGTTATGATGATTTATTATGTGATGTTGCCCCACTTGAAGTGTGTGATGTTCTTTTAGGTCAGACATATATGTGGAAACATCATGTTGTGTATGTTTCTATTCCTCGTAGCATCATTGTTACTTTAAGCAGACAATTGTACAGGATACCAGAGGTAGCTTCACCTACAATGGTCTCCTTGATCTTATCTAAGTAGTGCAAGAAGTTCATATCTCAGACTGGGAAATTATTCTTCTTCATGATTCGTTCTCATGGTGAATGGAAGGTCATGGCCAAATCTATGACCTCCGCACAAGTCCTCTCTACACAACAAAATCAAGTGGGTTAAATCTTAGAAGAATACGGATACATCTTCACCTCACCTACCGAAATTCCTCAGAATTGTTAGTTCAATCATTCAATCAATTTGAATCATGGTGCACCTTTACCTAATGGCCAATATATCAACACTCTCTCCTTGAAAATGAGGAAATTAAGCACTATATTGAAGAGCTTATCCAAACGGGGCACATTCGACCCCACTCCTCACCCTAAGGAAGTCTAATCATGCTCATGCAGAAGAAAGAAGAGACCTGGAAAATCTATATTGATTAAAGAGCTCTAAACAAAATCACAGCAAGGAACCGATACCCAATTCCCCAAATTGACGACCTTCTTGACAAACGCAAGCGAGCCAAGTACTTTAGCAAGATTGATTTGACGTCTATATATGACTAGATCCCAGTAGAAACAACTGATGTATGGAATACTGATTGTAAGTATAAAGAAAGTCTTTTTGAGTAGTTGGTCATGCCCTATTGGCTCAAATTTGTCAGACCTAAAGTCTGATAAGATCCACCAACAAATTCCCTGGAATGATAGAATAAGGTATTACCTAAGACACGCATAGGAATTACAAGGACGGGTGCAAAGGGTGCAAAGGGGAAAATGGGATTATTTCCATATACTTAGTTATTCATTCATTTATTAACATGCATTCACATAAACAGTAAACATCATATCCATACATCTGCATAAAATAGAGGAGAAACCAACTTTATATTATCATCAAAATAGAGATACAACATATAGCCCTTGGATGAAGATCCAAAAACCCATCAACTACTCAACAACTTATATTCCATATATTTTCCTAAAGGTTCCACCCTTTCCCATTACAAAAATCCTTTTTGCATAGTGTTTGAGACTCGCATCTCTATGTGAGACTCGCATTTCTACATTTCACCAGGACTCGCAAACCTCAGCAATAGCCATATCATCCATTGTCATTCAAATCCCTAATAAGCAATAACAAAGGTAAGCCGCAATAAAGGTTTCACTAGCATCATCACCCCCTCTAGCCTCTCTAGCCTTGTGCTGTTGTTTCCACATCTTTCCTTCACTGGTGCTTCACTACCATTGTAGCCTCTTGTGCTTTCTCTAGCTCTATGATAGCATTGTGACCTCTCACATCTTATTCATTCGCTATTTTTGTAATGGTGTTTCCTCTTATTGGGGATGCCATATGTCGGTTATTTTTTAGTTTTATTTTTTAGTAACCATTATAGGCCCACACGCATAGTCAAGTAAATATATACCCAGGGTAAGATTCTGACCATGGAAATGGCCAAAAAGCATTGTCATTATCCTACGCGTGACTTTAGTGGCATGCAAAATTCCACACACAGACTGCTGTTGATACGCATCACAAAAGTTATTTGCACTGCCTCCCTTGGTGTACCTTTCCCTTCCAATTGGAATCTTCAATGCGTGAACACTTGTCCAAAATTCAGGTGATAACAGGCCCCTAACACTATGATTTGGCGCATCCTGAGCCAAGGAACTTAGGGTTCTAATGCTACAACTGAAGGCAGCTATGTACACAGGTGACTTACAAAATTCTGGAATTTTGTTTTTATTGCCTCAAAATATCCTACAATGTCATTGAGTTGGATGTTGTACTACTCCACGTCTTCTTTAGTGCTATTTCCCAGCTCTAGTTTCACTTGTTCGATTGGGGTGATTAATTTTGTATCCTTTTCCTGAAGCTCAGTCAAACTGTCATAATGATTTTTTGCTTCTTCCTAGGATTTTTTGATGTTGGAGGCAACAGTTTGTTGCGCAGCATTGCTGGTGGTATTATTTTTGGTGAGGCCAAATATCTCTGCCATTGTCTCTTTGCGTGCTAAGGGGGAAAGCTACACCAAACTCTGTTTCTTTTGGCTCACTTGTCTCATGCATTCCTTGATATTTTGGTTGACCTATTGCAATTCAAGCACGTCCTGAAGGTGGTTTCAAATATTGAAACTGTATTCCATGACTCTCATCAATGTCACAACCCCCTCCTGCATTTTTTGTAGTACTTGCATAACTTCTTCAATATTTCGAGTCAACTCGATCTCTTCTGGTGTAGGAGCTAGTTTTATTTGATCCTGGGGATCCTCTTTCTCTTGTTGCAACTAGGTGATTGTTTCTATGATCTTTACAACCTTTTCTTGACTGAAGGTAGTTGACTATCAATTGAGGATCCTACGGCTGGGATAGCTAAATATGCCACATCAATGATCGACTCTAAAGAAGAGTGCATTTCTACTACCTCTAAGTGTCTCTACTTCAACCTTTCATATGAATGGCTCAGTTGTGTATGGTGATCCCCCATTTTTTAAAATATCTGCGCGACATAATAGTGGAGGTCCTCGGTGGTTACCAATTCCAAGTTCAATTCATTGCAAGGGCAGGGTTGGGTATCTGAACTTCCTAGAGGATGGACTATTGTAATTTCCAAGAGGTTGATTATGAGTATCCTGCGTTGAAAGGCATATGAAGCCTATTGTCTCATCTCTTGAGTTCTACCAGTTCCTACACCATCGATTCTTTACGCAGCTAGCATTGGCGGGTCTATATGCAAGACCATCTAAAGCTCATTCAATTTCTATTTTCTATCCTTTTGGAGGGTTTTTGTGACCTCTAGGTTTGTCTATAACTATTCCATTATGATGGGGATTAGCGCAGGAATTTTTATGGAATATCTGGTTGTTTTGGTGCGCTCTTTTATGATTCTATTATTCCCTTCTTCTACTTGTTCCTTTGTTGGGTTGATTTATGGATGGGTCTCTTGAAATATGTTGTCGAAAATTATCCTTCGTACTAACGGTGGGCCACGACTAGGAGTGGCTTCTAGAGGATCTTGTTCCTCTTCCTCTTACTCTATCTCTAGCTCTTTTCTATCCTTTTGGAGGGTTTGTGTGACCTCTAGGTTTTTCTGTAACTATTCCAATATGATGGGGATTAGCACGGGACTTTTTATGGAATGTCTAGTTTTTTTGGTGCGCTCTTTTATGGAAGTGAGCATCTTAGGTCTAATTTGGATAGAATGGTAACCTCCATGGAAGAGGAAGAGTCAAATTGGAAGCTTGTGGACACTTGGGCTAGATTCCCTAGCCCCTATGACAACAATGATGAAGCATCTATGACATATTTCAGATATGACTTCTGAAATATGACCATTATGACATGTAAGCCCCAAAAATAGGCTCCAAGAAGGCGCTCATAGGAGTTGGAGAAGCCAAAGAGGTCCCTACTCGAATTGGGAGAAGATGGAAGGTTGGGAACTAGAGACAAGTGGCAAAGGTGGAATATTTCCTAAGTAGAAATATATAGAAGCTAATGGGAGGAATTCGAACCATAGGAGGCTAAGGTTGGTTATAAAATACAGAAATAAAGTATGAGAATAGATTTTGATCATTTGAGAAAATTGTAATTGTGTAGAGAGAGAGCTAGTGGATGACTAGTTTCTTGCCTTAGCCAATTTCGAGGGTGAAAGATTCCCATCCAAGTTGGTGTTTGGGAAGGCCATTTAGGTATTTCATGAAAATTTAATGGAGTTTGTATTTTCAGGTATCAGCTACAGGGAAGCTCGTGATTTCTTCTAATGCATCACATTCTCTCAACCATTTCCAATTTTGAAGGCATATTCTTGCTCCTTGAGGGATTGCGCTTTGGGTGAGCTCTTGTACTTCTTGGGAGAGATTATCATGATGTATTTCTGATTTTAATAATATTAATATAGTATTTTATTAATATCCAGAAATTCTCAGGTCGAAATACCAAGTGTTTGTATGTAAAAATGATTATTAATGAGCAAACAATGACCATTTCCACACTGTATTGATGTATGCCATTGTAATGTTGAAGATTTCAAATAAAAGAATTTTTCTATGATATATTTATGATGAATGGACTTCCATTTATTATTATTACAAGTTTCATGTTCAGCACTTAAACATTTGGAGTCATTTTACTCAGTTTATTTACATTTGGAGAAGATTTGGTGCCATTGCCCCAAGGGTTGAACTAGTGATTTTTGCAGCTGTTTCGGGGAAGGTTAGAACAGACTTAATAACTTATTAATGGTTCCTATGAGACATTAATAACATCTCTAAGACATACCATACCTATTTTCAGAAATTCGAGTGGGTTTGGAGGCATTTGGGAAGCCATTTTTAGTACTTACCCTGGGGGGATTTGAACCTCCAATTGCTAGTGAAATTACATACTTTTTCCAGAATCTTAAGAGAGTTTGCAGAAGTCTTTTGGTGGCCATATATCATCCCTAAACCTCATAATAAATTCCTATTATCAGTCATATACCTCCACAGAATATTTGGGAGCATTTCGGGCAAATTGGAGACCTAGGCATCAAAACTAGTCAAAGGTCGAAATTGGGGAAAAAGTGAAAAATTGGGCATTTTAATAAAATTTTAAAAAAGCGACATTACAATTGGTATCAGAGCATGGTCTTGGAACTTGATGGTCTTCACAAGAATTCAAAGAAATAGACCACCACCCTTAGAACCAGAAGTTGAAGGTGTTGTTGTTGAAGAAGAAACAGTAGCAGAAGATGAGTCTTTTGTTGAAACCATGGGTAGAGAGGAGGATGAAACAGCAGAATGTAAGGGCGAATTTATTTCAGTCCTAATACCTTTCTTTGAAGACATGAAAAAAAATATGATGAAGGTATTCAAATTAATGGCTAGTCAACTAGGAGGCCTTAAAGGATAAATAGGAGGAAGTAGTAGTTCACATTCAGAAGAAAAGAAGACAACGGGTGGACATATTTTCTCAAGCACAGGACCCCATAATAGACCTGATGAATTTTAGAGCACACCAAGGACTACTGCACCTAAATTTCTTATACCTAAAGTAGATCTTGACATTCACTTGGATCTTAGTACAATAGAAAACTAATGGAATGATTTGAGTGAAGATTGTAAGAGAAGTCTACCATTTGATCGGTACTTTACTACTGCAAATAAACTAAAAAGGAAGGAGAACAATAAGGCTCTACTCCAAAACAAAGAATTAAATTTTTCTATTGGTAAAATGTCACTTCCTACTTTTTATGGTTCCTCTCAAAATTATGTTAACACTTGGGTGCAAAAACTAGATGTATATTTTCAGTTGAATCCTATGGTGGAGGAGGATGCATTAAAAATGGCCATTTTGCACTTGGAAGGAGATGCCAATGAATGGTGGTTTCATGGCCTGAAAACCTTGAGTCGTGATCAGGTTAAGACATATGGGTAATTTGTTGACAGGGTACTAGAGAGATTTGAACAAAAAGATCCATAATTGCCTTTCAAGGAACTAGCTCAATTGAAGCAAACTGTGACTCCTACTGATTATATGATGGACTTAAAAAAATTATCAGAGAAGGTGTCTAATGTGTATATGGGAAGTTTGGTATTTCTATTCACTGAAGGTTTGGATGAACCCTTAAAAGGTTTGGTCAAAGCACACAATCCAACTACATTAAAAGATGCAATGAGCTTGACTAGGGATCTCCAAAATGTGCTTCCTAGAACAAGATTTCCTCCCAAGCCTAACTTCAAATTTGAAAAGAAACCTTGGCAAAGAGATGCATATGATAAGAAACATTGGCAAAGAGATTCATTTGAAAAGAATAAGAAAGAATGACTAAACACTGATGAACTTCGAAAAAAGAAATTGTGCTTCACATGCTTTCAACCATGGACACCGGGGCACAAATGTACTAAGGGAAAGGCTCAATACATAGAAGTATTTTCTGATAATTATGGGTATGAAGGAGGTATGGGTGAAGAAGGACATATTTCAGAACAAGAAGAGGCATATGAGTCAGCAGTTTAAGAAGAAAAACAAGAATAAATTCATCCCTCACCGGATAAAGCAAGAATGGCAGTACTTTCAACAGTGCCTCATTATCACACTATTTGATGCAAGGGTGTGGTATTGGGACAAAGAGCTTCAGTTTTGGTAGATAGAGGAGCCACACAACTTCATTGATGCAGACATGGTGGAGAAAAGGAAGATACCTATTGAACTATTTGATGGCTTCACAGTTGTCATTCTAGGCCACAACACATTGCAATGCAAAACATGGGTTCCAAAGCTGCAAGTTACCATAGGTAACTATACTTTTGTTGATAGTTTTTATGTGGTTGATGTTGTTGATACTAATGTGGTTTTTGGAGTGCAATGGTTGTACTCTATAGGGGACCATACAGTAAATTATCAAATTCCTGAAATGAAATTCCAAGATTCAAAAGGAGTACTAAGAGTTGTGAGAGGGCAGCACACTTACCCAAATCAAGTAGTGACTTGCAATAGTATGAGATCTATATTGATGCATGGGTACATAGAATGGGCTGTTGAATGTCATATTACATCTCCCAAGCCAAACATAAAGGTTGTTGAACACCCAAAGGAGATAGAGAGACTCTTGCAAAAATATGAAAAGGTTTTTAGAGATCTTCCACATGGTAGACCACCAGATAGGGGGGTTGAGCACAACAATGTTTTAGAGGAGGGTACTTCACCCATTCAAATACCCCCTTATAGACATCCTAAAAATTTCATAGATGAGATTTAAAAATCCATCCAAGAACTCCTAGAGTTGGGACTCATTAGACCAATCTCTAGCCCTTATGCTTCTTCAGTAGTGCTAGTGAAGGAAAAAGATGGAACATTGAGAATGTGCATAGACATTAGAGCCTTGAACAAAAAGAGTATCAAGAATAGGTATCCTATTCCTAGGATTGATGAGCTACATGGGGCCAAATACTTCTCCAAAATTTACCTTAGATCAGGATATCACCAAATTCGAATGAAAGATGAAGATGTGCAAAAGACTGCTTTTCGATGTCATTATGGCCACTTTGAATTTCTTGTCATGCCTTTTGGGTTAACTAATGCTCCATCCACATTTCAAGCATGCATGAATAGGATATTTTTCAAGAAACTAAGAAGGTTTTTTTTGGTTTTCTTTGATGACATTCTCATTTACAGTAAAACATGGGAAGAGCATTTGCAGCAATTAGAGATTGTGTTAAAAATTTTGCAAGAAGAGTCCTTATTTGCTAAGTTATCAAAATGTGAATTTGGGATGAAAGAACTATTGTATCTTGGGCACATTATTGGGAAAGAAGGAGTGAAGGTACACATGGAAAAAATCAGGGCTATCTTAGAATGGCCATCACCAAAACATATTACAGAATTAAGAGGCTTCATTGGGATATGCACCTATTACAGAAAATTTGTGAAAGGGTTCTCCAAGTTGAATTCTCCACTCACTAATTTGACTAAGAAGGATACTTTCAAGTGGGATGAAGAGGATGAAAAGGCATTCCAAAAAATGAAAGAGGTAATGAGTAGTTGTCCCATAATTGCACTTCCTAATTTTACTAAACCTTTTGTTGTGGAATGTGATGCTTTAGGTGGAGGAATAGGGGTTGTCCTAAAGCAAGGCCCAACACCCCATAGCCTTTGAGAGAAGAAAGTTGCAGCCTCATGAAAAACTTTACTCCATATATGACAAATAAATTCTGGCTATTATGCATGCATTGGCCAAATTCAGACAATACTTGGTGGGCAGCAAGTTTGTGGTGAAAACTGACCACAACAGCCTAAGACACTTTCTCACCCAAAATGATATAAATGAAAGGCAACAAAAGTGGGTAAGAAAGATTCAAGATTATGATTTTGATATTGAATATGTCAAAGGAAAGAATAATATAGTAGCAGATGCTTTGTCTAGAAGACCTTCTTTTTCTCTCATGGACATTGCCAAGGATTGGAAAAACATGCTACTAGTTGAATATGCCAAAGACCAATTTGCTTGTGATGTGTTAGATGGGATCAAAGAGTATGATAACTACAGGATTTTGAATGGGATGATATATTATAAGGGAAGAATTTATTTGGGTCGGAACTCAAATCTCAAGTACAGGATTTTGCAAGAAGCACATGATTCCCCACTAGTTGGCCATTCGGGGATCTTCAAAACTTATAGGCAGTTGAGGCAAAGGTTTTTTTGGAAGGGGTTGAAGGAAGATGTTCAGAAATATGTGAATGAATGTACAGTATTCCAACCAAACAAATCAGAACTTACATGCCCAGCTGGCTTATTACAACCATTGCCCATTCCGGAGCAAAAATGGGACAGTATCTCAATGGATTTCATCACCGGTTTGCCTAAATATTTGGGTAAGTATTGCATATATGTGGCAGTGGATAGGTTGAAAAAATTTGATCATTTATTTGTTGTTACATCATCTTTTAGTGCTGCACAAGTGGCTGATATTTTTTTCAAAGAAATCTTCAGATTGCATGGGCTCCCCAAGAGCATTGTCAATGATAAAGATAGTAGATTCATGGGTGCTTTTTGGAAAGAACTCTTTAGATTTGTTACACAGAAATATTCCACCCTATGAGCATCAGCATTCTTTGGCCTGTAGGATCCATTTCAGTGACTCGGATCCATTTTCATCCTTCAATGATACCATTTTATCCTATTTTTGTTCATACCCGCATGTTGCATCACTATAGCATGCGTACCCGCGAGTTGCATCCCTATAGCCCACGGGTATCAAGTAAAATGGTAAAAACCACTATTTTATTACTTTTTACTCCCAAAAAGCGGTCATTGAGTGACCTTTGGCTCTCCATCTGCCCAAGTAACGTCTTGATGAGTCCTTTCACCTACCTTTGAGAGGACTATATATTGAGCACATATGGCTTATGGACGAGAGGAAGAAGAGAATAGTAAAGGCACTCTAGTGGATTTTTGCCCTATCTTGAGTCTTCACACATTGATCCTTGTAGTTGTGAACCAGTTATGCTCACCTTCCAAACTCCTTGCTAGTTTGAGTTTGCCTTTCATGGAGGATTGAAGTGGTGGAGGAACAAGTGGATTGATCTAGATCTTGGCTCAGATTGGTTGTCGGCAAGAGGTTGTATCACTTTGTACTTCTTCTTGTTCATTAATAGAAATACTCATATTCTCGTCCATTCATGGTGTGAATGTCATTTATTATACATTGGGTTACATTTGCTTATGATATTATGGACCATTGTTATTGATAATGTTAATGTCATTTATATATCACATGTACTTGTTAGATATTGGTTGTCAAGACTAATTTGCAGATTACAAGTGCTTGGATGTGCGCGGATTGAAAGCTCCAACGGGGATCTACATCAAACGTTGGATCGAGATTGGTTACATTTCTCCATTGTTTTAACATTGTCATTTATAATAGCATTGTTTTGAGAATTGAGTAGATTTCTGGTAGTCATCTGTCTGTTGTGGTATTCCCAAGCCATAGTGAGTTTTCTCCAATACAGAAATGGTGACTCCGCTGGGGAAAATATCCATGTTTGGGAAAAAAATTTAGCATTAGTCCATAATTAGAGTTGTTTTTTATCGAAGCTCTGTGTCACTGATTGGCCGTTAAGATACACTGTAGAAAACTTGCTTTTTCTGAGCCTCTAGACTCTTTATGTGACCATTTTCTTTTCCTCACCCGCGGGCTGGCTTAGTTATGCCCGCATATACCCGCCTCTGTTTACACTACTGCTCGTGGGTAACCGTAGGTATTCCTTCGACAGCAGCGTGTAACTCTGGCTCTTGTTGGTTTATGGCTATTGGTTGTTGCTGGGTGAGTTTGGTTGATTCCTGAGTCTTTGTTGGCCTCTTTATTGACTGTTTCATGCCTTGGTTGTGACCAGATCTCTTCGTTTCTCTTGGTTGAGCCTTCTTGGTTTTTTACCAATCTTTGGTTTTAACCTCTTGGTTTCTTCCTTTTGAGCTCTTTCTTTTGGTTGAGTCTTGTTGTTTAGGATCTGCTGGGTTGTCTTAGTGATCTTCTCGACACTTCAGTGACTGAATAGTAGGATTTTGCTTGCATTTTTTCATTCCATATATATTGAAAAAATACAAAAATATTCATTATTTTTTTGCATTTTCCTTTCTGTTTATAAGAGAAAATACAAAAATATTTTATTTCCATGTATTGCATTTTGCATTGAGTGCTTGTTTCCTTCATTTTAGGTTCTGCTTGTGCATTCAAAAGATAAAAGTTTGCATATTTATTTCAGAATTGTTGGTTGATTTTGCATATTAGTGACATTGTTTTATTAGATAGATGAGTCTAGGATTGGACGATGTTGCATACTATTGAGTCTACACATCACTAGTTTCATGATGATATCCCTTGAGTAATAATAGCCACTAAAATTAACACTTGATCAAGAAAATTGATTAGACTTATTTTATTTATAGGGTACACCAACTACCATAGGTTTAGAGTCTTGGAATAAATCATTGTGAGTTAACAATCCAAGACTACTGAACGAAACATTAGGTGTCTGACCAAGGAGTGGAGGAATCCATGGTATAGATTGGTGTTCTCAGGAAAGCTCTACTCAAACCGAAGTTAAGCACGAGGTCACAGGAGGTTGGTTGAGGAGATATCCCTCTGATACTGGCTGAACTTGGGAGATATATCCAGGATTTGTTCGTATCTGGGGGTACCGAAGGTTCATCCACTTGTGCTTCGGGCTTCGCTACCCTTCCCATACGACGGATCCCACCTGTGACTGTCCCCCTGAGCATTGGTTATATTGCGGTATACATAGTTGCCTTACCTAGGTACCGCACAAGGTACTTACAGTGGTTATGTTGTTTGTGTCCTGAGTCATATAGGGATTGGACAGCACAGTTGTGTTCGTGCAGTGGACTTGACCCTGTCAGCACAGTGAAGCCTGGGTGTCTCTATAACTGATTCTATTACCTCCGGCTATAGTTTGGGAGTCTCAAGCCTCTCCTAGGAGAGACATACCGGCTCTAGTGTCAGGAGCTCATTTAGCCACTCTGTTTGTCTGCTCTTGGATGTAGATTCTCTAGGTGTGTGCTTTTGATTTACTATTTTTTGATCGATAGTTGGCCTTTAGGATATGCTGTGTCTCTCTCCGGAGAGAACATGGCGTGGATCCCTACTCTCCGCCGGTCCCGTCATTTGGCTGGTTTAAAGCCAGCTTTGGTTACACAACGCATTACTAGAGGACGTCGGAGGGCTCCCTCTGAGTCTTCAGATTCTTACGAGACTTACGCTGAGGACTACATGGCTGCACATCCCGATATCGGGCAAGACCTTTCTACTCCTTCGGGTAGAGTTGAACATACTTCCGATCCACAGACTCCTCGTGAGGATTGAGGAGGTGATCCACCTGCGACTCAACTTGGTTCTATTTTTCCTAATCCAGTTGACCGGGATCTGTTTGATCCTTCGAATCTGGATAATTATCTTTACGGGATGCCCGACTTACCTGAGGAGGAAGAACAGAACTAGCCTTGCGTTCCTTCATTTCCACACGATTCTAGATATAGGAGGCCTGAGACTCATGATGATTCCAGCCCCATGGTCAACCCCAATGCACTCTCGTTTGGTATGCCTAGTCACAATACTGTCAAACCTTCCTCTATGGTTGGTACTCATGCTAGCACTAGTCAAAGTGTTAGCCATACTATACCCACTGGGGGCACCACGTTATCCACCCACTCACATAGTATGGGGACTGGCCAGATTCCTAACCATGCTAATGTTGGAACGTGACCACCTCCTAAGAATACCCAACCTAGTCGGAATGATGTCCGAAACACGACTCGCCATCCACCACCTAATACACATGTCGCTACTCGTCAACCCAGGACTACTTTTGCACATGATACCGTTCCTCCCAACCATGGGGGTGGACACATACCGCATACTTTTGCGTCCACTGCTGCCGCTAGTAATAGTAATGTAGGGGGTGGGAATATTTCATATCCACATGGACATCACACCACCAACCCTGGTACTAGTCACACCCATATTGGACCTGGGAATACTTCTCACGCTTATGGTCATCACACGACTGCTCAATCTAATCCTAATATTGGGGGTGGGAACATACCATAACATTACGGTCAATACAACACGATTCCCACTATGAATAGTACATACATGCCCCATACCCATGGTGGCAACCCTTACTACAACACAGTCGGTGCTGGCCACCAGTATCACCCACCACCCCAATATGGTACTTAAAACGCGCATATACTTGCTTACTCTCAAATGGGTCAGGCAAGGGGAGGTTATCCATATTATGGCCATGGGAAAGCTTATGGGCCATTAGGTCCTCATTATCAGCAGTTCAATCCTCATGTTCAAGCTTTTGGTCCATCGTATAACACAGTTCCATTCAACCAACCTTTTATGGGAGCTTATAATCAAGCTTTCCAGCCTCAACTCCCGTTCCTTACACGCTTGAATCTCCCGGATCTTTCGAAGCTCATGAATGATCTGGTGTGTCACGACCCTACTTGGCCCCCGATCCCTACCAAGATCCCTTCGGGAATTCCAAAGTTTGAGGGGAAAGGTGGTGAGGACCCGGGAGATCATGTCACGACGTTTCACCTTTGGTGCTCCTCCAACTCTTTGAATCACGATTCCATCTTATTACGACTATTTCAACGCACCCTCACGGGGGCAACCGTGAAGTGGTATGTGGGGTTTCCCGGAAACACCTATAAGGGATTCAATGAGATTGATTTTGTTTTCTTAGACCATTTCTAGTTGTCGGTTCGTTATGATACTGGTACTGAGTTGTTGTCCACCTTCCGTCTGAAAAAGGCCACACATATTTCTGACCACGTTCAAGAGTGGCATCGACGGAAGATATTAGTGAAAGCCAACATTCCTCCAGAGTTCCTGTTGGAATGGTTCCTTAGGTCTTTACTTCCATATATTGCTAATGATGTTTCGATGTCCGGCATTATGACTGAGGAACAAGCTATCTTGAAAGTCCAGCAGTTAGATCTTCTTTATTCTCAATGTGGCATTTTGTATGACATTATTCCTGACGCACTGAGAACAAGACATGAGCCCACGTCAGTTCCTAGATCACATGCCGATGGCATCGTGGGGTCCACATGCACTCGCCCTGTAGACTTGGTAGCTAATCAAATGCAAAATTTGTCGCTAAACCAGTCTACTCCCGGACAGGTTCACACCTTGTCCACTTCCACTCCATCATCTGATGTACACAATGTGTAATCAACGAAACCGTCGAGTAACCAGTAACCTAGTGGTAAGAAAAAGGGGAGAAACAATTGTAGGGGTGGAAACAATGGAAGTAACAACAATAGCAATCATAATACTCCTTGTAAAGAGAATGTCAACCCTCCTCAGGAAGGCGGTAATGCTGGCGAGGATCGTAAACCTAGGCGTAAGGTGAAATTCCCTTGCAAGCTTTGTGGGGAGGATCATCTTAATCACTTATGTCCTCGTATTGAAGAAGCATCGAAGCATTTGGCACAGAGCCCAGCTATGCTAAAGGATCCCCTACCTCATCACCAGAACATGGCTTCGCATGCTCCCACCACTGGTTATGGTACTAATGAAACAACAACGTCTTCTTCCAATACTAGTGGTTATGGATGTGTGAATATGGTTCAATCGGAGGTTTGTGTTGCTACTCGTCAACGTGATTATGGTGCACCACAACCGAATTTGGGGAATGAGCCTCCCCTTCCTCCTGATAATTCCTTGCATATCGAGAAGCCTTCTATTATGCCACGAATACCGAAAGGTGTTCTCAAGTGCTCCACGCATAATCCTAATGCTCGAGCCGCCCAGAACTACTCCATCGTAGAATATTTGGGCCAAACTCCGTGTGCCATGTTGTCTCTTGAAGTTTTGCAAGCTTGTCCTTCTCAAAAGCATGCCCTTTTGAGTGCGTTAGGAGTTCAGGATGGGGGAAGTCCTAGTGTTATCAAGTTCGATACTACTGATGTCCAACCTCGCTTGCCTTACCACGTGGCTTTTCAAATCTAGGTGGTTTGCCTTAAGAGCTTCGTCAAACGTACTATGGTTGATGAAGGTGCTTCCATGTCAGTAATGTCGTTAACTTGTTGGAAGCTCTTGGCTCTCCTCCTCTACTCGTGTCTAGAACTACACTCATTGCATTCGACGGTAGATCGTTTACGCTGCATGGAATTATCCCTTCCCTTGTTGTCTCCTTGGGAGGTAAGTTCGTGCCTATTGAATTCGAAGTGGTTGATGTGCCCATCGACTACAACCTTTTACTGGGTCAAAACTGGATGTACGCTATGAAGGTTGTTGCGTCTACTGTATTTCGAGTTATTTGCTTTCCCCATGAAGGCAAGATTGTGACGATCGATCAGCTGGATTATATTGGCACTCCTTCCACAGCATCCACGGGATCAGTAGTCCCACAAGTTTCTGGTTCTCATTCGGCAACTGGGAACATAGGTGTTGGAATGTACCCCTCGTTGATGGGAACTTTTAACCATTCTGCACCTGTGAATTTTATTGGAACCATTTCCGACAGTGTGCCTCCTCCTTCGAATAGTATGTCATTCCGGACATCCTATTGTGGTGATCCATGGATTTTGCCATCCGCGGATTCTATGTCTGGAGACATTGCGCACGTCGGGATGTCTATGTATTTATCTGTATCAGAGCTCACTTATGATCACATCCAACAAACCACTGCAGATCCGGATCTCTCTTCTTCCCAGACAGTTGAAGAAGATCCTGTTACGCTGCCAGTTTGGACAGCCAACTCATCTTGCTCTCACAATTGCCTCGATGATACTTTGCCATCGGATGAAGCTATCCTCGAAGCCATGTGTGGTAGTGAGAGGCCTTGGGAAGATATGCACCATCGATCTTATTTCCTTCCCAACCTTGAACTCATTGAGCAGAAGGAGTTTAGGATGACTCTAGCTGAGATGGTTGGTCACCCTGTGGCTCTTTTGCAGTCGCATGAGGTTTTCTTGGAGGGGAATATGGCCAATATTTCCCCAACCACTTCGATCAACATCTCCCGCACTCTCGAAAAGATTGAGAATGTTTACGTTGGTGCCGATTGCACTCCTGAGCAGATTGTTATTTACACTGATTTGTTTACTGAACTTTGAGAAGCTTTCACCTGGTCATATGAGGAGATGCCAGGAATAGACCCCCGCATTGTTGAACACGATATTAAAATGTATCCTGATGCTAAACCGGTTCAATAATGCTTACGTGCTGTGAACCCTAGGAAGGCATGTTAAATTTTCAGAATTTACTTCAATCTGATCTAGGATCTTAACTAAGAGAACAACATGTACAGCAAATCTACAGCATATCAATCATGGACACAATAATGCAAGCACACAAGAGACATAGTGTTTACTTGGGGAAAACCATAAAGGTTAAAAACCCCAATAACTTCCTCAGAGATAGATAGAGCAATGATACAACCAGAATACAAGAGGTAGTCTTCTCCTAGCAGCAGAGCCTCCTCCTCCACAAGTGCGCCACTCTCCCAAGTGTGAGTGAGAGAATAGAATGATGAAATAGAGATATCCCGATCTCTATTTATACTAGACTTGACTTGCCTAATAACCTTTACTAGGTCGGCCTTAACTTAACCACATAACATAATGCTGACTGGGCCGACCCCCACTAGGGTGGTCAAATAACCCTTTGACCCACATTGCTGACCCCCAATAGGGTGGTCTAATAACCCTTCGACCCACATGACTTATACAGGACCGACCCCAACAAGGTGGTCTAATAACCCATCAAGTATAAGTTACGAAACTTACAATATAAATGACGACACTTCCATATAGAGGAATAATAACATCTCTATAGGAATACAAACACTTCCGTATAGAGGAATAATGCCATCTCTATAGAAGTACAAAATACATATATGAAATACATTCCGAAGTTACATATACATCAACAAGGCAGCTGTAGCTAAGGCAGAGGTGGAGAAACTGCTCAAAGCTGGTTTCATCTACCTTGTTCCCCTTACCGAATGGGTGTCAAACCCCGTTCCTATGGATAAGAAGCAGGGAACGATCCGTGTATGCACTGATTTCAGAGATTTGAACCGTGCATGTCCGAAAGACAACTTCCCCACGCCATTCATTGATCAAATATTGGATGCTTGTGTGGGAAGTGCGATTTTTTCATTCATAGACGGATTCTCGGGTTATAATCAAATTCAAATCAAACCCGAGGACCAACATAAAACAACATTTATTTATCCATGGGGAACTTTTGCGTACCAGAAAATGCCCTTCGGCCTGAAGAACGTTGGAGCTACTTTTCAGCGAGCCATGACCTATGCCTTTCACGATCTTAAGAAGATTATGGAAGTTTTCTTGGATGATCTTGCTGGCCATTCTCGTAAGAGAGTGGACCACCCCAAGCACCTCCGTATGATTCTCGAACGATGTATCCACTACAAAATTTGATTGAATCCGAACAAATGCATGTTCGCTGTTAGGACTGGTCGCCTTCTAGGATTCATAGTTTCGAAAGAGGGTATTAGAGTCGATCCTCTCAAATTTGAGGCAATACGTCAGTTGCCTCCTCCGCGTAATCTGTTTCAACTTCAAAGCCTCCAAGGGAGAGCTACTTTTCTGCATCGGTTTATAGCTAACTATGCTGGTATTACTAAGGGTTTTGCACGCCTATTGAAGAAAGACACACCTTTTATCTGGGATGAGCGAGCCCAGCAGTCTTTCGACACCCTTAAGAAAGCTTTGGTATCGGCCCTTGTGCTTAGTCCATCGGACTTTACATGAGATTTAATTCTTTATGTGGTCGGGTCTCAAGAGACTGTTGGCATGGTCTTGGTTCAGGTAGATGATGCGCTCGTCGAGCATGTTATCTATTATCTTAGTCAAAATTTAGTAGACGTTGAACTAAGGTACACCCACATAGAAAAGTTGGCACTTGCGACTGTTTACACAGTCCAGCGGTTACGGAATTACATTTTGCTTCGAACAACCACTGTTGTAGCTCATATCAATCTGTTTCAATTCGTGTTATCTCGACACCTTGTCGGGGGTAAGTATAATAAATGGATTGTGATCCTTCAGGAATTTGATCTTGAGTTTGCCTCTGCAAAATCGGTGAAATCATTGGTGTTCGCTAAGCTTATGTCGGACCTTCCACGGCTTGATGAGGATGTCATTCATGAAGATTCCTTTGTGGATGAACACTTATTTCTTATCTCGACCGAGGACCCTTGGTATGGGGATGTCATTAGATATCTCCAAACTTTGAAGTTTCATCCGCATTATTCACGAGACGAGCAATGGCATTTGAGACATCACGCTAAAGATTATACTATCGTCGGTGACACTTTGTATCGCTGAGGAAAGGATTCTATTCTCCGTTTTTGCTTGACTCATGAAGAATCGGAACGGGTACTTCATGATTACCATGCGGGGGCGTGTGGTGGTCACTTATCCGGGCTTGCTACAGCCCAGCGTATTATGCGAGTGGGCTATTTTTGGCCTACTAACTTTAAAGATTGTATTAACACTGTGAAGAGATGTCACCGTTTCCAGGTGTTTTCTCGGAACATACACTCGCATCCAGCGCCCCTCCATCCGGTCGCCACTGTCGATCCCTTCACTAAGTGGGGGGTAGATTTCATGGATTGCAAACCAGCTTTGGCTGGGGGGAATCATCATATTATTGTGGCCGTGGATTATTTTTCCAAATGGGCTGAGGCCATGCCTACCGTTAAATCCTATGGTGCTACTACAGCCCATTTCGTGTTCAACCAGATTATCACTCGATTCGGTATCCCGAAAGAGATTGTCACTGACCATGGCAGTCACTTTCAAAATAAGATGATGGAGGATTTGTCTCTCAAGCTTGGGTTTCATTAGGAGTACTCGTCTTCCTACTATCCTCAAGTGAATGGTCAGGTTGAAGCAGTAAATAAGTCTTTGAAGACCATTCTCCAACGTACCATCCAACAGAGTAAGACCAATTGGCATATCATGTTATATCCTGCTTTGTGGGCATATCGAACCGCAGTTAAGACTACCACCGGGTTCTCACCATTCCAGTTAGTTCATGGTGTGGAGTCACTTTTACCGATTGAATGCGAGATCCCTTCACTCAAGCTAGCCATAGAGCTCCTCCCTGATACGACAGAGACTGAGCAACGTTTAGTACACCTCGAGCAACTTGACGAACACCGTCGAGATGCCACTGTGGCCATTGATGTTAACAAGCGTCGTGTCAAGGTTCAATATGATAGGTCTGTCTGTCCCCGACAATATGCTGAAGGTGACTTGGTACTCTTGTATGACCAAGCTAAAGAACCCCTAGGGGTAGGCAAGTTCAATCCCATGTGGCACGGTCCTTACATTGTGAGGCATGTCCTTGAAAAAGGAGCTTATGAGTTAGAAGATTACGAGAGAGTTGTCTTGAAGGAGCCTAGAAATGGGCTCTACCTCAAGCAGTATTACGCTTGAACCTTTGGTTCGGGCTGATACTTTTGTACACTATTGTATAGTTTTTCTGTACATAGTCTAGGTTTCCTTTTTGGTTGTCGGGTCTGCTGATTAGCCTCTGTTTGATTGATAGATGTTAGCGGGATGTCCTACATTCTTAGGTTTCATGGATGGTGCTAGCCGACATACGCAACAGCTTGCTTCTGCTTCCTGGGTTATCTTTTCACCTGACCATCTAGTTGTGTCCTCAGGATGTTCTTGTCTCGGTCCTACATCTAACAATGTGGATGAGTATAGTGCCGTTGTTGAGCTACTTCGGGATTCCATTTCACATGACATCCAGTCTTTAGAAGTCCGCTTGGATTCACAACTAGTTGTGTCTCAGCTGAATGGGCAGTATTGTGTACGAGACCCTACATTACTACGGATCTTCCTTAAGGTACGACTCTTGGAGAGACATTTTGTTTCCATTACATATATTAACATTCCAAGATGTCATAATTATATATCTGATGCATACGCTAACTATGTATTAGATTGGCATTTGTCACATTCATCATGAAGCACATAAATACAAACACATTCATACATTTGTACCATACACACATATAGTAGAACCGAGAACCAAAGTTGTATATATATATAAATATGTCCAAAAATGGTAGTGTCATACACGACTGGAGCCCGTCGCCCTCAAAAATATACATATCGATACAAAAAATGATTAGACCCTGGGATATCTACTCCCTCCGAGGAGGTCTAGCTGCCGACTCGACGGGATGTGTCTCATAGTAGTACTGTACTGCGTTGGCCATCTGCTGCAGTACCCACACCCACTCACCAGGAACACCCACTACCTGGCGCTGGTACTCGGGAAACCATCCATGATATATTGCGCCACAGCGTCTGGAGTGTGCACCCTGCTGCAGCATATGCTACCACCTCATCCCTACCCCGACAACCATGTCTTGGGAAGCCCTCGAGTCTCACTGGGCCTTTGTCTGCGAGCAAACAGTCACCCATTAGCACATGACATTACCACCAAAAATATTTTTTGCATTTCAACTATAATCAAAAAATCCATAAAAATTTAAAAAACACAAAACCAAAGAAGTACTCACCGATGTCTCCGAAAGCTACACCTGGTGGGAGCGGCATGTCACGGTCCTGTCTGAAGTTTGTCCCCGCATAGGGGTAGTCCTCGATAGCAATCACCTGCTGGTTCCACCAGCGGAAGAACTCCTCAGTATATGGTGACGCCAGATGGCCACCACCCTGTCATGTCAGTATCTCAGCCCACCGGGTCAGGGCTGGATCTCGGAGACTGTGAGGAGAGACATCCACCCTCGGGCTAAGTCCCGGAACCCTCTCAAAGAAGAAACTGCAGAGGATGCTACCATACCCAAAGTTTTTAGCCTTCCCCTCTTTGCATTCCGTTAGTTGTGTCTTCATAGACACCAGCAAAGTAGTGCACCATTCAAATACAGTAGGCTGCAAGCATTGTGATGCATAGAACATCACCGGTCTGGATGCCCGATGTGGTGCTTTGGATCTCGTGATCCGCACCAAAGTAGCCACAATGATCTTTGTACTCAGATCCGTTATGAGTTTGATTGGCACTTGACTTCCCACTGGTCGTGTGTTGGCGGGACAATACCGTACTATTTAGTCTTGCACAGTGATCCCTCCACCCACGGTCCGTGACCGAAGACTAGCCACTTCCCCTCTACAGGACAAACCAGTAATGAAATAGATATCCTCTACTTCCAATGTCAGTGTTTTCCAGTTGAGGATGAAGTGTTGAGCATCCACATCCCAGTAGTTGATCAAATGACGGAGTAGTAGGTTTTGGGCCCTTAAGCCCCTGAGACTCCAG
Source organism: Larix kaempferi (assembly GCA_027924585.1). Classification (NCBI taxonomy): domain Eukaryota; kingdom Viridiplantae; phylum Streptophyta; class Pinopsida; order Pinales; family Pinaceae; genus Larix; species Larix kaempferi. The sequence continues at coordinate 22,297,310 of BSBM01000094.1, read as the reverse complement.
TATTTATATAAGCCACATGCTTGCATTGCTTGTTGTGCTTGAAAATCGTTGCGCACGGCCTCATCTACCTCGTCATGCTCTCTCTCCCTCCACTCTAGAACCATCCTGAAGTGCAAAGCAAGAAATTTTTAGTCAGTTTCATGTTTAAAAACTTCTTCACGGTCGTACCTGCGGGCAGTCAGTTTTTTTACTGTGCGTTTGATGCCTACCCGCGACCCGCATACTTACAGCCCGCGGGTAGCGCCGAAGCCATTTAGGGCTTGTCCAAACAAAAAATCCCACCGACCAAAATTGAAATAAAAGCACTTAAATGAAAGGTACGGCAGTGACCACTAACCTGCTCTAGACGGTTCGCTGAACGGTTGCTCGTAGCTCCCACAATCGATGCTTGAAGTTTCAGGTGCAAACTTACCACTCAACTCCAAAATGGTGAATAGTGCAAATGAATTGAAAATTATTAAATTTTATTACTATTTATAATTTTCTGGACCCACTTTTCTATAGTTTTTTCCATTTTGGGCTGTTATGAACTAATATCGTGTCCTGGAGTAGTGTTTTTTCAACAGATTTCCTCGGCGAGAGTTGTTCTGATCCATTTCACACCTACGGTAGGTATGTTTCACACTTGGCATGTAGGTTAGATGCTATTTCCACATGCATTATGCATTTGACCTATTGACCATTTTCATAAACCCTAGGTGCGACCCTACTTCGTGACTGACACGGAACCTTCACATTGTTATAGAAGTGTCGTCATGTGGTGGTAGGGCTTTCCCGAACATGGGTACCCTAGTTAGAACCCCATTATGCTTTTGGTGCCCATGCTGTTGTCTGTCCTCAGGATTGGGAGTCCTTTGTAGTCACGCCATGACGTTGCGATGAAGACTCATACTCTACTTTGTCTTATGCTGGCCATCTCCCTTAAAGACTCCCCTTAGTTATATCATGTTGTGATTGCATTGCATCATCATGCTTGCCGCTTGAGCCTTGTGCCGGCTCCCGCTTACTCAATTGTTAGCCTGGTGCCTGAGCACTTTCCCTATCGAGCCCTGCAGAGCTTATATATTTTCCCTTCACAATTTGATGACCCTCTGAACCTAAGGGAACACACCCCTGAGTGTCCACATCCTGCATGCACTTCCTTGCATTGAGCATAGGTATGTTCCACTGCTTGGGACTAGTCTGCTAGCTATTTGACACTCGTTCCCTCACTTGTTGTACTATAAGCAATTTTATTCTTTTTCAATCTTTTCCCAAATATGAAAAAGACAAAAAAATCAAATATTCCAAAAAGTCGGACGGGATTATGGTCATTATTTCTTGTTGGCAGATGTTGTGTCGCCTTTGAACAGAGCATTCATTCCACTTCGTACATTATGATTCGGGACTATAGTTGGGCCTTAGGAGCTGTACTTGTTTCTTAGTTTTCTCCACCAATTGGTTAAGATTCCAGTCATTATGGAGCCCTCTGTAATGCCTCCTGCATTGCACAGTTTATGTCAAGTCTATGCTGCCTGAGTCTATCCATCTGCTCATGCTCTTGTTCAAAGGAAGTCCTGAAACCAATGTCGGCCACTCCTCAGATATCTTGGATATTGCATGTCGACCATCCTTATTGAGTTAGTCTGTTTCACCTGAGAACTTCCAAATCATTCAGCATTGCTGGTACCTCGTGCTGGTTGATGGGGGATGCCTTAATTCCCTCCTTCCAGCGAGTCTCGTTCCGTCGACTTCAACTCATTTATTCTGGGACTTGAGGCTTGGATTTCAGTTGAGTACCTTGAGGCTTGCAGTCATTAGTGGCAGGTTCTCTTGCCATCGACAGTTTTGGGAATACATCAATGTCCCCTGATCGATGGATTCATCCTAGTGTTCAACTTCAACCCATTTATTCACACTCTGATGATTGTGCTATGTTCCTTGATGCCCATTTTCATTATCGGTGGGTCATCTCGCGTCTGTTAACGGTATACATCAATGACCGGTAATCAGATGATGTCTCATCAGGTTCGACCCCAACTCCTTTATTCACCTGATGGGACTTGCACCGTCGAAGACTTGTGTAGAAGACCCCAGGCGATTGTGGCATTTAGTATGCTACATATGACTTTGACTTTACATCTGAGATATCACCTCTCAGATTTCAGCAGTTTGTACCTCCAGTTGGCACCAGTTGTCTTCTTTTTAGCAGAAGACCATATCTTACTGTAGAGGGATCATGGCTATGATCACTTATGACATGTATCTACTTATGTACTGCCTATTCATGGCCATTGTATCAGATTGTTTTACTATACCGACATGTATTCAGAGATACTATTGTATTATGACGAGTGAGTTGTTCTTTCCACTTGTGTCTCCATCACTCCACTTCTGATTTTTATAATGTATTTCGGCCATCGTAGCACATTTCAGTCTCTAACCTCACACATTAGGGGGCATCTGTTACACAGAAATCTTCCACCCTGTGAGCATCAGCATTCTTTGGCCTGTAGGATCCATTTCAGTGACTCAGATCCATTTTCATCCTTCGGTGATACCAGTTTATCCTATTTTTGTTCCTACCCGCATGTTGCATCACTATAGCATGCATACCCATGATTTGCATCCCTATAGCCCGCGGGTATCAAGTAAAATGGTAAAAACCACTATTTTATTACTTTTTACTCCAAAAAAGCGGTCATTGGGTGACCTTTGGCTCTCCATCTGCCCAAGTAACGTCTCGATGAGTCCTTTCACCTACCTTTGAGAGGACTATATATTGAGCACATATGGCTTATGGACGGGAGGAAGAAGAGAATAGTAAAGGCACTCTAGTGGATTTTTTCCCTATCTTGAGTCTTCACTCATTGATCCTTGTAGTTGTGAACCAGTTATGTTCACCTTCCAAACTCCTTGCTAGTTTGAGTTTTCCTTTCATGGAGGATTGAAGTGGTGGAGGCACAAGTGGATTGATCTAGATCTTGGCTCAGATTGGTTGCCGGTCAGAGGTCGTATCACTTTGTACTTCTTCTTGTTCATTAATAGAAATACTCATATTCTCATCCATTCATGGTGTGAATGTCATTTATTATACATTGGGTTACATTTGCTTATGATATTATGGACCATTGTTATTGATAATGTTAATGTCATTTATATATCACATGTACTTGTTATATATTGGTTGTCAAGACTAATTTGCAGATTACAAGTGCTTGGATGTGCGCGGATTGAAAGCTCCAACGGGGATCTACATCAAATGTTGGATCAAGGTTGGTTACATTTCTCCATTGTTTTAACATTGTCATTTATAATAGCATTGTTTTGAGAATTGAGTAGATTTCTGGTAGTCATCTGTCTGTTGTGGTATTCCCAAGCCATAGTGAGTTTTCTCCAATACAAGATTGGTGGGAACTCAATTGAATACAAGTACCAGTTATCATCCACAAACTGATGGACAAACAAAGAGGGTGAATCAATGGTTGGAAGGATACTTAAGAAATTATGTGGGAGGGCAGCAAAAAGCATGGGTAAAATGGATCCACTTGGGTGAGTTTTGCTACAACACCACCTTTCATATGTCCATAGGAATGTCTCCTTTCAAAGAATTATATGGTTATGATGAACTCACTTTTATTGACATTATCTTTGCTGATAATAGATCCCCAAAAGCTAAAGAATGGGTGGAAGAGAGTCAAGAAATCTTAAAGCTCTTGAAGGACAATTTGCAGGTTGCCCAAAACCAGCAAAAACAATATGCCGATAGACATAGAGAAGAAAATACATTTTGGGTTGATGATTTAGTATATTTAATATTGCATCCATACAAACAAACATCCTTGAAAAAGAATGGAGCAGAAAAGCTAAAACCAATATACTATGGCCCATACAGGATAGTCCAGAAGATTGGAGAGGTAGAATATGAATTAGAACTTCCGGAAGGGAGTAAAATCCATAACGTATTTCATGTTTCTTGTCTCAAGAAAGCTCTTGGTCAGCCAATTATCACTTCAAAAATACTTCCTCCTTTGGATGATGAAGGTCAACTTACACTTGTTCCGGAAAATATTTTGAAGACACGGGAAAGGAGGTTGAGGAGTAGAATTATCAAAGAATATTTAGTTCAATGGAAGGACTTACCAAATGAAGATGCCACATGGGAAGAGGAGAAGATTTTGCAGCATCCAAATCTGAAATTGCTTGAGGACAAGCAATCTTGGGTGGGGAGGACTGTAATGTCCCCATTCAAATAATTGCATAGCAGGACAATCCCATCAATCCTACCAGTTCCCTAGGTTGAATGGGTACATTTGGAATTGTAATAAGGAGCAAATGAATAATGTTTATACATTATAATAGTTAAAATATTTAATAAAGAGGTTGAATAAATCAATTCAAGAAAAAATCTAGGTGGCAAATGGTTTTGAAGACATATGGAGGATGTGGGACCCACACTAGCTTGATTTCTCACTGCCACATGGCATATCTCTCTTGCCATTTTGAATCCATGAGAAGGAAAACATTATTGGGTGAGTTGGTAAGTTCATACACATGGAATTGAGCATCTTAGGTCGAATTGGGATAGAATGGTAACCTCCATGGAAGAGAAAGAGTCAAATTGGAAGTTTATGGACACTTGGGCTAGATTCCCTAGCACCTATGGCAACAATGATGAAGCATCTATGACATCTATGACATATTTCAGATCTGAATTTTGACTTCTGACATCTGACCATTATGACATGTCAGCCCCAAAAATAGCCTCCAATAAGGCGCTCATGGGAGTTGGAGAAGCCAAATAGGTCCCTACTCGAATTGGGAGAAGGTGGAAGGTTGGGAACTAGGGAGACAAGTGGCAAAGGTGGAATATTTTCTAAGTGTAAATCTCTAGAATCTAATGGGAGGAATTTGAACCATAGGAGACTAAGGTTGGTTATAAAATACAGAAATCAAGTATGAGAATAGCTTTTGATCATTTGAGAAAATTGCAATTGTGTAGAGAGAGAGCTACTGGATGACTAGTTTCTTGCCTTACCCAATTTCGAGGGTGAAAGATTCCCATCCAAGTTGGTGTTTGGGAAGGACATTCAGGTCTTTCATGGAGCTTTAATGGAGTTTTTATTTGCAGGTATCAGCTACAGGGCAGCTAGTGGTTTCTTCTAATGCATCGCATTCTAGAGAAGAAGAGAGGATCTGCGTTTTTGAAATGAAAGTTCGACGTTTCGATCCCTACTGTAGGATCATCATCAGGAGACGTGTGAAGTCTGAGAAGAATTTTGTGATTGCTCAATGACTCTCGTATATGTAGTGGTGGTGTTTATTTAGTAGATGTAATTTGGTTAGGTGTCGGCTATAGTTTTAAGGGAGGTTTAGGGTTTTGTTTTTTTTAGGCCCTAGAGACCTTAGAGACCCCCATGTCATGCAAAGGAGTGTACTCCATTCCTTGCTCATGTAGCATGCCTTACATAGGAGAAACTGGTAGGTCAGTAGCAACAAGACTAAAAGAACATAGTGCTAACTTGAGGCATGATAGGCATAAAAAATCAGCCCTGGTAGAACATTCTCACATAACCCAACATCATATTTGTTTAGAAAAGGCTTTCGTTATAGCTCGAGTATATAATCTCAGAAAATGAAAGATAAGGGAGAAAATTGAAATTGAGATGTGTAAAAATTGCCTCAATAGGGACGACGGAGCCAAATTGAGTACTACATGGAAACCCCTAATACACTCGTTACAAAACAAGCAAACCTCTAGGCACTCCAATAACTAGGTTAACCTTTGAGTCCTTAATAACCATCTTTTTACCCTTTGTTCCCTTAAACCCATTAGGTGGAAAAAAAAAATTAACTATTGAGCCTTCATCCTACACTTTAATACTCCTAATTAATTTAAAAACTATGAGAAAAAAATTATTAAGTTGAAACCAAAATCAATTAATTAATATATTAACTAAAAATATATTAAAATCATAAGTTGAAACTATTCAAACTATTAATAATTAAATTATAACTATTCAAACAAAAGAAATAAAATCCTTACTAAATTATATCCTAGAAAGAACTTTATAACACTAATATAATACTAAAGTACTCTTTACAACTAAAAATTTTAGACCTAACATATAGCATTATAATAATATTATTAAAATAATTTTCTATATTAAAAACAAAGTAATAAATTAATTTCATTATAATCAATAAAATAAACTTAAATGATTTTTTATAAAATTAAAAGAAATATTAAAAATTTTAAAAATAAAATAAAATTATTTAAACTAGTTATTTTTAAATAATTTCCAACTTTAGAAACATTAAAATGAATACATAAAAAACATTTACTTAATCCTTTAACTAGCAAACCCTAAAAAACACAAAACCCTAAACCTCCCTAAAAACTATAGCTGACACCTAACCAAATTACATCTACTAAATAAACACCACCACTACATATACGAGAGTCATTGGGCAATCACAAACTTCTTCTCAGACTTCACACGTCTCCTGATGATGATCCTACAGTAGGGATCGAAACATCGAACTTTCATTTCAAAAATGCAAATCCTCTCTTCTTCTCTCAAATCCATCTCTGCGTATGGCACTCTATAAGCATCGCATTCTCTCAACCATTACCAGTTTTGAAGGCATATTCTTGCTCCTTGAGGGATTGCGCTTTGGGTGAGCTCTTGTACATCTTGGGAGAGCTTCTCATGATGTATTTATGATTGTAATAAGATTAATATACTATTTTCTTCATACTCATAAAGTCTCAGGTCGAAATACCAAGTGTTTGTATGTAAAAATGATTAGTAATGAGCCAACAATGACCATTTCCCCATTGTATTGATGTATGCCATTATAATGTTGAATATTTTGAATAAAAGAATGTTTCTCTGGTATATTTTTGATGAATGGACTTCCATTGATGATTATTACAAGTTTCATGTTCAACACTTAATCATTTGAAGTCATTTTACTCGGTTTATTTACATTTGGAGAAGATTTGGTTCCATTTCTCCAAGGGTCGAACTAGTGATTTTTGCAGCTATTTGAGGGAATGTTAGAACAGAATTAATAACTGATTAATGGTGCCTATGAGACATTAATAAAATATCTAATACATTCCCTCCCTCCGTTCATAAATTCGAGTGGTTTTGGAGGCATTTGGGAAGTTATTTTCAGTACAGTACCCTAGGGGGATTTGAACCTCCGATTGCTAGTGAAATTACATACTTTGTCCAGAATATTAAGGGAGTTTGCAGAAGTATTTTGGTGGCCATATATCATCCCTGAACCTCATAATCAAGTCCTATTATCATTCATATACCTCGACATAATATTTGGGATCATTTGGGGAAAATTGGAGACCTAGGCATCAAAACTAGTCAAAGGTCGAAATTGAGGAAAAAGTGAAAAATTGGGCATTTTAATAAAATTTTAAAAAAGGGACATTACACAAAATGAGTACCATGGTCACTCATTAGTATCGTTGGGCACCCAAACCTGGTGACCATGTTATCGAAGAGGCTTGTTGCAGTCCTAGTTGTGCAATCCTTTACCGGTGCAGCTTCCGCCCATCGCGTCAATAATCCGTCATAGTAATAATGTAGCGTGACCTTGTTCTTTTTCCTGGTGGGTTGATGGGTCCCACAAATTCAACTTCCCACTTTTCGAAATCTTGTAGTGTCAATTGAGGTACTAATGGAATTTCATCACTTCGTGAAGGCTTCCCTATCCTTTGACATACGTCGTAGCTTTTTGCATAGTCCACAGCGTATCCATGCATCGTCGACCACCATAGTCCCGCTCGAAGGATATTCCTAGCAGTGGCACGTCCTCCATAGGATCCTCCTACGATACCATCATGAGATTCCACTAAAATCCTTTCCTTTTCATGTGGAAGGACGTATCCTCAAAGTATCTCGTCCTGTCTCATCTTATATAGTTTCCCTGCAATCAGTTGGAAATCCGCAGCTCTGACAACTAATTGTTTCTTCTAGTTGGTAGTAAATTCCTTCGGCACCTTCCCTGTCTCCGAGAATTGAATAATTTTCTCGTAATGATCATCGACCATTTAAACCCTGAACAACTGAGCATCAGGAAATCCTTCGTCAATATTCCTTGTCTCTTCTCCTGACTCTATCTGTGACAGATGGTCTGGTCCTGCATTCAGCCGCCCAGGATTTACAATTATCTCAAAGTCAAATTCTTGGAAGAGTAATAGCCATCAATAGATTTTCCCCCCCAACACAGGCTTGTTCACTAGGTATTTGAGTGTTGAATGATCAGTGAATATTTTAAAATGCCCCCCTAAGAGATAATGTCGAAACTTCTGTAAGGCGTAGACCATCGCCAAACCTTCCCTTTCTGTTGTCGTATAGTTTTTCTCCACATCCAACACAATATTTACAGAACAACATTCAAGCATGACACAATATTCATCATTCGACACAAACAAAAATAAAAGAGACATATCCAAACATCTTCATGCATTAACTCATCAAATCCTGTGGTATAACCTTCGCAGGGACAGTTCAAAACACCTTATCACGAAGCCATACAAAACTTGCCAAAAGCAGAGCAAAACATCACAAAAGTCATCTGCTCATTTATTGATCAACTTATGATATCATTCTAGGATTCCCTTATGCTTAAAATCATAGTCGTATTTATAGGCAACTATGGCGGTTACAAAATGGTCCAAATGACCCATTCTAACTAACTAAACTAATCTTGCGCTTTCGTCGGCTCCTTGTTCTCCACGAATGGTCCTCTCTTGCGTGGATGGTCCATCTTCAATGTTTTCAACTTCCGCACTTCATGGGGTCTAACCCCGTTCCAACACAAATTCTTGGTGGATATTTCTTTCAGAGAGTTGGTTCATCCTTCTTCATCCTAACTTATTCTCATGTTACATCATTTGAGGATGAAAATTGGGTCAAAGGATTCTTTTTGTCGGTGCCACATGAGGTCTATGAGACTCCCACCCTTATTGATGATGATTGTATAGTAAATCCACATGGTTTGACAAGTACACCACCTTCTTTTCAATAGCATAGATATTCATTGACACATCTTGATGCTTTCTCCATGCACAACAACACATGGAACCTCCACTTGAACCATTTGAGTGGAACTAGAGATAGTGAATTGAGCTCTTCCTTTGGAGCACAAGTTGCACTTGAGGAAGACACAATATTCCCACTTGAACCTGATTGTATGAGTGTTTGTTCATCCATTGATAGGGTGAGTAAATACTTGATGGAGATGAGTGCCCTTACAGGTACAAATTCTGCTTGCATTAATAGAGATACACATGTCACATCATTTTCTTTTTGTGAGCAATTGTATGATGCCTACATTATTTTTAGTTGGAAATGGTATTTTCACCTATGTCACTTAGGTTGCAGCATGTTGAGTATTCATGGTGATATGAATATGTTACATGATTTGTTGAGACTCTCTTTGATTCGGCCCTATTTTGAGGAGTTCAACATTTGGGTGGAAAGACTCTCTTCATTCGATCTTGAATTGGTTTTTCTGTATGGTTGTGGGATCTTAGTACCCCTAATGATCATCTCTTTCCTTATGATCATGATGTTTGGAAGGATTCATGCTAGACAGTGGGACCCTGGAATTCCTTAGGATGTCAAGATTCCACTTGGATATTTGCAGCTAAGGCAGTGGGATCCAGGCATTCTTTTGCCTGGTGGATTTTGTTGGATGGAATTCTCATTGATGGGAGTGAAACAAAAGAAATTGGACCCTAGCATTGCTTATTTTGATTTCATTTGCAACGGAATTTGGTTTTTTGGCTTTGGGTATCAATCCAACCTTTATTTACATTCTTCTCATGCATGGTGTATTTGTGGTTTTCATAAAACTCCTTGGATTTTACTTGCATATGTATCACACCTTGCATTTTTTAGGATCATTTGGGATTCTGGCATTCGTTGTAGTTAGCACTCATGCTGAATAATTTTTTTTACGGTGGATCTATTCTTTGGGATCCTTCTCAAAGTTTATTTTGGGTTTTTTAATATCCCTAATTTGAAAGTTTTCCCAATTTGGCCAATTTTCAAACCTTGGACTAGTGAAACCCCATACTATCCAAAATGATACCAAATGGTTTCGAATTTTGTATGGAGGTACTTAGTAGGGTATACGACATTATAATACAACCTTTATACACCCAAACCTATTTTATAAACACTCATGGTCTGCAAATTTCAGGGTGGGAAGACTTGGGACAAAACTAGTCAATTGGATTGGTGAAAATCCCCCTTAGGTTTGCCATTGTTTTTCCTTCCAAACATTGTAAGGCCCTACCTAATATTCAATATGAGAATTGTATCTATTATATGACATCAAGGAAAACATGTGTGCATCATTATATTAGGTTTTAGGGGCGGATAGGTCTCCCAAAGGAAAGCAGCTTCTAAGGAATACAATTTATGTGAAAATGATGGACAAGGGAGCATGAATTAATGTCACTAACTATAGTATAACTTGAGGGGTATGAATAAAATATTTTGGACATCCATTTAACTTCCATATGCATCTTAAATCATAGTAAACACCTCCATAAAATTCTGATATCAAATTGATACAAAACATGCTACAATCACCAAGAGAATATAGTGAGGAAACTAGCTCGAATATCAATGTTACTTGAAAAAATAGTACATGAAGTGCTTAGTATTTCAAGTTGTGTCTCTCATTATCTATCCATTACAGATTTATGCATCCATTAACAAGTTCATAAGGTCGAAACAATAGACTTCTGTTATCTATATGCAACAAGGAGTGCGATATCACACTTTACATGAACACTGAGAGAAAGATAGGAGAAAGGTACATGAGATGAACTTCGAATCAAATGGAATCGTACCTGCAACAAAAGCAATATCGTTAAGCTCAAATGAGAAGTCTTAATGGATTCTACACATATACATCTAGGGAAGAATCTTGGTTTGCACCTCACCACTAAAACTCATTCATAATAGCAGGGAGGATGAAAATCCATCGTGCAAGGACAAGCTTGAAGCTCTTGTTATAGGTCAAATCTGCACCTCTCCATTCGTGATCACCTTGAGCTGTCGATCACACAAAAGGAAAACTTGGATTGAGGAGCATGATGACCTTAGATGAGACCTTGACCTAATCCACCTCCTTGCAAGCTAGAAAAACCTTAAAAAACATCATGTTGAGACATGGGCACTACTCTACCTCAATAAACTAGCGCATATGCTCTACTCCAGTGTGCAATAGTAGCGCACACCTCCTCATGGGCGCTACTCCTCTTCAGTAGACTAGCGCACAGCATCTAAAAAGTGGTGAACGCTTGTTTTAAAACACTATAGTTGTGCCCTGGGTGCTACTCCACTGTTAAATAGTAGCGCACACCTTAAAATATGATCAAAAAAATATTAATTTGACGAATGGGGATTAGTTGCAGTTGGTTTCCCAACTTCCCCTGCAACCACCTCTCACCCTGAACTGCCTGCCTTGTCCTATAAATACAAGGAGGATTGAAGAGAGGGGTTAGACATAGAGACATTTTAGACATGAGAGCCATTGAGAGACTCTTCTATATGAGAAGCTTGTATTGAAGGAGGTTATGCTGGAGGAATTCTGAAGTCAGAGAGGAGCAGGAGCCTAGGATCAGGTTGCATGACCATGCTGCAAAGTCAGGTATACGTTGTATCATTCATATGTTTTTGACAATAAAAGGTTGAAGCATCTTTCTCATCCCAAATCAAGTGCTTATTAGACTATGTCTTTGTTTGGATCAATGTTGGTTAATGCTTGATGTTTGAATTACTTGTCAATTCCATCATTATTATATTGGCCAAGATACGCTGAGAAAGTTCTTTGTGTTGCAGGTTTATTGAACGGGATATAGGATCGAGGATCGAGCGCAAGATTGGACAAGAGCTAGGATCAAACTTCGTTCACAAGGTATGTCCTCAAGATCTATAATCTATCTCCATTTATAAACATTTCTGCAATGCATTTAGTATGCTTACCTGTCACCCCTTTCAGTTGATAATGTCCATTTCCTCATTATAGGGTAGTATTTCCCTTTTGAAGGTAAGTTCGTTACAATCGACCAGCTTTCTTTCACTCAGAGAAACAACCAGACTTCTTCAGAGTCCACGATTCCCTTAGTTGATCAAACCGCCCTAGTAAGCGAGAGTTTAGGAGCAGGGCTTTACGGATCATTAATAGGCACGTTTGACCTACCCTCTCCAGTTCTTTTTATGCGTTCTGATGTGGGTACTTCTACTGAAACTTTCATGGTTGGTTTAAGAACTGATCTGTGGATCCTTCCCACTACATCAAAACCTTTAGTGCCTCTATCTATTGCAGAAGTAGACTACATGGAAGCACAACATGCTGCAATGGAACATATCGTGACTCCGCTAGTCTCTGCTGAGTCAGATATGGACTATGCTCTAGCATGGTCACTAAATTCTACCCATTCTTTTGACTGTTTAGATACGGTCTTACCGTCTGATGAAGCCATTTTGGAAGCCATGATGGGCCTGGACCAGCCATGGGAACATATGCATCACAGGTCTTACCTGCTTCCAAACCTAGACAGGATAGAGAGAGGAGAATTCTCTTTGAGACCTGGTGGATTTGTTAATTTGTCATCTTTTCCTTCTACTTCGAGAGTTGTTTACGCAGAAGGGAATATGGCTAATATATTGAGGACAATCTCGATTAACATTTCCACCAAACCCGGGGTCGTGGAAAACATTTTTATTGGTGCACACTGCTCTCCAGAAGAGATAGCTCTGTATACCAAACTTTTCAAAGAATTCCGCGACATATTTTCCTGGTCATATGAGGATATGCCAGGTATCGATCCAGCCATCGTAGAGCATGTCATCACTACATACCCTAATGCAAAACCTGTGAGACAAAATCTCTATCCTATGAATCCTTGAAAAGCGGCTTCCATTAAGGCGGAGGTTCAAAAGTTGCTTAAAGCCGAATTCATCTATCCGATTGACATGACGGAATGGGTTTCAAATCATGTTTCGATTGATAAGAAGCAAGGTACCATCCGAGTCTGTACCAACTTCCGGGACTTGAACAAAGCTTGTCCAAAAGATAACTATCCCACACCATTTATTGACCAGATCATAGATGCTTGTGCGGGACACGAGATGTTCTCTTTCATGGACGGATTTTTGAGATATAATCAAACCTAAAGACCAACACAAAACAGCTTTCATCTTCCCGTGGGGAAACTTTGCATATCGGAAGATGTCATTTGGCTTAAAGAATGCTGGAGCTACATTCCAGCGAGCTATGAATTTCACTTTTCACGACATCAAGCACATAGTTGAACCTTACTTGGATGACCTCCTAGCGCGATCTCGAAAGAGACGGGATCATCCAGCTCATTTGAGACTTGTGTTTGAAAGATGTAGACAATATAAGATTTGTTTGAATCCTAATAAGTGCATATTCTGCGTCGAATCAGGACGTTTACTGGGTTTTATTGTATCCAGTCGTGGTATAAGGGTCGACCCGTTAAAAGTTGAGGCGATTGTAAAACTACCTCCTCCTCGCACCTTGCGACAACTTCAAATTTTGCAAGGCATGTCTAATTTCTTATGGCGCTTTATCATAAACTATGCTAAGATCACAAAAGGTTTTATGAGGCTACTTAAACAAGATACATACTTCGTGTGGGATGAGGCTGCTCAAGCATCATTTGAGGCCTTGAAGAAGGCACTACTTTCAGCCCCCTTGTTAAGCCCGCCAAACTATGCAAAGGATTTTCTTTTATATCTGGCAGCGTCTCTTAATACAATTGGCATAGTACTAGTTCAGGAGGATGACACGCTCCAAGAGCATGTTGTTTACTATCTTTCACGTGCATTGATAGATCCTGAGGTTAAATATTCGCATGTCAAGAAGTTAGCACTTGCTGCGGTCTATGCGGTACAGAGGCTTCGTCATTACATACTTTAACGAACAACTACTGTGATAGCAGAAGTCAATCCCTTTCAGTATGTTCTCACTCGACGAATCATCGGTGGGAAGTATAATAAATGGATTGTAATCCTACAAGAATTCGATTTGGTCTTTCAATCGGCCAAGTCGAAGAAATCACCAGTGTTCGCTAAGTTAATCTCATAGTTTTCGAGTAACTTAGAGCATGTCGAGGAAGAATCATCATTCCCGGATGAACATATCTTCCTCATTGCCTCCTCTGAACCATGGTACGGGGATATCTTAGTATATCTCCAGACTTTGAGGTGTCCTACCACTTTTTCTAGAGAAGAACGACACAAACTAAAAAGCCATGCGAAGAACTATCTCATCATCTCAAATACTTTGTATCGACGTGGGGTAGATTCCGTCTTACGACGTTGCTTAACTCTATAAGAAGTCGAAGCAGTATTAAATGATGCCCACAGTGGAGCTTGTGGGGGACATCTTTCTGGGTTGGAAACAGCTCAGAAGATACTGCATGCCGGATATTTTTGGCCCATGATCTTTAAATATTGTGTGGAAGCTGTGAAACGCTGTCGTCCGTGTCAGTTTTTCACTAAGAAAATGACGGCACATCCAGCTCCTCTCCATCCTGTGATTATAGCAGGTCCCTTCACAAAATGGGGGGTTGACTACATGACTTGCAATCCAGTTTCGGCTAGAGGACATCATTATATCATTGTTGTCGTCGACTATTTTACCAAGTGGGCGGAGGCAATGCCTACTATCAAGGAAGATGGAGAAACTGCTGCTTATTTCATGTTTAATCAGATTATTGCACGGTTCGGCATTCCTAAAGAGATTGTGACTGATCATGGTAGTCATTTCCAGAATAGCATGATGAAAGATTTGCACACAATGTTAGGTTTTCGACAAGAACATTCGTATTCATATTATCCATAGGCAAATGGACAAGTTGAAGCAGTTAACAAAACTTTAAAAGTAATACTGCAAAGAATTGTCAATGCCAGTCGAAACAACTGGCACATCATGCTATACCCTGCTCTTTAGGCCTACCGAGCGAACGTAAAGACTGCTACTGGGTTCTCTCCCTTTCAACTTGTGCATGGGATAGAAGCAGTCGTTCCGATTGAATGCAAGATTCCTTTGTTAAAACTGGTTGTTCAATTACTACCGGATACTTCAGTACTGGAAGAATGTTTGTTGCATTTAGAGCATCTAGATGAACAGCGCTGCGACGCGCTCACAGCAAACGAAGTTCACAAGAAACGAGTTAAAGGACAATATGATAAGTCCGTCAAGCCTAGGGCGTTCCTTGAAGGAGATCTTGTTCTACTATGGGATCAAGACAAGGAACCTCTAGGACCTGGCAAGTTCAAGTCCATGTGGATCGGGCCCTACATAATTTCCAAAGTACTGAAGAAAGGTGCTTACGAGCTAGTAGACTACGAGGGTAATAAGCTTCCTGAGCCTAGAAATGGGCTCTACCTAAAAAAGTACTACGCCTAGGCAGTTGTGCTTTTTCTTGTAACATAACTGTATATTTTGTAGAACTAGTTTTTGTTGGTGTTTGCTTAGTTAACCTTATGTGTGTCTTTATTTCGTGTATTAGATTTCGACTGGACATTTCTTAGGATTTGTTGATGGCGCCAGTCTCCACACTCGACAGTTGGCTTCGGCAGCTTGGGTCATTTACTCACCAGCTGGCCAACTGGTTCCGTCGGGGGGGTTTGTTTGGGCCCCACTACGAACAATGTAGCTAAGTATAGTGCGGTTATAGAGCTTCTCTAAGATGCCCTTGTTCACGGCATTTCACATTTGGAGGTAAGACTTGATTCGCAACTAGTTGTATTTCAGTTAATGGGTGTTTACCAGATTAGAGATCCTGTTTTGCTACGATAGTTTTTGCGAGTTAGATTATTGAAAAGACAGTTTGATTCTATCATATATCAACACATTCCAAGAAATTTAAATGCATTAGCTGATTCATTTGCAAATTATGTTCTAGATTGGCATTTGTATCATACACTTCCATAAACAACATTTCACTCATAAAATTTAAACACATACGCATGTAAATAACCGATACTGTATATATCCGGTACAGTATCAAAAAATATATGAGTTTTGGATCACAAGTCTATCACAAGTCATGTCATAAAAGTACAAAACTGGGCACAGTGGCCTCAAAAATATACATAGAATGTATCCATCTCCTATGGAGAAGGAGGGGCCTCATCATCATCCACTGCATTCCGATAACATATGACTAGCCTGGCTATCTTCCGCAGCACCCTAAGCCATGCTAGGGGCACCCCAACTACATCTTCCTGCATATCAATAGGTATCGGATCCATGCGGCATGCAGGAACATCGTGAGTCAACCGACTCACTTTCCTCTCTATGGTCCCTAACATAGCATCTGCTACAACAACAGCAGCTGGCCTCACGAAGATGGTAGGATGTCCCTTGGGACAGACAGGCCCAATATCTGCATATGACACTTGTTTAGTACTTCAAAATTCATTCATAAAAATCAAATACTTGAAAATTTTGAAAAAATTAAATAATTCTCAAAATAAAAACATACCAATAACTCCCCAGGCTCCACCTAGAGGAAGCACTAGCTCTGGATCATGGCGGAAGTCCAATCCAGCATACGGAAACTGCTCGAATGTCGTCACCTGCCTCTCCCACCAACCCCAGAAATCATCAGTATGATAACAAAATTGACTCTCCCCACCACCCTGGCGGAGGAATATGTCACCCCAACGGCCCAACCTTGGCTCACGGGGGTTAGCTGGAGGTAGAGGCATCCCCAAGCTAAGAGAAGGTACCCTCTCAAAGAAGAAGGTACATAGGATTTTGTCGTACCCAAAGTTCTTCATTCTCCTGGATTTGCAACCCATGAGTTGAAGCTTCATGTTTTCCAGTAAACTAGTGCACCAGTCGTACACATGACCTTGCAAGCATCTTACACCAATATGCATGGAATTCTTGGAAGCTAGGTTTTGTGTGGCACTACCTGCCATCCGGTTGATCATACTCACAATCACCTTTAGAGGGAGGCCTTCGATGGTAGAAATCAAGATTTGGCTTCCTAATTTCTTAGCTCCAGCCACACAATATGTATTCAAGTACTCTTGCACTGATGATACACCCACATTTCGAGAAGACCCCTTCAAATTTAATGCATCTCCCATCCTAGAGAGTCTAGTAATGAAGTAAATGTCATCGACTGTAAGCTCCAAGGTTTTCCCTCGGATGACAAATGTATTGGTATCCACATCCCAGTACTGAACAAGTCTTCGAAACAATCTATTGAGTGCCCTCATGTTCACGGTTCAGTAAAACTTCAACAAACCGCATCTTCTGAGAGCATGGAGAGTGACTGGGTCTTGCATTGCCAGCCTATCCATGTCCTTGTGTTCCCTCTCCCTCCAGATAAGAACCATCCTGCACAAAAAATGTCAAATTTTTAGCCATTGGCACTTTTTTCTCCATTTTCAAGCATGGGCACTAATGTACATACTATAGAGTAACGCATGGGCGCTACTGTACATACTATACAGTAACGCATGGGCGCTACTGTGTGTGAGCATAGTAGAGCACACCTCCCTATATGCTCTACTATGCTGACTGCAGAGTAGCTCCCACACAATCAACGTTATGAACATTGCCTTACAAGTGGATTTTTTATCAAAAATTGACAAATAAGCAATTAAAATGCAAGTTGGGAAGATTTACACTTACTTGGTGGAGGAGGAATGTTGATTGGTTGCTCGAATCGAGCGCCACGGAAGATTGAAGTTCAAGGTTTGCTCCCAAATTCTTGCCCTACAAAACAAAAATGAAATTTGAGTTTAATTGTGAAATTACATATATTGAATTTCATTTTAATTTTTACCCATCCTAGTTAAAATGTCTATAGTTTCAAATTCTACCACAATGTCCTAATTAATCAATTAATAGAGACACCTGGTGCTAAGGTAATTTCACCCATTTGGTTCTCATTTTTCACTAATTTTTTGTAGGATCAATCTTCTAAGACTAAATTTCTCGATCGTAGACCTTTTTAACTAGCTCATAGTTCAAATTTATGTATCAATTGAGATTTTTTGTCGCGATTACTAATATTTTTGTTGAAGACCTAGTTTTGGCAGATTATGAAGTCATGATCCCAGAAGCTGACATTTAAGTCATTTTAAGCTCTTGTTTGGACTATTTAAACCTAAACAAGATCGCCGAGCAAACTTGTCCTCTTCAAGCTCGTTAAAGTAATTGAAGGCTCATCCACTCAGGTATAGAATTACCCATTTTCTGGTCCTAGGTGGATAAATTACAAAAAAGGTATACTCTAGTTATACCTTTGTATGCACTAGAAGAGTTCTTCTTCCTTTGTTTTATACTTTTTCGGGGGAGGAGACTAACTTTACGAAAAAGGACCTTTTGGAGCCTTTCTTTAGGGTTTTCAGGCTCTCTAAACATGAAAACACCAAGCGAGCATTCACCTACTCGGGCTCGATGTGAAATCCACAAGATGGTTAATAGAGGACTGTTTAAGTTTTTTAACTCTATAAGCAAGAAAACACCGCCGAGCATAGACCAATTCGGGCATGATATAAAATCCACGGATAGGTGTAAAGAGGATTTTTTAAGTTTTTCAGACTCTATAAACAGGAAAACACCGATGAGCATTAACCTGCTTGGGCTCGATACTAAAATCCACGAGCAGGTATATGGAGTTATTGTTTAAGTTTTTCAGACTCCTTAAAATTGAAAACACTGGCGAGCAGGAACAAATCTCGGCTCGATATTAAAATCCAGAGATCAGTAATATAGAGTAATCTTCTATCTCTTCTTCAAACTCTGTAAACAATGAAGAAGATCCTGAGTCTTCCTCCCATGGGCTCGTTAAACTTTTTACATGGTTGGATCTATTGAGTTTTCATTCTTTCTTGGACTCATTAAAATAACAAGAAAGGTATTCTTTTATCTAAAAAGAATAAGGGATGAGAAACATGTATCATATCTTCAGTGTCAAAGGCAGTTCAGTTAGTTCTATCTTTGAACACAGCACCTACTTGAGTCTATCATGTCGGTTGGGTTTAGTTTTTGACCTTAGGGTGAACCTGATCTCCGAGTTGTTTACTCCCCCGGTTGGTTATTCTTCAAACCATATGGAGGGTCTGTTAATGTCTCCTACATTATAGACTTATATCATTCTCCCCATGATGTTGAAAACTGCCTAGTTCACTTTGTGTCGTGCTCACTATTCAAGGATATACCCTGTGTCGGTCATTCTGCAGTTTACCTTGACCTCATGTGTCGGCCATCCTAGTGTCAGTGTTGGTACATATTACTCCATATCAGCTCATACTAGTTGAGAGTCCCTCGAGTTGGATGATGGAGGATGCCTTAAGTCCTCCCTTCCAACGGACTTCTTGCCATCGACATCAACTCATTTTACTCTGGGAATGAAGTTTAGAGTTTCAGCTAGTACCTTGGAGATTGCATTCACCAGTGGCAATTTTCCTCGCTGTTGAATCTTGAGAATACATTAATGTCTCTTTTTCGACAGGATCCTCAAGTGTTCGACTCCAAGTCCACTTATTCACACTTGTTGGATTGTACTAGGTACCTTGGGCCCCATCATCATTATCGGTGGAAGCCCTCGCGTTTGTTAACGGTATACATCAATGACCGGTAATCAAACGATACCCCCCATGTTCGACCATCAGCTCATTTATTCACATGGTTAGGGTTTGTACCTTGGGTTGTTTTGGATGAAGACCTTGGGATGTTTGATGACATCACCTCATTATGTTATCACCCAAGTTGCACAAGACTGAGCCTCACTTACATTCAGCTCTCCATGAGACATAGATCCAGTTTGTTGTTATGGCTATGATCTCTCAGTTTGACATGGATCTACGCTTGTATTCTAAGTGGCCATGCTATATATACATCTCCTTGTTATGTATCAGAGATCATATTGTATCACACTGCACATCTATATGATGTCAAGATTGTAATTGCTCGCTGACCTTGATCTTTGTTTCAAGTGTTCTTGTGACTTGCTTCCGCGGTTCCTTGCTCCTCCTCTGGCTTTGGACTATAATGTATTTCGACCATCATTTCCCTCTGACCTCACACATTAGGGGGCATATGTTATAGGTCAAATCTGCACCTCTCCATCTGTGATCACCTTGAGCTGTCGATCACACAAAAGGACAACTTGGATTGAGGAGCATGATGACCTTAGATGAGACCTTGACCTAATCCACCTCCTTGCAAGCTGGAAAAACCCTTAAAAACATCATTTTGAGACATGGGCGCTAATCTACCTCAATAAACTAGCGCATATGCTCTACTCCAGTGTGCAATAGTAGCACACACCTCCTCATGGACGCTACTCCTCTTCAGTAGACTAGCGCACAACATCTAAAAAGTGGTGAACGCTTGTTTTAAAACACTGTAGTTGCGCCCTGGGCGCTACTCCACTGTGAAATAGTAGCGCACACCTTAAAATATGATCAAAAAAATATTAATTTGATGAATGGGGATTAGTTGCAGTTGGTTTCCCAACTTCCCCTGCAACCACCTCTCGCCTTGAACTGCCTGCCTTGTCCTATAAATACAAGGAGGATTGAAGAGAGGGGTTAGACATAGAGACATTTTAGACATGAGAGCCATTGAGAGACTCTTCTATATGAGAAGCTTGTATTGAAGGAGGTTATGCTGGAGGAATTCTGAAATCAGAGAGGAGCAGGAGCCTAGGATCAGGTTGCATGAGCATGCTGCAAAGTCAGGTATACATTGTATCATTCATATGTTTTTGACAATAAAAGGTTGAAGCATCTTTCTCATCCCAAATCAAGTGCTTATTAGACTATGTCTTTGTTTGGATCAATGTTGGTTAATGCTTGATGTTTGAATTACTTGTCAATTCCATCATTATTATATTGGCCAAGATACGCTGAGAAAGGTCTTTGTGTTGCAGGTTTATTGAACGGGAGATAGGATCGAGGATCGAGCGCAAGATTGGACAAGAGCTAGGATCAAACTTCGTTCACAAGGTATGTCCTCAAGATCTATAATCTATCTCCATTTATAAACATTTCTGCAATGCATTTAGT
Source organism: Larix kaempferi (assembly GCA_027924585.1). Taxonomy (NCBI): domain Eukaryota; kingdom Viridiplantae; phylum Streptophyta; class Pinopsida; order Pinales; family Pinaceae; genus Larix; species Larix kaempferi. The sequence continues at coordinate 22,276,212 of BSBM01000094.1, read as the reverse complement.
ATGCTTACCTGTCACCCCTTTCAGTTGATAATGTCCATTTCCTCATTATAGGGTAGTATTTCCCGCCAACAGCTCTCCCAAATTGCAAAGATGCAAATGAGAAATGACCAAAAGCTACTCCATTTCGACTTGGACTTTTTTTAATAACTTTAGTTGACTCATTTCCCTCCTTATAAATCAAATTATCTCCTAATTACTCGTGAAATTTGAATTAGTGGGGGTTATGACCCTTCATTGGCCCCACATGACACTTGGCTCATCTTTTGTCTCCAAATCCTCCATGAATTTGAATTGGGGAATATTTTGGATGCTTTGGAGATGTATAACTCCTCTCATGTTCCCTATTGGTCATAAGTGTCATAGGTGTCATAAGTGTCATAATGCTTGTCATAGTTGTCATAGAATATGTCATTGCCTATTTTTAGCCCTATGACTCTTCCTCTTCCTTTATGAATGTTACCTCTTCCCTCCAACTCGAATTTGGGGATGGCTCCTTGTTTAAAGGAGAATATTCTCTCATGTGGACCCCACATGTCCACTTACGTGCCCCCAAGTCCAACTAGGACCTAATGCCACTTCATTTTGGAACATTGAACATTTATTCCATAATTTATTAGCCTATTTTTCCACCATCAATTTAGAATATTGAATTTTCATGAGAAACTATAGAACTTGGGGTTAAATGTCAATATTTTAATTCTTCCACATAACCCTTAGGAATTGGGTAGGCCAACTTAATTATTTATATGAAAACCATTTAATTGTGGAGATTACAGGTTTTCAGAGATACAGTTGAGCACATCACAATTGCAGTCATGACATTTCATGTGTTGAGACTCTTGGAAGTCTTGGTAAGGAGGATGGATGGATAGTTGTTGTCTTCTTGTTGATGGATTGATGGAGATGTTTCCCATGTCAGATAGTTTGCGGGATGCATGCATTGGTGCATGTGTATTTTCACTTCCCTTCAGTATATGATGAAGACCCATGATGAGATGCAGTTGTGGAAGTTGGCGGTGATTTGATTTGTGATCTAGTCATTACTTTGAGGCAATGCTTCATGAGTATGATGGGGATGGATTTGCATGATTTCACTCTAAATTGCTTGAGGACAAGCAATCTTAGGAGGGGAGGACTGTCATGTTCCTAATTTTTATTAAGTCTAAATTGGTCAAAATCACCTAGGAAAAATAATTAAAAATTAATAAGTGGGGGCGTAAGGGTAAAATTTCCTAATGAAAATTATCCAAGGTTCCAAAGTTAAATATTACTGGATAATATTGGCCACGTGGAGAAAATAATATTCCCAATTCAAGTTATAGGAATAATTAATCATTGGGGATTTGAACAAGTAAAATCAAATCAAATAAAAAATAATATTTATTTGTGCAATATTATGGGTCTAAGTTGAATAATATTCCTAAATTCGAGTGGCATGAGGGAAAAATTAATAGTTGAGGAATATTGCAAAATTTATTTGGCCAATTAAATCATTATTCAAGTCAAAAATTAATATTTATTGGTCAAAGTGGTTATTGAAAAAATTGTGCAATTAATGGCCTAATTGTGCATTAAATGGGTCAAAGGGCCCCCAAGGAGTTTCTGGGATAAGATAAGGATGTGGACAAACTTGGTTGGAAAATTAAAGTGGTAAAATATTAAATATTTCCAACTAGCAAATGGGTTGGATTCCTTAAAAAGTGGAAATGTGGTGTTAGGCAAATTACACCACTTTTGGAGCATTTATAGCCACCACTTGGTGGATTGGGACCTTATCTAGATATCCGTAAAAGGAAATTCGAAATGGACCTTCCCAGTCAAATTTATTTAAGAATAATGGTCCATATCATGTTCACACTGGCCCAATTAAAAACGAAAAAATGGTCAAATTGGTAAAAGGCAATTATGGAGGTGATTCAAAGCTTGTTAATGTTCAAATTGATGGGGAAAAAGTAGTTTGACCTAAGGAGTTCGAAATTGTCTCAATATATACAGGATGGTGCGAGAAAGAAGACATGTTTTTTTTGGAATTGTTGATGTATTGACTGCTTTGCGGCGGAAATCTTTGCTTTCTAGTCTTGGGTGATGCAACCCTTGACATCAGTTGGGTGATGTTCCCCTTATGTACTTATGAGTAGCTAGTTTGATTCATCTAGTTAGTGAAGTGGAGAGTGAAATCTAGTTACTCTCATTGTTTTTCATCTACTACTCCTACTCCATGCTCCAGTTCTGATGCTGGAGTAATTTTGCTACTGTATATTAATGTTTCGGTGCCTCCTTTTAGCATTGGATAATCAATCTCTTGAGTTGTTGCACCCCTGTGTATTCATACATTTGTTCCACACATAAATAGGTGTTCATGGTGCCATATTTATCCACCCCTTTTATGCAGGTGATTCCAATGGCGCTTCAGTCATATATGGTGTCAATTCATTGAGCAAAGGGATTTTATGGTCCATTTCTATATTCTATTCTTATCTCTCTCTCGTTCTATGTTGTTATTGTTGCATCCAGAGCAACCAATCTATTGTACTTGGTCCATTATGGCTACAGAATAATAATAAAGCTACAGTTCCACATATATTGTCTCTCTCTTCTGTGAAATATATGTCTTGTTGTGCAAATATTGGCAAATCTTCAGTTTCATGCATATTTGACTGACTGTTGCGCCCCTCCTTGACAAATCACTGTGTCCATTAGTTAGCCAACATAATAAAATCAAGGCTACATATTTTCTCCTCTCCTCATTTTTTCAATTCCATACACCATTTGGAATCATTTGGAAATTACCCTTCATATGGTCCTACATTTTGCACGCTTGTTGAATCTTCCATTCCCAGCTGTTGTAAAATATCATTCTCTTTAGACCCTATATGTATATATATGAGTTATGAAACCCATTCCATTGTGTCCAGAACATCGTTTATAGTGGGAAACACTTTTTTTTTAATCCAAAACATTTTCCAAGTGAGAAAGTTATGACCATTTTACCGAACCAGTGCATTTCCAGTCATAGATACGACCATGCCTTAGTTTTTGTTGTTCAAAGCATCCATTCACGGCCCCTGAAGTTTGTCTGAAGGTCCTTGGATTCAATTGATATGTTTTATGACCCATCCCCTATTTTATATCTGCAAATAGAGAATAATTGGTGCCATTAGAAATTGTTTGGAACAAGACTAGCCCCTGGTGCCAAATTTGAGCTAGTTAAAGTGGTGTTCAAAGGTCACAAGCAAACCTTTCGACAAAAGTTCTAAACTAGATTTTCAAAATCAGTTTGTGGATGTTTATTTCTGATCATAAATATTGCAGCAGCATCAAATCTTAGACACTTTGGCTGATTTTTTATTTGGTGTGCTCCGATTTCGGTTTGGGTACATTACAGTGGTATCAGATCACTTTCCTCTACTCTTGTGGAAAGTGATCATCAAATCAATATTTGCAGCCATGAGATTGGTACCTATTGCAGCAGAAGAGGGAGATTTGGAGTTGTATCATAGTTCAATGGATGAAGTTCCATCATGCAATACTTCATCTCACTTCACATATCGGGATGATGATGACTTCTATGTTTCAGTTCATGAAGAAGTCACGAAGCCGAGATTTGCTAGTGGTCTAATGTTGGGATGTGAGGAAACTGCAACAATTAATTGATAAAATGCACGATATATTAGATCACTGAATATTTTTATTGATCGCGGGCCACTTCGAGGGGGAAACCTCCTTTGAGCAAGCTCAATACAAATAACTTCACGGTGCCTTCATTGGCCTCAACACAAACTTATATACTAAGTCTAGGCGTCAATACTATGGATCAATACCATGGAGCATATAATACTACGAGACGACTTACAAAGCATATGTGTCCAATACTATGGATCAATACTATGGGATAATACAAACTATGGATCAACATATAATACTACGGGACAACTTACAAAGCATATGTGTCTAACAACAATGTAGTAACAAAGTAAAGAGAAGGGTTGGCATGGGTTACTAACATCCCCTCTCCCTTAGAAAAAGATTTGTCCTCAAAGCTTTAGATGTGGAAATTGATGTTGAATCTGAAGGAGTGGTTCCCATGTAGCATCCTCTGGTTGCATTCCATGCCACTGAATGAATACCTCTGTGATAGATCGAGAGAGAAGTTGATGCCCTTTGAGTTTCAGGAAGGGTTTCTTGGAAGGTTGTAGATGAAGAAAAACCATAGCACCTGCTTGAAAAGTGCGCTCAGAACAGTGTTGATCGGCTTGTTGTTTCATTCGAATTCTGGCCATGTGACAATTGTCCTACAAAATGTGAAGAATCCGATTGCGGTTTCGAAGAACCATGTCAATTTCCTAAACTCGTGAACTAATGAGGGTGTATGGAAGAATAAATGGTTGTGCATGACCATAGATTGCTTCATATGGATTCATTTTAGATGCAGTATTGTACCACCATTCAACGAGAGGGAGCCACTTCGAGGTTGTTGTTCGGAGGTAAAGCAACAAAGATAAGTTTCCAAACATTTATTGGTAATTTCAGTCGGACCATCTGTGTGTGGGTGAGAACCGGTACTCATCATCAATTGGGTGCCAGTGTGGCGAAATAGTTCTGTCCAAAAATTACTAGTGAAAGTTGCATCACGAGCTGAGACAATGGAAGAAGGGATTTCATGAGGAAGGAAGAGTTGGTCCAGGGCACAAAATTGACTATATTTGTAGAGGCGAGCAACCACAACCAAAATCACTTTCTGCCCTCCATATGTAGGGAGCCCTTCAATGAATTCCATAGAAATATCTGTCCAAATCCTTGTAGGGATGGGTAAGGGTTTGAGCAATCCCGGAAGGAGATGGAAAGTATCACATTTAGCCACCATCTGTTGAATTTTCCTTTTGATTCCCTGCCAAAAGAAGTTACTATTTTCTCGCTCATACGTTTTGAGGAACCCAGAGTGCCCTGCCGATGGCGAAGCATGGAGTTCATAGAAGATAGCATGTTGAATATATGTGCTCTGGGGAAGCACGAGATGGCCCTTGTATCTCAGAGAAGTACCATCCCAAGAGTAATGCAGTACAGTAGAAGGGTTGTTAGCCAACCATTGGATGAGTTGAGATAATGGGGAGTCATTGACATATCCTTGTTGAACAGATTGCAACCAATGTGGAACATGCATAGAAATAGCTGAAAGAGAAACTTGGTCATCAAAAGTACGAGAAAGAGAATCTGCCACCAGATTTTCCTTACCTTGCTTGTAAGTGATCTCATAGGAATAAACCATGAGTTTTCTAACCCATTCCAGGTGTGCTGGGGAGTATACCTATTGTTCCAGGAAATATTTTAGAATCTAATGATCAGTCTTGATGCAGAAATAATTCCCTAATAGGTATGGCTTCCACTTCTGTATTGCATGCAAAATAGCCATCATTTCCTTCTTAGAGCTAGAGGCGACTAAATTCTTACCGGAAAGGTCGCTTGAAGGTGGCAATCCCACTGGTTCAGCAAAGACATGTACATATCGATCCAAAATGTGTTGTAGATCCAAAGGCGTAGTGGACAACGTTGATGGGTGCATCTGAATGGAATGGAGCTGAGCGATGACACCATGTGAATTCTTCTTAAGGATCTTTTCCAGGCGATGTGAACTGATGATGCGGAGAGACCCTAGTTGTAAGCCCGTAAATGTATGTTTTTTCTTATTGATTGAAAATTGCATCCAAAGTTCAGCAAAATCCCATAAGATGTGGCCAAGTGTGTGTAACCATTGAGCGCCCAAAACCACATCACATCCTCCTAAGGCGAGGGAAAACATGTCAGAGTGCAAGATATAATATTCCATAGAGATACGCACATTACGACACTTCCCCTTACAAAGTAAGGTGCCCCCATTATAAATCATGACTTCAAAGTTGGAGCAAGGATGGATAAAACAATCAGCATGTTTGGCGATCCAAGGGTTAATGAAGTTATGAGTGCTACCAGAATCAATGAGTGTGGTAAGAGGGAGCTTCTTGAAGTAACCCCTAACCCACATTGTTTGTGGGGTGGTGACTCCAGATAAAGCATGGAGAGATATCTCTAGGTGGTCGTCCTAAGACAGAGGGTCAACAGGTGGCTGTTGAATGTCGACCTAATCATCTATTGAATCTGGATATTCTTCACCAAGTTCAGAGGCAGGCGGAGAATCCACATCCAATAAATAGAGCTTTTTCTCAACACATTTATGTCCCCAAGTGAATTTCTCATCACAATTATAACAAAGCCCTTTTTCTCTACATGCTCGCATCTCTACTTCAGACAAATGCTTGATAGGAGTTGGTCGAGGAGCTAGCGTGTTGGGAGGTCATTGGGAAACCATATTTATGAATGGAACAAAAGTGGATTTGGAGCATTGTTGGGCTATTATTTTATCCTCCACCAACTTAGCCAACCCTAGGACTTCCATCATTGTGTTGGGACAAAACATTTTAACCTCTGAGCGGATTTCATCCTTGAGACCACTGATAAAACAACTCCTGTAGAATTCATCAGAAAATCCTTCTGTGTGATTGGCCAGTTTCTCATTATGTCTGATACTGTCTCACAGTGCCAATTTGGCGAATTTTAGTGAGTGCTCCTGTGAAGTCATCAAAAGCACTAGGACCAAATCGTTACAAAAGGAGTTGGAAAAAATATGTCCAGTTTGGCTCGTCATGAGCTTTGATGTACCAACAGTACCATTGAAGGGCTTCCTGTTCCAAATGAAAGGATGCAAGTGGAACTGTGTGGACATCAAAAGTATTATGCAAATTGAAATATTCTTCTTCCCAGTATATCCATCTAGTCGGATCATTACCATTGAAGTGAGGAAAATCAAGATTCGGCCCACGAAAATTGCTGGAAGAAGAGAACCCATTGTCTGCAGAAGATTTTGGCTATCGTTTATTGTTCATGGATGAATGTTGAAGATGGAGGCTACGAAATTTTTCATCCAGATCTTGGAGTTTGGTTTGGAGGGCTATAAGTTCTTCATCCATGATTTGTGCTCTTGCGCGGGTGTCAACCATAACTAGGATTTTTTTTGTGTGTGTGTGAATGGGTAGAAAAACAAAAACAGAAGCTTCTTTAGTAAAGGAAAATTTGGATTTGGGAAAAACTCTGATGGGTAATTGGGGTTTGACTAGGTTTTGGACATTGTCAAATGGACAGGGAAGCAGAAATTGAGGATTTCAAAGGTGGGGTGAAAAAATGGGAAAAATTATCAGAGAGGGACAAAGAAGCAGAAATAGGAAAGGAAAACTGTGGAAAAATTTGAAAGCGATTGGGTAAAAATCGACGAAGTTATGGAAAACCCTGAAAATAGACAAATGTGGGATTTCTGACTTCAGGAAGTGGAATTTGGGATAGCGTCCTCAGAAATGAAATATGCAGAATGCGATTGCAGGGATGTCAATGAACTTTCAAGGGAAACAGACTTAAAACAAAGAAGATATGGTGAAAAAACAGAATTTTATACTCTTTCAGAATGGATCTGCAATGGTGCGGAAGTGATCGGAATGGATCTGCAACGGTGCGGAAGTGATCAGAATGGATCTGCAACGGCACGGAAGTGATCGAAAACAGTTCTGGACAGATGGAATCTATGATTTATCAGCTGGAAATATAGATGGACACTAGGTATGTGCGGCTTCCTAAAGGATCAGGGGATTCACTCGGCCACCAATGTTGTATAACGGCTTGCGTATTGGGGCAGTACCCCTCACTCCATGGCTCAGGTAAAACTGATAACCACTTTTCCACAAATGACAGCTCTTGTTTTACCTCACGGGTGGGAACTAATCAATTAGGTACGGGTCGTTTCCCTTTTCGCTGGCATGTCCTCTCAATGGGACAACTACTTCGAGGTTCATGTGGTACTCTTCACAATGATTTTTAGGGCTTATGCCCAATTACTTCTCACAGTTAAGCAGATAGGTATTATTCACATATCTGAACCTGCAACAGATGCGGAAAAAAAATGGCAGAAATTCCACCCAACGAGCCCAAGAAAGTGCTATGATACTAGATGTGAGGAACCTGCAACAATTAATTGATAAAATGCACGATATATTAGATCACAGAATATTTTTATTGATCTTGGGCCACTTCAAGGGGGAAACCTCCTTTGAGCAATCTCAATACAAATAAATTCAAGGTGCCTTCATTGGCCTCAACACAAACTTATATACTAATTCTAGGTGCCAATACTATGGATGAATATGTTAGGAACCCATGTCTTTACTTTGTTAGTATATTGTTGTTGGATGCATATGCTTTGTAAGACATCCCGTAGTATTTGTTGATCCATATTTTGTGTTATTGTTTTTGGGCACATATGCTTTGTAAGCCGCCTGTAGTATTTGTTGAGCCATAGTTTGTATTGGCCCATGGTTTTGACCCATAGTATTGACGCCTAGACTTAGTATATAAGTGTGCGTTGAGGCCAATGAAGGCATGGTGAAGTTATTTGTATTGAGTTTTCTCAAAGGAGGTTTCCCCCTCGAAGTGGCCTGTGATCAATAAAGTGATTATGAGTTCTGTTATTACTGCTATCTCGTGTATTTTCATTAATTAATTGTTGCAGGTTCCTCACATCTGGTATCAGAGCACTTTCTTGGGCTCGTTGGGTGAAATTTCTGCCAAAAACATTTTTTGCATCTGTTGCAGGTTCGGATCTGGGAATAATCCATATCCACTTAACTGTGGGAAGTACTTGGGAATAAGCCCTAAAAATCATTGTGAGGAGTACCACAGGAACCCCAAAGTAGTTGGCCCATTGAGTGGACCTGCCAGTGAAAAGGGCAACGACCCATACCTGATTGACTAGTTCCCACCCATGAGGTAAACCAAGTGTTGTCGTTTGTGGCAAAGCGGTTATCAGTTTTACCTGAGTCGTAGAGTGAGGGGTACTGCCCCAATACGCAAGCCATCAGACAGCATTTGTGTCTGAGTGAATCCCCTAAACCGTTAGGAAGCCGAGCATACGGGGTCCATATCTATTTTCAGCTGATAAATCACATATTTCCTCTGTCTAGAACTGTTGTCAATCACTTTCGCATTGTTTCAGATCTATTTGTTGCTAATCACTTCCGCGTCATTTCAGATCTATCTGTTGTCGATCCCTTCCGCACCATTTCAGATCCATCTGTTGTCGATCCCTGCCGCGCCGTTTCAGATCCATCTATTTTCGATCCCTTCCACGCCGTTGTAGATCCATCTGTTTCCCTTGAAACTTCCCTGACACCCCTGTCATCCCATTCTGCATCTTTCATTCCTGAGGACCCTATCCAAAATTCCACTTCCCAAAGCCAAAAATCTCACATTTGTTTATTTTTAGGGTTTTCCATAACTTCTTTGCCCAATCACCTTCAAATTTTTGCCACCGTGTTCATTTCCTAATTCTGCTTCTTTGTCCCTTTCTGACAAATTTTCTCATTCTTTCACCCCGCTTCTGAAATCCCCATTTTTTGCTTCCCTGTCCATTTGAAAGTGTCTAAAACCTAGTCAAACCCCAATTACCCATCAGAGTTTTTCCCAAATCCAAATTTTGCTTTACTAGATAAGCTTATGTTTGTATTTTTCTACCCATTCAAAAAAAAAAAACTCCTGGTTATGGTTGTCACCTGCACATGAGCAAAAACCATGGAGGAAGCACTTGCATCCATCCAAACCAAACTCCAGGATCTGGATGAAAAATTTCTCGGCCTCCATCTTGAGCACTAAGCCATGAAAAACAAACGACAATCTGAGTCTTCATCAGACAATGGGTTCTCTTCTTCCAGCAATTTATGTGGTCCGAAGCTTGATTTTCCTCGCTTCAATGGTACTGATCTGATTGGCTGGATCTATTGTACAGAACAGTATTTTAGTCTACATAATACTTTTGATATCACCAAAGTTCCACTTGCATCCTTTCATTTGGAACAGGAAGCTCTTCAATGCTACCGTTGGTACATCAAGGCTCATGAAGAGCCAAAATGGCCAAATTTTTGCCAACTCCTTTTACAACGATTTGGTCCTAGTGCTTTTGATGACTTCACAGGATCCCTCACTAAACTTCGCCAAATTGGCACTATGAGAGAGTATCAGACAGAATTTGAGAAACTAGCCAATCACACAAGGATTGTCTGATGAATTCTACAGGAGTTGTTTTATTAGTGGTCTTAAGGATGAAATCCGCTCAGAGGTTAAAATGTTTTGTCCCAACACAATGATGGAAGCCTTGGGGTTGGCTAAGTTAGAAGAAGACGAGATTGCATCCCAACAGCGCTCCAAACCCACTTTTGTTCCCTTCTAAAATATGTGTTCTCAACGACCTCCCATCCTGCTAGCTCCTCGACCAACTCCTATCAAGCATTTGTCTGAAACAGAGATGCAGGCACGCAGAGAAAAAGGGCTTTGTTATAATTGTGATGAGAAATTCACTCTGGGACACAGATGTGTTCAGCAAAAGCTCTATCTCTTGGATGTGAATTCTCCGCCTAACTCTGAAATTGGTGAAGAAGCTCCAGATACAATGGATGATCAGGTCAACATTCAAGAGCCACCTATTGACCCTCCATCTCAGGAAGAAGACCCACATATATCTCTCCATGCTTTAGTCGGAATCACCACCCCCCAAACAATGCGGGTCAAGGGTTACTTCAAGAAGCTCCCTCTTACCATAATCATTGATTCTGGTAGCACTCATAACTTCATTGACCCTCGGATCGCCAAATAGGTTGATTGTTTATCCATCCTTGCTCCAACTTTGAAGTCATGGTTGCCAATGGGGGCACCTTACCGTGCAAGGGGAAGTGTCACAATGTGTGTATCTCTATGGAATATTATAACTTGCGTTCTGACATGTTTGCCTTGGCCTTAGGTGGATGTGACGTGGTTTTGGGTGTTCAATGGTTATGCACACTTGGACCCATCTTATGGGATTTTGTTGAACTTTGGATGCAATTTTCAATCAATGGGAAAAAACACAAATTTACAGGCTTACAACTAAGGTCTCTCCGCATCATCAGTTCACATCGCCTGGAAAAACTCCTTAAAGAAGAATTCACATGGTGTCATTGCTCAGCTCCATTCCATTCAGATGCACCCATCAATGGTCTCCACTACTCCCTTGGATCTCCAACCAATTTTGGATAGATATGTCGGTGCATTTGTTGAACCAGTGGGATTGCCTCTTTCACGAGACCTTTCCAGTAAGAATTTAGCAGCCTCTACATCGGCGAAGGAAATGATGGCTATTTTGCATGCAGTACAAACGTGGCAGCCATACCTATTAGGAAATTCTTTCTGCATCAAGACTGCTCACAAGAGTCTGCAATATTTCCTGGAACAACGGGTCTCCTCACCCGCACAACTGAAATGGATTTTCCAACTCCTGGGTTATGCCAATGAGATCACTTACATGAAGGGTCAAGACAATTTGGTGGCAGATGCTCCTTATCGCAAAATTGATGCCCCAGTTTCTCTTTTAGCTATTGCTCTGCTTGTTCCAAATTGGTTGCAATCTGTTCAACAAGGCTATGTCTTCTCTGAACTCCATGCATCTCCATTGGCCAATCACTCCAGGTTCCTCCGAACGTATGAGCAGGCACAACATACCTTCTTTTGGCAGGGAATGAAAAGGACAATTCAACAGATGGCGGCTGAATATGATACCTTCCATCTCCTTCCAGGATTGCTCGAACCCATACCCATCCTTCCACATATCTGGATAGATATGTCTCTGGAATTCATTGAAGGGCTCCCTAAATCTAGAGGGAAGGCTGGGATTACCAATAAATGTTTGGAAACTTATCTCCATTGCTTCAACTCCGAAAACCAACCTCCGTGGGCAAAGTGGCTCCCTCTCGTTGAATGGCGGTACCCTACTGCATCTAAAATTACTCCATATGAAGCAATCTATGGTCGGGCACCGCCATTTCTTCTTCCATACACCCTCAAGAGTGCACCAATTCAGGAAATTGACACGGTTCTTCGAAACCGTGATCAGATTCTTCGCATTTTGCAGCACACTCTTCAGATGGCCAGAATTTGAATGAAACAACAAGCCGATCAGCACTATTCTGAGCGCACTTTTCAAGCAGTTGATATGGTTTTTCTTTTTCTACAGCCTTCCAAGTAATCCTTCCTGACACTCAAGGGTGTCCGCTTATCTCTCTCTCTATCATAGAGGTATTCATTCAGTGGCACGACATGCAACCAGAGGCTACTACATGGGCACCACTCCTTCATATTCAGCATCAATTTCCACATATAAAGCTTTGAGGACAAAGCTTTTTCTAAGGGAGAGGGGATGTTAGGAACCCATGTCTTTACTTTGTTAGTATATTGTTGTTGGATGCATATGCTTTGGAAGACGTCCCGTATTATTTGTTTATCCATAGTTTGTGTTATTGTTGTTGGGCACATATGCTTTGTAAGTCGCCTATAGTATTTGTTGACCCATAGTTTGTATTGGCCCATGGTTTTGACCCATAGTATTAGCACCTAGACTTAGTATATAAGTGTGCGTTAAGGCCAATAAAGGCACGGTGAAGTTATTTTTATTGAGCTTGCTCAAAGGAGGTTTCCCCCTCAAAGTGGCTTGTGATCAATAAAGTCATTCTGAGTTCTGTTATTACTGCTATCTCGTGTATTTTCATTAATTAATTGTTACAGGTTCCTCACACAATACCATGGAACATATAATACTACGGGACGACTTAAAAAGTAATGCTTCCAATACTATGGGCTAATACAAACTATGGATCAACATATAATACTACGGGACAACTTACAAAGTATATGCGTCCAACAACAATATACTAACAAAGTAAAGAGAAGGGTTGGCATGGGTTCCTAACATGGGGAGACCAAGGGAATAAAAGGAGAGCAACAGTTCTTCATTAGAGGAGCCCCATGGTTCTTCTGATGGAAACATACTAAGGTTTTTCAGAAAAGGATCCAAGAAAAAGCAGCGCAAGCAAGAAGAGAAGACCATAATCCTTACTAATGAGGGTTGTGTACATGAAGATACCTCCACCTGTGTTGTTGATGGTCATCTAGAGATACACTCCACTCTAGACATGGATGAAAGAGTAACTATTGATGGTTGCTCTAGTACCTGTGGAGCATCTACTGATATATTCTCAAGTTCCTGCGAGTCACCTACTGATGGGTGTCATAGTCATCAGGAGGTATCTACTAATGGATTCCTTAGTTCATGTGAAGCATATATTGATGGATGCTTGAGTGAAGTACCTACTGAAGGGTGCTCACATATTTATGTCGGTGACATAGAGATCACATTTGGAGATTTTGTTGCACATACCAGTACCATTGAGCCTGAAGATCATATTTGTGCAGCAAAAACTAGACTAGGGATCAATTTCACCTTCACCACTTGAGCTTCATGAAGTTAATCCAATGAAGATTGAATATGGGGAGGTTCACTCTCACAAACCATCCTTCCTTGTAGGGTCATTGAAGATGAACACATTGAATATCAAAGAGACCCTTGAAATTCTCCATGGCACTGATGCTTTAGTGTAAAACTTTTATTAGTGGTTGGAGGCGCCACCTTCCATTGAGAACATGGAGGAGTTTCAGAAGGCAATGTCTACACTCAAAGTTAATTTTTCACATTTGCTTTCTGATAGAGATCAGTTAATTGAGCTTGTAGAGTTGTACTGTCACATACCCACCCATCATACCAGCATGGGAGAGAACATGACAGTAAATCCGGACATCTAGCCCCATACAAACATTCATATAAAATGAATGTGGACATATGAAAATGCATAAATATTTGAAAACACAGCAGAATTAAATTCTATTACACATCCATCATACATTCAAGATATTAATGTCATTCATCAATTAAACCAATACAAAATTAGCACATGAGAGTACTTATCTTAAAACAAAGTAGTCCCTGAGCAACCAGCTATGCATCTGCAACGTTCCACCCAACCATAGGTCAGTTGTGCTTATCAATCTCTTGATACAACTGCCACACCCGAGCTGGGCATTATTTCTACAAGGAAGAAGTGAACAGCAGACTCACACATAGCCAAAATACACCAAAATCAGCCAAGCCAATCAGCAATTGGGTTTATCAGGCTGCTAGGAGATGGAAAAGGAAGAATTGCTAAGCTAGTGAGCTCAACCACAGAGCTATGGGTACCCCTACAAGATCTATCCAGCTTGGTTCCCCACAATTCCTACACACCTGATTCAAGGAAGTATTCCCTTCACTACTACACAGTCCCTCAGGCCATACCTTCCAATTCAGTGTTGTTCAAGGTGTGCATAGAAGAGTAGCCAGCTCTTTTGATCTTCTTGAGAGGTTATTTTCTCCACTAGGTTTATCAAGCCAATTTTGTCCACTACCACTCCAAATTCCTTGCTCACAGGTTCAAAGCAAAACAGGGATGCACATAACAGTAAAAATATAAGTGCTAGGCATGTAGAAAAACGTTTTTACAGTGGGATGCCCGAAATGGGGTTTCTACCAATTTCCAGAAAATCATGGGTAGCCAAAATGAAATGGGAGAAGGGGAAAACAACCCTGGGAAAGCAAATCGTTTTCAAAAAAACGTTTATGGCAATTCAAGGGAAAAAAACGGCCTCCATAAACCCCAAAATCGTGGCTCCCTTCCTCCCAGCCATTGTGCAATACAAAAACGAGTTCCCAGGCATGGAAAATGCAGGAAAAATGGTGAAAAACGTGATGGAGAAAGTCCATCTAACTCAGGCTGCATGAGAGGGCAAAGGCCATGGGTGAAAGATGGCTTTGGGCACCATTTCGTGGGTTTTTTCTTGCCCCGGAAGCAAAAATACGAATTCCCAAGTTGATGGCTTGCCCATGCACAAAATTGGCTGCCATACCTCTCCACTCCCAAGGCATTAACTGCCTCAACCAACTCTTGGAAGAATTTAATGATTGGGTGCATAATCCAAAATGGGTAGTTGAGAGTTTATGGGTTTTCTCATTGACACATGGGTTAGCACCATTGGCTCAAGGGTTTGAATAATTTTCCTCCCTATTCCTTATAAAAATCATGCCCCCATCTCTTTGTTGCATTGCATAGATAGTTGTGGGTATTTCATTAAAATTCGTATTTACATGATGTCTTAATTTACATTGTGCCTGTCTAGCATAAGAACCATATGCATCGATTTTAATTTTTGATACATAAAACGATAAATCAATGGCGGGGCCTTGGCCTTGAGCTCCTCACCATGATTTAATAACGATATTTACATCATTTACAATTTTAATGCAATAGGGTCAAAATGGGGACATGACATGTACCATGAGGCATCTTTGAATGATGTAAACTAGATTGGAAATCTCACTCTTGAGTTGGATAAGCCTCATAGGATGTTGGAACATGAGGCCAATTCTGATTTGTATGTGCTTGAGGAGGCCAAAACCCCATTTGATGAAGACCAAGCACATCCTTCCTTCTAGAGAGAAACTGAGCTACTTTATGGAGAAAGCCACGCCTCCATAGAAGAGTCATAAGATATCCTTGTTGATGGATCATCCCCTGAGAATGATGTTCATGTATCCACATTCTTGATGTATATGTCTTGCAGAGAATTGGTTCATCCTTCTTCATCCTACACTTCTTCTCCTGTTACATAATTTGAGGGTGAAAATTGGGTGAAAGGATTCTTTTTGTTGGTGCCACATGAGGAGTATGAGACTCCCACCCTTATTGATGATGATTGTATAGTCAAGCCACATGGTTTGACAAGTGCACCACCTTCTTTTTAGCAGCATAGATATTCATTGACACATCTTGATACTTTCTCCGTGTGTTAACACCCAAAATTTGTTCACTAGCTCATCTCCCTAGTCACATAACCCATTTGTCTACTTTTCTACCATTTTGGCCTCCAAAACCTTAAAACAAATCCCAAATTGCTTCCAAAAAGGCAAAAAATCAATATTTCCCTCCTCAAATAAATAAAATTCCTCCAAAAATATCAAAAACCCTAAAAAGGGGTCCAAAATTCCCAAAAAATCAAATAAAAAGGGAAAATAATTTCAAAAAAGGAAAAAGGAGGGGAAAAAGAGGGAAAAAACCCTAAAACCATTTACCTAAACCACTTGGTGCCTAAAATAATGGGTCAATATTCCACCACCCTAAATAACTATAAAAAGGTGATGGAGGCCTCTTATTTTCCATCCATCCTTCACTCTAACCTGATGCTACCGAAATTCCTATTGAGCCCTAGCCATTCACTTTGAGCTTGAGCCCACCATTTTAATGGAGTTTTAGCCACCATTGATGCATTTGGAGAAGAAAAGGAACATTGGAGCACTAGTGCACAACTCTTGTACTGCTGCAAAGGCTCCAACAACCTCAACATTTGAGGTAAAATTTATGCAAACCCTAGTTTTCCCATTAATAAAAAATTGTAAATCTTTTATACTGTGTTCTCATGGATATTTACTATTTACTATTATAGCTTAGATTTGTTTTCATGCACATGTTAATGATTAGTCCTTTCACTGTTTTATATTTAGTTTTTACCTTTTACTGAACTGCTACTAAGGATTCCTTAATCCTTAGTAGGTCTTCTTTAGCACAAGCTATGGTGTAAACCCTAGCTACAGTTTTGGCGACTCCACTAGTTTGAATCTTTGGTAAGTTTTTAGATTGCATTTTCCATTATTGTTTGTTTTTTACAGGTCTGGTTCACCCTTGAACCCCAATACTCGAAGACCCTGGCCCCTGTTGTCTCTGTGAGCCCCTAACCTTCTTTTTTTTCATTTCAGACGACACCTTTCGAGGTCATTTTTGGCATCGCGAGGCACGGGTTCCATCCCGACATTCACGTCCCAGAGCTCGGCTTTCGACCCGCTCACCGCGCCCCGCAGCGCATCCCTCGACCCACTCACCACGCCCCGCAGCGCATCCCTCGACCAGCTCACCGTTCCCTATAGTGCATCCCTCGACCAGCCCACCGCACCCCCCAGCGCAACCTTCAGCCAGCCCACCGCACTCTGCAATGCAATCTTTGGCCATCCCACTGCACCCCAGAGCGCTGCCTTCGGCCAGCCCTCTGTTCCCCAAGCCGCTGGTTTCAGCTCGACAGCCGCTCCCCAGGCCATCATTTTCAACCCGAAAGTTGCACCCCAAGCCGTCGGTTTCGACCCGACAGCCGCGTCCCAGGATGCAGGTTCCTGCCTTACAGCCACGCCCTATTTCCCTATCCCTGGCAGCCATTTTTTTCCCAACTTTTGCTGCAGTTTCTCGTACCCTGCAGCTAGTTTCCCTGTTTTTCCTGCCCTAACAACCACTTGTTTTCCTTGCATCCCCATTTGCCAGTTGTATTTTTCTGTTATCTGCTTGTTGTACCATTTCAAAAAAAAAAAATCAGCATTTACATTTCAGCAAGTTTATCAAAGTTTTCATAGCAGTTAATACTTGTATTTACATTTCTAGTTAGTTCATTGCCATGGCTTGGAATTTGTTGGGTACATAACATCTTCTGCACACACGTTGTCACCTTATCTCAAGTGAGACCTAAAATTTACTTAACTCAACCAACCTTTAACCCCATTTGGGGAACACAAAATAAATTTGTAGTTAGGTAGGACACTGGGGATAAGAATCCAAATAACACCCCTTTGTCACTTACACTTGAGACATAGTAGTTGACCATTAGGGTACCAAAATCCCCTACTACTTGTTGGCACGGTTAACAACCGATTTTTTGGAAAAGGCCTCTCCCTTAGGAGGGTAAGTCGTGAGACTGGTTCCGGAGGACTATGTGGACTATCGCTCTCCACTTAGTTCTGAAGGACACCTACTGGTTGTCCTCGTTGCACTTCCATACCAGGGGTGTAGCGACCAAAGGACTGACACGGCGATTACTTTTTCTGGACGTGTCATGAACAGGGTAGCCTAGTTTCCATTCTCCTAGGGCTCTTTTACCCGGGATCCCTCTCGGTAGAGGGATATCCCCCACCTACTTGGTTCTCCATTTCATATCATCTGACTGCGGATTTCATCACCCTGTAGAGGATACAATTTGTGTGAGCTTCCAGATCTTCTAGTTAGGTGTTTGCATGCTCCTATACCACCATTAGATTAGCAAGTCTACCTCTTTTTCGTTTTTAGGAACCCTGCTTGTTTGTATTCTGACCACTTTTTCTTGTCGCTCTGCTTGTTGTAGCACAGCTCTTACAGCAAGTGTTTTGAGCTTGTTGTTAGCCTGAGTGCCATAATTTTTGCGCTCTCCTTTTGCACACACATTTTCATTGGTATTTTTGAGCTTTTCACTCGCCACAACCCATCCATTTTACTCTCGTTGTCACCATTGAGTCTCTGAGACATTCTCGGTGCCTACGGGGCCAGTCCCTGCAGCATGGTTCACTTGACACCACTCGTCACAGGCGTCGAGCCTCGTCACCAGATCCTAACGCCCCTTATTTTACATCTGATTTCGAATAAAAAATACCCACATTCACATCTCTGTCTATCCCCATGGCTGGCGTTCCTTCCAATCCCTTTTTCGGAGGGGTCATTGATGGTGGATCCACCACTAACCTAGCTACCACTCCAGCTTCTATCCATTCCATACCCTCTATAGGACCTACACCTAGTATCCATGTCACCACGCCCATCCCTATGGTTAGTGGATTGGTTACAACTACAGTCCCATTGGTGACTAGTAGCATGCTTGGGGGCTCGAGCCCTTCCTACACAATTCCCCCACCCTTTTCTGGAGGTCCCACGATCCCCATCATGTATCATACCATTGATCCACACATTGGGGGAAGTGGCCCCACCATTGCCGCTACAACTAATACGTACGCCCCTGCAACCATGTCACATCCTTCTGCCAGTTTGTCATTCATGGCTACCCTCAACCTCCCTGATTTGGCCATAGTGACCAACGACCCTATTCGACATGACCCCACTTGACCTCACATGCCTAGCAAACTCCCTTCGGACATCCCTAAGTTTGAAGGGAAGGCGAGTGAGGACCCCCAAAACCACATCGTGTCCTTCCATTTATGGTGTTCCTCCAACTCCATAGTGTACAAATCCATTCGCCTTCACCTTTTACAATGAACCCTCACTGGCTCTGCAGCCAAGTGGTACATCGAACAACCTCCTAGGACCCACTCCACCTTCACATCCCTCGCTTCGACATTCCTGTAGTTATTTCAGTTACCAATCCATTATGACGTTAGTGTAGAGATCCTATTGTCTTGCAGACAGAACACTGTTGACTCAAACCCAGTCGACAGGGGTTCCACTCACTATCGATACATACCGCAGTCTCCCTGGCCACTGGCCCGGACAGGTTTTATCCCACCCAGCAACACCTACGGAGCAAATGAGGTCTCACCCGAGGCATCCAGGAAGGGCAGACGGAACCATGTTTCTGCCGAATGAAGGAGGATGGTTGCGGTTGTAATACTTAAACTTATTGCTACACTAGGACAGAGATCTTTAAGCATTGAGCATAGTATTAAAGCAATATTCAACCCAAACATTCATCATTGCAAAAACAGTAATTGTAAAGCAAATATCGCATCAAAGAAGCATGACATTATTTGTATAGTGCAACATCGCATTACCATAACTGAACAGATTGAACACAGAGATTGTACCAAAATAGCTTCATCATATTATCATTGTCAACCCAGATACAATGTCTCTGCAAAAACTATATCTCCGCAATGACTCTTGGCATCAAAACATACCCGAAAATCATACAACCAACATCAGAGCTTCACCTTATTCTCCAGCAAATTGTGTTATTTTCAACACTTACAATTCTTATCTATATATAGGCTTCCGCCTTACAACTCTTTTCCACTTACTAACGACTTCCTAACTGACACTATGGACAATTGACCCAATCTCTAACTGACCTAGTCAAAAAACAACCAAAAACCCGCATTCTGTGGTATAACTGACTCAACAATACATAATATGTGGTCCAAATGACCCAAAACCTACAATCCACAGTACAATTGACCCACACATGCACAAAATCATCTTCCGTCGTTGCCTTTCACGCCATCTTCTTCCTTGTCGCAGCATCGGAAATGCTGCGATGCCATCTTACCAAACCGCCTGCCAACAAGCCCCCAACACAATCTTGTGGATCGCCCTCAAGCCACGTCAACTGGATACAGTGTACTCAGTCATTTTGACTTTGAAGTCCTCATACGGTTGTTCAACTGTCTGCACCACCTCCTTGGCTTCCATAGCTGCTGACTGACTTTCGACCACGTCTTCGACAGATGGGTGATCTGTAAGCTTTGCCACTACCTGCTGTCAACATTTCTGCACTGCCTGCAGAGCTTCACTAGCTTGCATCATGAATTTGCCGTCGTTGTCCTGGAACTCCTCTAACTGTGCCCTGCGCATCTTCTGTCACTCGTTTGCCTTGGCAACTCGTTTTTGCAAATCTTTGAGCTGGCGTAACCATCTTACCAAACCGCCTGCCAACAAACAAAACTACCCACATCACTTATCACATTCACGAGTGGTGTAAACGTCGAAGTTCATGCAAGATCAAGTTAGACGACCGCATCTTCCTGGAGTGGTTTTTGAAATCTATTATACCATTTATTTTCAAGGATGTGGCATTTGAACGTCCTCAATCCGAAGAAGAGGCCATCCTAAAAGCCCAGCAATTTGACCTCATCTATGCTTAATCTGGCTACCTATATTCCACTTTACCTGATGCTCCCTATGGTGACTCCTCCCGGAATGACGTGCCGGGGGAATCCCATGTTGTCGACGACATTATCGGACACGTTGTGTCACATAATCAACCTTATAGTGCTATGCCCCTACTAGCGGCCCTGACCTTTCGCGTGCCACAACCCATTCTGGAGCAATGACCTCATATGCTCCCATGGCCCAAGCCCCTCGCGTCCATGGACCTCCGTATCCACCGCATTGTTACAGTCATGCACCACCAGCTTACACCCCTCCAGCTGCACCTACTGCCTATTACCATCAACAAGCTACACCAGCACCTACACAACCTCAATCCCCTCTGGCTTACTATCCAACGCAGGCAGCACCTGCACAACCTCAAGCCCCTCCGGCTTACTATCAAACGCAGGCAGCACATGCACAACCTCAAGCCCCTCCATCTTACTATCCACTGCAGACAGCACCTGCACAACCCTAGGCCCCTCCCGCTTACTATCCACCGTAAGCAGCACCAGTGCCTTCACAACCACAGAATCCTCCTAACCCCCAAGGGCAAGTTTACGCCCAAAAAAATCAACAACAAAAACAGTCTGCCCATCGAAATCAATAAGGCCAACAAAACAGGGGAATATGATGTAACCGCGGGAACAACCAACCCCAAGATCAAGGAGGACAACCCACAAATCCCCCAGACAAAAAAAACAACGCCCCAGCCAATCAAAACCCTGATAAACCACTTCGTCAAGGGAAGAACCCCAATTTACGAACGAACCACCCATGTTCTATATGCGGGGTATACGGCCATTATACGCACACTTGTCCCCATTTGGAGTGAGCTCGCAACTTTGGACAGATGACGCCCAACGCCAAGGACATGCTGCACCGCGAGCACCACCTCATACACAACCCATGGTATTGCAGAACCCCTTACCCACACAAGGAGTAGTGAACACCCAACCATTGGCCCCCCTCAAGGGGCCTCACCACCACAACAGCAAATCACTTATTTTGCACCTTCTAGTCAACCCATGGACTTGGGTACCCATCACCTTCTCATGATGTCATCAGCTGACATCAATTTTCAAACACGTCGAAATCAGTATGGTTCCACCACTGAAACCATTCCCGCCGACAAGGCTACTAATGCTCTTCCCATTGATCAGTCGTTACGTATACCTGCAACACCGTGCGATGGGGCCCCTAAAGCTCCCCGCTTCCCATTATGTCACATTAATAAAAACCCCAATGCACGCGTTGCCCCAATTATAATATCGTGGATGACTTAGCCCAGTCCCCTGCTGCTATGTCAACCCTCGAGGTTTTAAAAACTTGTCATGTATAGTGCAAGACATTGTTATCCGCCATTGGTACGATAGACCCTTCCGACTCATAGATGATGGCATTCGATTTGGACCAATCTGAGCCACGCATGCCTTCCACACTAGCATTCCAAGTTTTGGTGTCCATTCGGAATCTTGTTATCCATCGATGCATCATCGATGAGGGTGCCTCCACATGCGTTATTTCTGCATTCATGTGGCAGAAGCTCAGATCCCCTACACTACATCCATCCACGACTACCTTACGAGCTTACAATGGCCGCTCAGCTCAACCCCAAGGCCTCTTGGCCAACGTTTCAGTCCAATTAGCTGGTAAAAATATCCTTATTGGCATCGAGGTCATCAACGCACACCTTGATTATAACCTCCTGCTTGGACGCAGTTACATGTACGCCATGAAGGTTGTTCATTCATCTGTATTCCGCATTATGATGTTCCCCCACGAGGGACAGGTTGTTAAGATCGATCAACTCACATATTACGACCCAAATGCCCCCGCTGCACCAGAAAATGTTCTCCACATGGTTGAACAACCTGTTTTTGGTGCACCCACCTCTTTGGTTTCCACCGTTGGACCTGGAATTTACTCGAAGACTCCCATGACCTCTATTTTTCGGTCCATTCCCCCCCCACTAGCAGTAGATATATATGTTTTGTGCACCATCTCGTCCAAACAAACGGTGCCTAACACACAACCCCCTTTGCTGCCGCAACCACCTTCGATACCGAGTCATGTTGGATAAAAACCTATCCATATTATCTCGTTCTCGTTCCAACCTTCAGGAGTAGTAAGTGCCCCAATTATGGCTATGTTGAATCTCCCCTCATTAACACTAGGACTTCCCGTATGGTACCTACCTACTCCTACTCCTCCCCCGACGCCACATGTCATTCTCCAACCAATCCAACCAATTCACACCACTAACCGTCCACCTCCTGGTGTGGCGAACACATCTACATCCAACCCTGCCCCTCCACCACCCAAAACCACTGGGGGCAGAGGCCCGCAAACTTACATTGCCCCACCGGAAATGACACCCGTGAAACCTCCCCCTCCATTCCAGGCACCCCCTAAGTGCTCTTTATGTGATGACTTGGGCCATGCTACCCATAATTGTCCACAATTGCCAAACCTTCAAGAGAAGATGAAAACATTGGACGATGATCCGAATATTCCAATTGTCGAACTGGATTCCGCCCCTAAACAGTGCATGTAATGTCCCCATTTTGACCCCCTTTGTATTAAATCGTAAATGATGTAAATATTGTAATTTAATCATGGTGCGGAGCTCAAGGCCAAGGCCCCACCATTGATTTAGTGTTTCATGTATCGGCAATTAAAAATAGATGCCTATGGTTCTTGTGCTAGATAGGCACAATGTAAATAAGACATCATGTAAATACGAATTTTAATGAAAATACCCACAACTAGCTATGCAATGCAACAAAGAGATGGGGGCATGATTCTACAAGGAATAGGGAGGGGAAATTATTCAAACCCTTGAGCCAATGGTGTTAATCCATGTGTCAATAAGAAAACCCATGAACCACCAACTACCCATTTTTCGTTAGGGACCCAATCATTTAATTCTTCCAAGAGTTGGTTGAGGCAGTTAATGCCTTGGGAATGAAGAGGTATGGCAGCCAATTTCGTGCATGGGCAAGCCATCAACCTGGGAAATCGTATTTTGTCTCCTTGGGCAAGAAAACACCCACGAAATGGTGCCCAAAGCCATTCGGAACCCACAGTCTTTCCTCTCTCACGCAGTCTGCACTACTGGGTCTTTCCCCATCACGTTTTTCACCATTTTTCCTACATTTTCCATGCTTGGGAGCTCGTTTTTGCATATACAGTAGCTGGGAGAGAAGGGCCACGATTTGGGACTGTTACGGAGGTCGTTTTTTCCCCAGAAGGTCCATGGACGTTTTTCTAAAAATGGATTTGGCTTCCCAGGGTTGTTCCCCATCTTCCAGTTTCGTTTTTGGGTTTCCCACGTTTTTCTGAAGACTAATGAAAACCCCATCTTTGGGCATCTCACTGTAAAAACGTTTCTTCATGCCCAGCACTTATACTTCTGCTGTTATATGCATCCCTGTTTTGGTTTGAACCTGTGAGCAAAAGACTTGGACTGGTAGTGGACAGAATTGGCTTGATAAACCTAGTGGAGGGAGTAACCTCTCAAGAAGATCAAGAGGGCTTTGGCTACTTTTCTATGCACACCCTGAGAGCACTAGAAAGGAAGATATGGCTTGAGGGACTGTGTGGTAGTGAAGAGAATACTTCCTTGTGTTGGGTGTGTAGGCATTGTGAGTGCCAAGCTGAATAGATCTGGGAGGGGTATCCTTAGCTCACTAGCTTAGCAATTCTTCCTTTCCATTTCCTAGCAGCCTGATAAACCCAATTGTAGATTGGCTTGGCTCATCTTGGTGTATGTTTGGCTATGTGTGAGTCTGTTGTTCCCTGATTCCTTGTAGAGATCATGCCCAACTCGGGGGTGGCAGTGTGTTGAGATATTGATGAGCACAACTGGTCTATGGTTGGGTGGAACGTTGCAGTTGCATAGCCAGTTGCTTGGGACTACTTTATTATAAGATAAGTATTCTCCTGTGTTAACTTGCAATTATTTATTTGATGAATATCTTGAATGAATGACAGATGTGTTATTGAAATTAATTCCACTGTGTTTTCTTATAATTATACACTTCCATATGTCTTTTTATATTATGTGAATGCTTATTTAATAAGTACATGGGGCTATATGCCCGGATTTAGTGTCACGATCCTCTCTATCATGCTAGTATGATAGGAGGGGATGTTACAGTGCAACAAATCACTGCGCACCAACCATTCCTATGCCATATGCGAAGTCTACAGTCATTACTCCCATCATTTCCCAGATCTACCTGAGTACATATTGGTTCTCCACGAGTTGAATCAGTCTTCGTTAGAGTCGTCCATCACCACTATCGAGGAGATTCATCCTCCTAAATCCTCCTCCTCGGGAGAAATTAACACTATTTACATGATTTCCACGGAGAGTGAACCCATTTCGTCTCTATCATCTAGCCTCACCTCTACCAACTTCTTAACACAGTGTTTTCGTAGCGACGAAGAAATCCTCGAAGCACTTACCGCACCCGACTACCCTTGGGATGATATGCACCATCGATCCTACTTCATCCCTGAAGCGTCTATCAC
The DNA here is from genome assembly GCA_027924585.1 of Larix kaempferi. Taxonomy (NCBI): domain Eukaryota; kingdom Viridiplantae; phylum Streptophyta; class Pinopsida; order Pinales; family Pinaceae; genus Larix; species Larix kaempferi. Next base: position 22,250,983 of record BSBM01000094.1, on the reverse strand, counting down.
TACTGCGGTCAATCAATTTTCATTCGAGACAAAGGACTTCCTCCCAGATAAAGTGGACTTGTTTAAGAATCCCATCCCAGCCCCCGATGCCTTCGAGGAAGGTAACATGGACAACATTTCACCTACCATACAGGTTCACATTTCCACTACACCCGATGCACCTGAACTCATCACATTAGGCGCTTCTTGTACTAAAACTGAGATTCATGCCTATAAGAGTACTTTCCAAGAGTTTCAAGATGTCTTTGCTTGGTCCTATACCGATATTCCCGGCCTTGACCCCGCCATCATCGAACACCATATCGATACTTGGCCGGAGGTCCCACACATTCGCCAGAAACAACGACCCATCCACCCATCCAAGCTCCTCGTTGTCAAATTCAAGATTGAGAAACTACGTAAATCTGGGTTCATCTATCCCGTTGTTTACACAACCTGGGTTTCCAACCCGGTTCCCGTTAACAAAAAATAGGGCACCATTCGCGTATGTACTGATTTTCGCGATCTAAACCGATCTTGTCCCAAAGGCAACTTCCCCACACCTTTCATTGACCAACTTATTGATGCGTGTGCGGGACATGAGATACTATCCTTCATGGACGGTTTCTCTAGATATAATCAAATTCAAATTCGCAAGGAAGATCAATACAAGACTTCTTTCACTACCCCATGGGGCACCTTTGCCTATCGCGTCATGCCTTTCGGTCTTAAAAATGTTGGTGCCACGTTCTAGCAGGCGATGACATATTGCTTTCATAATTTAGCTCATATCATTCTAGTCTACCTAGATGACCTCACGGCTCGCTCCAAGAAACGATATAACCATTTAAACGACCTCTGAAAAGTTTTTTTGCGTTGTCGCAAGTATAGAATTTGCTTGAACCCCCTAAAGTGTGTATTTTGCGTTCTTGTACGCCGGTTGTTGGGTTTTATCGTTTCCCCAAAAGGAATTGTCTTAGACCCATTGGAGGTTCAAGCCATCCTTGACCTCCCATCCCCGCGCACATTACGCCAATTACAGAGTCTTCAAGGGAAAGCCAACTTTCTCCGTCGCTTCATCCCGGACTATATTACGACAGTTCATGGTTTCCTTCACTTGCTTCATACCTACATCCCTTTTGTTTGGGATGAACAAGCGCAAGTGGCTTTTGGCGCCCTCAAAGAATCCTTGACTAACTCCCCGTTGATTTCACCTCCTGATTTCTCAAAGGATTTTATCCTTTACATTTCGGCATCTGATTATGTCGTTTTGGGGGTGCTCGTTCAAGAAGATAGTGCATGACAAGAACACGTCATCTATTATGCGAGCCGGACTTTATCTGGCCCATAACTAGGTTAGCCCCATGAGGAGAAGTTGGCCCTTGCCGTCGTCTTCTCATTCCAAAAGGTTTGTCACTATATCTTATTAAGTTGAACTACATTTGTGGCAAACTCCAACCCCATGGTTTACCTCTTGAGTCATCGCCTTCTTTAAGGCCGTGTGGAAAAATGGGTCATCATACTTCAAGAGTACGACCCCATGTCCACTACACCCAAGAGTACCAAATCCCTCACATTGGCACAACTCATGAAGGACTTATCATCCTCATCTACGTCACCACCAATCAATACCATCCTACCTAACGACCACTTGTTTATCATTTCGTCGGATGACCCCTAGTACGGCGACATCCTAGTGTACCTACGCACACATAAGTTATGATCCAATATCGGCCGCGATGATCGTCATCGCATACGCCACCATGCCTCACGTTATCTCCTCCTTGGAAATGTCCTGTACCGACGCGGTGTTGACGCCATCTTATGTTGATTCCTCACTCGAGATGAGGCTGAATAAGTTCTCAACGATTGTCATAGCGGAGCCTACGGCGGACATTTTTCCGGGATGGCCACCGCTCAAAAGGTTATCCATGCTGGATATTTTTGGCCCACCCTATTTATTGATTTCATCACAACAGTCAAACATTGTCGAAATTGCCAGCTCTTTTCCCCCAAGGAGAGGATCCCTCTCGCCCCCCTCTATCCAGTTATCACTGTCGGTCCTTTCTATAAATGGGCAATTGATTTTATGGAGTGTAACCCCCCCTTGGCGAACGTCCATAATACATCATTGTGGTTGTCGACTATTTCACCAAATGGGTCGAGGCCATGCTTACTTTTAACTGCAAAGCTGACACTACAGTCTGTTTCTTTATTAACCACGTCATCACTTGGTTCGAGGTACCAAAGCAACTCATCTCTGACCATGGAAAACATTTTGAGGACTCCGTCTGGAAGGAGTTGTCGACTTTTCTCAAATTTGAACACCACTACTCCTCCGCCTATTACCCTCAAGGGAACGGCCAAGTAGAGGCTATTAATAAAATTTTGAAGACCATCCTTCAATGCATTGTGGACCACCACAAGTCTAATTGGCACATATGCTATTTCCTGCACTTTGCGCTTACCGTACGTCCACTAAGACCGCCACCGGTTTTACCCCTTTTCATTTAGTCCATGGTGTCGAGTCTGTACTTCCCAACGAATTTCAAATCCCCCATTACATATTGTTGTTGAACTCCTCCTGGACACCTCACCGCTTGAACAATGCTTAATCCTTTTGGAGCAATCGAATGAAAATTGCCGCACATCCCTCCAAACCATTGAGGCCACAAAGAACTGCTCCAAAGACGGCTATGATAAACACGTCCACCCACGTAATTTTTGAGAAGGAGATTTAGTCCTTGTTTATGACCAAGCACATGAGAAGACTGGGAAAGGAAAGTTTGAGTCCATGTGGCAAGGCCCATACATCATTCATACCCACTTAGGACATGGGGCATATATCCTCATCGATTCCGAAGGAAACCCCTTGCGCAACCCCCGTAATGGTTTGTATCTCAAACGCTTTTACCCTTAGCACTTTTTGGACCCACTAGTCCATGTTGTATAGTTTCATTTCTTCTTCTTTTTTTATTTTTTTGTTTTTTTTTAGTTTTGCATCAATAACCTTACACGTTGCTTCCCTGCATGACCACAGATGGATCCTATTCCACCATACCATGTCGGTTTCGCCGACGGTGCAAGTCCCTGGTCTCCAAACCTCACCTCCACAACTTGGGTATTATATTCCCCCTCACATGAGTTGATCCACCTCAACGGAGTGTGTATAGGCACTGCTACCAATAACCAGGATGAGTACAATGCTGTGACCGGTCTCCTGACTGCTGCCCTCCATATGGGTATAAGTCACCTTCATGTGTTTCTCGACTCCCAGCTTCTTGTCTCCCAACTCGACAACTTTTACCAGGAACGGGATCCTTTCCTTTTTAGAAAGTTCCTACACACTAAACAAATGATCCGACAGTTTCAATCCATTTCATTCACTCATGTCCCAAGAAGTCAAAACAGTGTAGCAGACCAAATGGATAACAATATTCTAGACTAGCACATAAATCACAACATGTAGGAAGTAAACCATAAACATACATCATCATCTCATTCACATGCATCTACCCATCATATAGGCATACATAAACATCATCCGAATCTGTCTCAGCATCCTCATCACCATACTAGGGAAGATCCCCCCATGCCATGGCTCTCACCATCTCAGCCACCATCACAATCCACCTCATGATAGGCCTTCACTCCCATGGAGCATCATAGCAGACATCGATCAGGTCTTGGTCTAAGTTTTGCCAGTCGTCTTCCACCATCCCATCTAGAAGACGATCAATCCCGACCTACAAAGTATCCAAAGTCTCCGAACTACTCTGTCGTTGACCCTGTCCACATCCAGGGGAGTATACTCTCTCTACGCGCCCCCTCTGGGACCAGTATCTTCTCGGAGGCTGCAGCCCCGCATCTGCACAAGAAACAACAGATCATCAATGTCATAAAATCCTCTAGCTATCATATAAGATATCGAGTAGATATAACATGATACTACAAACAAAACAAAACAAAACAAATACATACCATCTGGTCCCCATGCCTGACCAGCGGGTTGCGGCAGCTCTGGATCTCCTCTACAATCCATCCTGTAGTACGGGTAGTCATCAATCACCACCAGTAGCTGCATCCACTGAGTGAACAACTCCTTAGTGAAGAACTGCCCCACAATCCCTCCACCCCTGCGAGTCATCATCTCGCCCCAGCGCCGCATCCGTGGCTCCGTAGGCCCTCCGTCATGCACTGTTGTATGTGGTCGCAGCGTCGGCACCCGCTCAAAGAAAAATGAGCAGAGGAACAAGGGAAAAGAAAACTCCCCTCCCATACGACTCACCTTGTTCAGCTCATGCTGAACAACTACCAAGTACATCTGGCCCCAGCCATAATAAGTACCAGGCAAAACCCGCTCCACTAGCTCCATTTGTCCCCTTGAGACCCGACGAGGGGCGTGCGACCCCAGTATGTACACCACAAGCGATGCAATCGATCGAGTCTCCACACTCTCAATGTCACAGATCAATAGAGCATTGTCATGCACATGAGATGTCTCATAACAATGTCTCTCAAGTAAATCCTCCATAGATACATCCCCGGGCCTCCTCAAGAGAGTATCCGCAATCATTCCCAGTCGGGGCAGCCCAGTCAAAAAGTACACATCTATGAGCGTGATCTCTAGCCGCTCACCCTGTATCATGAAGGCCTCAGTGTCTACATCCCAAACCCCAACCAACTTGTTCAACAACAATCTAGCCGAGCGCACCAGAGGAACTTGTGCGAACTTTAGTAGTCCACAGCAAGCCAATCCCTCCTGCGCATCCTCATTATCCTGGATAGCATCTAGCAGCATGCTCCCCAGCTCCCGCTCTCTCCATGTAACTCTTGGCATCCTACTAGTAAAACCAACAAAACCCATCAAGATCATATCAACCCTACCCTTCTCTCCTCCAAATCGGTGTACCCGCACTTAGACAAAATAGCGCGCTTCACGATGCACCTTTTTGCCTCATAGGTACGCTCTTGAGCACGTTTTCCTCCTCAAAAATTGTGCACCTGTGGGGCCCACAATCGCATTCCAAAGCACGCTTTCCTCCGAAAAAACCGCGCTTCGGAGTGTGGCTGTAGGGCCTGCAGTCGTGCTTGGCAAGCACAGATATCAAGCCCAGAGCCACACTCGAAAGCACGGTTTTTCCCTCGAAACATAATCTCTGGCACAATGGTGACCAAGCCGAGCTTGGTACTCCTCCCCAGAGGACCAAATCCCCCCAAAAATGCATCATAAACCACCACAAGACTTACCTGCAAGTCGCAGAACTCAATTCCACTGGTCGGATTGAGAGAAATCCAAATTTTCTCTTCTGGGCCCCTACACCCTTCTCCCAATTTGCACAATGACAATGACACGTGTCATGAGGGTCCATTTGTTATTTATAGCCATTTTGACCCCAATCTTGTTTTGACCATTCCAGAGCCATATGACCTCCGTTTTTCTCACCGTCTGCACCACCGGATTCATATTTTCAAGCCTGTGATGATTCCTAAGATAATTTCTCGCTCTCACTAAAAACAAATTGGGCATTTTTTCCATGCCCCTCGTCACCTTGATTTACGTGCCACACTGGCCGCAATCATTTTTTGCCATTTTTTGCATCAGGGCCTATCCATGATCCCTTCGCTCCATCCATACTACAGTCATTGTGTTATTTTTCCACCATTCATCAACCCACAAGAAGACCCCATCGGTGTTCCCCCCTAGCCTTAATTCTTGGTTCTCATTATTGTTCCTTGATGGAACACTTCCTCCTTGCTTGGACATTTCTTTTTTTCGGTATACTTTTACCCCTTTTTCGGGCCGAGCAATTTCTTTATGAAAAAGGCACTTAGGGAGTTTCTATTAATCTCTTTTCTGACTCCTAAAATAATGAAAAGATTGACAAGTAATCTTGCTTCCTTTCATGCTCACTTAAAGTATCTGAAAGGGCGTCTATCTGGTATAAGTTTAACCCTTTTCCGGACCTTGTAGATTAATTACGAAAAAGGAATACTCTAGTCACATCGGCTAGAAGAGTTATCCATTGCACACTTTTATGCTTTTTCAGGCCTTGGAGACTAACACACGAAAAAGAACCCCCTTCAGAGTCCTCTTATCGCTTTCAGACTCCTCAAAATTGAAAGCACTCACGAGCATGAACTATCTCGGGCTCGTCCAAATCTACACGACAGTACCATTTTGAGCACACTACTATCTCTTATTCAAGCTCTTTAAACCATGAAGAAGGTCATAACAATGCCTCTCGGTGCCACGACAGATCATATCTAGTCCCCATATTATGGCAGCACCCCCAGTATGGTCGCCTTTGTTCATAATATTCTGCGATGTGTCACCCTTTGAGTCTCCTGATATCACTCATCAGTTTCCCCCTTGAGTCTCCCCCATTGCAGTCATAATTCCTGGTCCCTTACATTCTGATCCCCTTCCCCGAAGTCAGTTTCATATGTTTCCAGGTCAACCTTTCCCTCATACCCTGAACAAAGGAAGTTTGAGTCCCCCCCACTCTGCGACCCTTGTATCCCTCCCACAGTCTGTCAATATCACATCTTGTATTATCACCCCTTGGTTGTACACCTCGCGCTCCTATCAAGGAAACATCATTGCCTTGGTAGTTGTAGGTCTCCCTCTGTCGACACCAACCCATCTATTCCATAGGATAGACCCAGAGGTCCCTATGCCTTGGACTCATCACCATCAATGGTGAGTGCCTACGGACCATTTTGAGAGGAGTCCTTAGTGCCTCTTTGAATGGTGGCTTCTCACGTGCTTTCCGTCAACACCTTGATCGCACCGTTGAGATTCGTGCAAGGTATTGGTCCCTTCATTTATTGGTCGAAGACCCCGGATGTCCCCCGACTCTAGCAAATTGGTGAGTCTATGTGGAACCCCTCGGTTTTATGTTCCTGAGGATATCCGGGATGCGCTTGGAGACGGTATTCATAATCACCCTAGTTATATGCTTCCTTGAGTACCCAATAGAGATGCAGTTCAGTGTACCTTTGAGATTCTGACCCTCGTTCATTGAGTTCATCTAGTTGTTGGACACCTTCTGATCCAGCAGAGCATCAGTTGTTATGGTACCGCATTCAGTATGACCGCCATTGTATTCATGTATCAGTTCTTCAGATCATGAGTATGTCCCATATTTGTGTCCCCCCTGGACCATTATGATGTACATAGCAGTTCTCCATGTATTGTTCAGGTCCCCTTTTTGGGCCTCATTATTATTTGTATATCTTGATACGAGCATGGGTATACCTGCCTCGTCCATATATTGGGATTATTCATCATTTATTATTGAGGACATGTATGTTCACCTTGAGTCTTTGCAGTTTGTATGGAGCACGTGTTCTGATCTCCAACTAGTTTCTGATCTTCTCTGTCACAATGCTCATACCCCTGGAAAACGATAGAACTTATGATGTCTATCGACCATACGATGACCTCCTTCCCTCACACATCAGGGGGAAATCTATTAACACCCAAAAGTTGTTCACTGGCTCATCTCCCTGGTCACATAACCCACTTGTCTACTTTTCTACCATTTTGGCCTCCAAAACCTTAAAAAACCCCCAAATGGTTACCAAAAAGGCAAAAAAAACAATATTTCCCTCCTCAAATAAATAAAATTCCTCCAAAAATATCAAAAACCCTCAAAAGGGGTCTAAAATTCCCAAAAAATCAAATAAAAAGGGAAAATAATTTCAAAAAATGAAAAAGGAGGTAAAAAACCCTAAAACCATTTACCTAAACCACTTGGTGCCTAAAACCATTTACCTAAACCACTTGGTGCCTAAAACCATGGGTCAATATTCCACCACCCGAAATATCTATAAAAAGGTGATGGAGGCCCCCTATTTTCCATCCATCCTCCACTCTAACCTTATGTTGTCGAAATTCCTATTGAGCCCACCATGTTAATGGAGTTTTAGCCACCATTGATGCATTGGAGAAGAGAAGGGAACATTGGAGCACTAGTGCACAACTCCCGTACTGCTGCAAAGGCTCCAACAACCTCAACATTTGAGGTAAAATTTATGTAAACCCTGTTTGCCCATTAATAAAAAATTGTGAATCTTATTTACTGTGTTCTCATGGATATTTATTGTTTACTATTATAGCTTAGATTTGTTTTCATGCACATGTTAATGCTTAGTCCTTTCACTATTTTATATTTAGTTTTTATTGTTTACTGAACTGCTACTAAGGATTCCTTAATCCTTAGTAGGTTCTCTTTAGCACAAGCTAAGGTGAAAACCCTAGCTACACCATGCACAATAATGCATGGCACCAACACTTGAACCATTTGAGTGGAACCAAAGACAGTGAGTTGAGCTCTTCCTTTGGAGCACAATGTGCACTTGAGGAAGACACAAGATTCCCACTTGGACTTGATTGTATGAGTGTTTTTTCATCCATTGATGGTGTGAGTAAATACTTGATGGAGATGAGTTCCCTTACGAGTACAAATTTTGCTTGCATTCATAGAGATCCACAAGTCACATCATTTTATTTTTGTGAGTATTTGTATGATGCCTACATTATTTTTGGTTGGACATGGGATTTTCACCTATGTCACTTGGGTTGCAGCATGTTGAGTATCCATGGTGATATGCACATGATACATGATTTTTTGGGACTCTCTTTGATTCGGCCCTATTTTGAGGAGTTCTACATTTGGGTGGAAAGCCTCTCTTCATTCGACCTTGTATTCATTTTTCTGTATGGTTGAGGGATCTTAGTATCCTTCATGTTAGTTCATATTTCCTTATGATCATGGTGTTTGGAAGGATGCATGCTAGACAGTGGAACCCTGGAATTCCTTGGGATGTCAATATTCCACTTGGATATTTGCAGCTGAGGCAGTTGGATCCGGGCATTCTTTTTACTGATGTATTTTTTTGGATGGCATTCTCATTGATGGAAGTGAAACACAAGAAATGAGACCCTAGCATTGCTTATTTTGAGTTCATTTGCAACAAAATTTGGTTTGTTGTCTTTGTGGAGCAATCCAACCTTTATGTACATTATTCTCATGCATGGTGTATTTGGGGTTTTCATAAAACTCCTTGGATTTTATTGGCATATGTTTCACACCTTGCATTTTTTAGGATCATTTGAGATCCTGGCATCAATTGTACTTAGCACTCATGCTAAGTAAATGTTTGGATGGTGGAGCTATTCTTTGGGATCGTTCTCAAATTTTAGTTGGGGATTTGGAGATACAGTTGAGCACATTACAGTTGCAATCATGATCTTTCATGTGTTGAGACTCTTGGAAATCTTGATATGGAGGATGGATGGATAGTTGTTGTCTTCTTGTTGATGGATTGGTGGAGATGTTTCCCATGTCAGTTAGTTTTTGGGATGCATGCATTGGTGCATGTTTATGTTCACTTCCCTTCATTATATGATGAAGACCCATGATGAGATGCAGTTGTGGAAGTTGGTGGTGATTTGATTTGTGATCAAGTCATTACTTTGAGGCAATGCTTCATGAGCATGATGGGTAAAATTGCCTAAGGAAAATTATCTAAGGTTCCAAAGTTAAATATTATTGGATAATATTGGCCACGTGGAGAAAATAATATTCCCAATTTGAGTTATAGGAATAATTGATCATTGGGTATTTGCACAAGGAAAATTAAATAAAATACAAAATAATATTTATTTTAGCAATATTATGGGTCGAAGTTGAAGAATATTCCTAAATTCGAGTGGCATGAGGGGAAAATTAATATTTGAGGAATATTGGAGAAATTACTTGGCCAATTAAATCATTATTCAAGTCAAAAATAAATATTTATTGGTCTAAGTGGTTATTGAAGAAATTGGGCAATTAATGGCCTAATTGTGCAATAAGTGGGTCAAAGGGTGCCCAAGGAGTTGGTGGGATAAGATAAGGATGTGGACAAACTTGGGAAAACAAAATGTGGAGAAACTTGGTTGGAAAATTGAAGAAGTGGTAAAATATTAAATATTTCCAACTAGCAAATTGGTTGGGTTCCTTAAAAAGGGGAAATGTGGTATTAGGCAAATTACACCGCTTCTTAAGCATTTATAGCCATCACTTGGTAGATTTGGACCTTATCTAGATAGGTGTAGTCTAAATATTCTACGTTTTCAACCTATTCCGAGCATATTTTTAGTCTAATAATATTCGTATTCCGATTGGAAATCTTTAAAAAATCTTAGAATCACATATATTAGCTATGAAAATTGAATAATTTGGGTACCATGGGGGTATTTGAGGGTGTTGAATCTATTTATGGATTCAAAAATACAATTTAAACACGTATAAATTTGGATTTTACCCACAAAAAAATTACTAGATTCCGATCAAAACCCACCGTAAAGTCGAAAATGTAGAATAAATAGACTATTCCATTTAGATATCCAGAAAAGGAAATTTGAAATGGACCTTCCTAGTCAAAGTTATTTAAGAATAATGGTCCATATCATGTTCACACTGGCCCAATTAAAAGAGAAAAATGGTCAACTTGGTAAAAGGCAATTATCGTGGTGATTATGAGCCTGTTAATGTTCAAATTGATGGGGAAAATAGTGGTTTGAGATAAGGAGGTCAAAATTGGTTCAATATATACAGTATGGCGTAAGGAATAATACATGTTTTTTGGAATTGTTGATGTATTAACTGCTTTGCAGTGGAACACTTTGCTTTCTAGTCTTGGGCGATGCTCCCCTTGACATCAGTTGGGTTATGTGCCCCTTATGTACTTATGAGTAGCTGGTTGGATTCATCCATTTAGTGAAGTGGAGGGTGACATCCAGTTACTCTCACTGTTCTTCATCTACTACTGCTACTGCCCACTCCAGTATTGATGCTGGGGTAGTTTTTGCTACTGTATATACATGTTCCAGAGCCTCCTTCTAGCATTAGATGATCAATCTCTTGAGTTGTTGCACCCCCGTGTATTCATATATCTGTTCCACACATAAACAGGTGTTCATGGTGCCATATTTATGCACCCTTTTTTATGCAAGTGATTCCAGTGGAGCTTCAGTCAGCTATGGTGTCAATTCATTGAGCAGAGGGATTTTATGGTCCATTTCTATATTCTATTCTACTCTCTCTCATTATATGTTGTTATTGTTGCATCCATAGAAGCCACTCAATTGTACTTGGTCCATTCTGGCCATAGAATAATAATAAAGCTCCAGTTCTGCATATATTGTCTCTCTCTTCTGTGTATTATCTGTCTTGATGTGCCAATATTGACAAATCTTCAGTTTCATGCATATTTGAATTACGGTTGCGCCCCTCCTTAAAAAATCAATGTGTCCATCAATTAGCCAAAATAAAATTGAGCCACATATGTTCTCCTCTCCTTATTTGGTCCAGTTCATGCACCATTTGGAGCCATTTGGAAATTACCCTTCATTGGATCCTACATTTTGCACCCTTACCAAATCTTCCATTCCCAACTGTCGTAAAATATCATTCGGGTTAGTCACTTTTCGTGAATTTATGAGTTATGAAGCCCATTGCATTGTGCCTGGAACATCGTTTCCAGTGGGAAACACGTTTTTCTTCATCCAAAAAGGTTTCCGAATGAGAAAATTATGACCATTTTACCGAACCGGTGCATTTCTAGTCATAGTTACGGCCTTGCATTAGTTTTTACTGTTCAAAGCTTCCATTCACGGCCCTTGAATTCTATCTGAAAATCCATGGATTCAATTGATATGTGCCAGGACCTATCTCCTATTTCATATCTGCAAATAGAGAATAATTGGTGCATATATGCAAATAGAGAATAATTGGTGCCATTAGAAATTGTTTGGAACAAGACTAGTCCCCTGTGCCAAATTTGAGCTAGTTGTTCGAAGGTCACAAGAAAACTGTTCGACAAAAATCCTAAACCAGATCTGCAAAATCATTTTTTGGATGTTGATTTCAGATCATAGATATTGCATAAGCATCATATCTTAGCCACTTTGGATGATTTTTTATTTGGTGTTCCCGGATTCTGGTTTGGCTACATTACAGTGGTATTGGAGCACTTTCCTCTACGTTGTGGAAAGTGATCATCAAAAGAAGATTTGCAGCCATGAGATTGGTACCTATTGCAGTAGAAGAGGAATATTTGGAGCTTTATTATAGTTCCATGGATGAAGTTCCACCATGCAGTACTTCATCTCACTTCACATATCAGGATGATGATAACTTCTATGTTTCAGTTTATGAAGAAGTCATGAGGCTAAGATTTGCTAGTGGTCTAATGTTGGGGAGACCAAGTGAAGAAAAGGAGAGAATCATTTCTTCATTAGAGGAGCCCCATGGTTCTTCTGGCTGAAACATACTACTAATGTTGTCCAAAAAAGGATCTAAGAAGAAGGAGTGCAAGCATAAAGAGAAGACCACAATCCTTACTGATGAGGGTTGTGTACATGAAGATACCTCCACCTGTGTTGATGATGGTCAACCAAAGATACACTCCACATTGTACATGGATGAAAAAGTAAGTATTGATGGTTTCTATAGTACCTTTGGAGCATCTACTGATAGATTCTCAAGTTCCTGCGAGGCACCTACTAATGGGTTTCATAGTCATCATGAGACATCTACTGATGGATGCCTTAGTTCATGTGAATCATCTACTAATGGATTCTTGAGTGAAGTACCTACTAAATGGTGCTCACATCTTTATGTTGGTGACATAGAGATCACATTTGGATATGTTGCTGCACATACTAGTACCATTGATCCTGAAGATCACATTTGCACAGCAGAAGCAGACCAAGGATCAATTTCACCTTCACCACTTGAGCTTCATAAATTTTATCCAATGAATATGTAATATGTGGAGGTTCACTCTCATGAACCATCCTTCCTTGAAGGGTCATTGAAGATGAACACATTGAAGATCAAAGAGACCCTTGACATTCTCCATGGCACTGATGCTTTAGTGTCAAAATTTTATTGGTGGTTGGATGCACCACCTTCCATTGATGACATGGAGGAGTTTCAAAAGGCAATGTCTACACTGAAAAGTACTTTTTCACACTTTATTTCTGATAGAGATCACTTAATTGAGATTGTAGAGTTGTACCATGAGGCAGCTTTGAATGATGCAAAGGATATTGGAAATCTCACTCTTGAGTTGGATAAGCCTCATAGGATGTTGGAACATGAGGCCAATTTTGATTTGCGTGTGCTTGAGGAGGCTGAAACCCCATTTGATGAATACCAATCACATCCTTCCTTCCAAAGTGAAACTGAGCTACTTTATGGATAAATCCACACCTCCATCGAAGAGTCAGAAGAGATCATTGTTGATGGATCATCCCATGAGGATGATGTTCATGTATCCACATTCTTGGTGGATATGTCTTGCAGAGAGTTGGTTCATCCTTCTTCATCCTACAATTCTTCTCCTGTTACATCATTTGAGGATGAAAATTGGGTGAAAGGATTCTTTTTTTTTGTGCCACATGAGGAGTATGAGACTCCCACCCTTATTAATGATGATTCTATAGTCAATCCACATGGTTTGACAAGTGCACCACCTTCTTTTTAGCAGCATAGATATTCATTGACATGTCTTGATGCTTTCTCCATGCACAACAACACATGGCACCTCCACTTGAACCATTTGAGTGGAACCAGAGATAGTGAGTTGAGCTCTTCCTTTGGAGCACAACTTTCACTTGAGGAAGCCACAAGACTCCCACTTGGACCTGATTGCATGAGTTTTTTTTCATCCATTGATGGGGTGAGTAAATATTTGATGGAGATGAGTGCCCTTACGGGTACAAATTCTACTTTCATTCATAGAGATGCACATGTCACATCATTTTATTTTTGTGAGCAGTTGTATGGTTCCTACATTCTTTTTGTTTGGACATGGTATTTTCACCTATGTCACTTGGGTTGCATCATGTTGATTATCCATGGTGATATGCACATGATACATGATTTGTTGAGACTCTCTTTGATTCGGCCCTACTTTGAGGAAATCTACATTTGGGTGGAAACCCTCTCTTGATTTGACCTTGTATTGATTTTTTTCTGTGTGGTTGTGGGATCTTAGTATCCTTCATGATGATTCATCTTTCCTTATGATAATGATGTTTGGAAGGATACATGCTAGACACTGGGACCCTAACATTCATTGGGATGTTAAGATTCCACTTGGAGATTTGCAGCTGAGGCAATGGGATCGAGGCATTCTTTGCCTGATGGATTTTCTTGGATGGCATTCTCATTGATGGGAGTGAAACACAAGCAATGGGACCCTGGAATTGATTATTTTGAGTTCATTTGCAACAGCATTGGTTTGGTGTCTTTGTGGAGCAATCCAACCTTTATGTACATTGTTCTCATGCATGGTGTATTTGGTGTTTTCATAAAACTCCTTGGATTTTAATTGCATATGTTTCATACCTTGCATTTTTTAGGATGCTTTGGGATCCTGGAATCAATTTTAATTAGCACTCATGCTAAGTAAATGTTTGGATGGTGGAGCTATTCTTTGGGATACTTCTCAAATTTTAGTTGGGTTTTTCAAAGATGCAGTTGAGCACATCACAGTTGTAGTCATGAGCTTTCATGTATTGAGACTCTTCGAAGTCTTGATATGGAGGATGGATGGATAGTTGTTATATTATTGTTGATGGATTGATGGAGATGTTTCCTGATATAGATGGATATCGGTGGCCACCCACCTATTCCACTGGCTCAAAACAGTTTCCCATTTTGGCAATTTTCTAGTAATTTTTCTATCGTTTTTCAGGTCCTAAACTACCGGGGCCGTTTTGAGGCCCTAAACGACATTTTTTGGCGATTCGGGGGTAGAAATGATTCCCAACTACAAACATTTCTCCTCAATCAAAAGTTGTAAATCTCGGATAGACCTTTCCAATGGGATATCGAGCGCCCCAAACAGAGATCATATGCAAAAGTTATAACCCCGGGAAGTTGATTGTTCAACTAACCACCTTGGGGCCACAAGCTTTATGACGGTTCATATTCTAGGGTTAGGTTTTTGGATGTTTGGGATTATTTCCCTCATGCTTATGAAAAATAGGCCCTTTCGGCCACTTTTTGTATTCAACTTGGCAAGAATGAGCGTATTGACCGCATCTCTTCTCAGAGATATCTACCACCATTCTAGTTGTTTTATTTTACAGTCTGTTATATTCCCGCTATTTAATAGAATATGTGTTTACTGTATAACTGTGTTCTTTGCAATATATCTCTGTATATGATTTTGTATATGCTCTTTCATTTCATTCTCACATAAATCTGGATCATTTCCCATGTCATTTAGTTTGCGGGATGCATGCATTGGTGCATGTGTATGCTCACTTCCCTTCATTATATGATGAGGCCCATGATGAGATGCAGTTGTGGAAGTTGGTGGTCATTTGATTTGTGATCAAGTCATTACTTTGAGGCAATGCTTCATGAGCATGATTGGGATGGATTTGCATGACTTCCCTCTAAATTGCTTGAGGACAAGCAATCTTAGGAGGGGAGGATTGTCATGTTCCTAATTTTTGCTAAGTCTAAATTGGTCAAAATCACCTAGGAAAAATAATTAAAAATTAATAAGTGGGGGCCTAAGGGTAAAATTGTCTAAGGAAAATTATCCAAGGTTCCAAAGTTAAATATTATTGGATAATATTGGCCACGTGTAGAAAATAATATTCCTAATTCGAGTTATAGGAATAATTGATCATTGGGGATTTGCACAAGTAAAATTAAATAAAATACAAAATAATATGTATTTGTGCAATATTATGGGTCTAAGTTGAAGAATATTCCTAAAATCGAGTGGCATGAGGGAAAAATTAATATTCGGGAATATTTGAGGAATATTGGAGAAATTACTTGGGCAATTAAATTATTATTCATCTCAAAAATTAATATTTATTGATCAAAGTGGTTATTGAAGAAATTGAGCAATTAATGGCCTAATTGTGCAATAAATGGGTCAAAGGGCGCCCCAGGAGTTGGTGGGTAAGATAAGGATGTGGACAATCTTGGAAAAACAAAATGTGGACAAACTTGGTTGGAAAATTGAAGAAGTGGTAAAATATTAAATATTTCCAACTAGCAAATTGGTTGTGTTCCTTAAAAAGGGGAAATGTGTTATCATGTAAATTACACTACTTCTGGAGCATTTATAGCCACCACTTGCTGGATTGGGACCTTATCTAGATATCGACAAAAGGAAATTCGAAATGGAACTTCCTAGTCAAAGTTATTTAAGAATAATGGTCCATATCATGTTCACACTAGCCCAACTAAAAAGGAAAAATCGTCAACTTGGTAAAAGGAAATTATGGAGGTGATTCCAAGCTTGTTAATGTTCAAATTGATGGGGAAAATAGTGTTTTTAGCTAAGGAGTTCGAAATTGGCTAAATATATATAGGATGGCGCAAGGAAGAAGACATGTTTTTTGGAATTCTTGATGTATTGACTGCTTTGCAGATGAAATCTTTGTTTCTAGTATTGGGTGATGCTCCCCTTGACATTAGTTGGGTCATGTGCCCCTTCTGTGAGTAGCTAGTTGGATTCATCCAGTTAGTGAAGTGGAGAATGACATCCAGTTACTCTCATTGTTCTTCGTCTACTACTACTACTGCCTGCTCCAGTACTGATGCTGGAGTAATTTTTGCTACTGTATATACATGTTCCAGTGCCTCCTTCTAGCATTGGATGATCAACCCCTTGAGTTGTTGCACCCCTATATATTCATACATCTGTTCCACACATAAACAGGTGTTCCTGGTGCTATATTTACACACCCTTTTTTTATGCAGGTGATTCAAGTGGAGCTTCAATCAACTATGGTGCCAATTCATTGAGCAGAGGGATTATATGGTCCATTTATGTATTCTATTCTTCTCTCTCTCATTCTATGTTGTTATTGTTGCATACATAGAAGCCACTCTATTTTACTTGGTCCATTCTGGCCACAGAATAATAATAAATCTCTAGTTCCACATATATTGTCTCTCTCTTCTATGTACTATATGTCTTGTTGTGCAAATATTGACAAATCTTCAGTTTCATGCATATTTGACTGACTGCTACGGCCCTCCTTGACAAATAATTATGTCCATCAGTTAGCCAACAGAAAATAAATCCCACATATGTTCTCTTCTCCTCATTTGTTCAAGTCCATACACCATTTGGATCTGTTCGGATATCCATCATCTATTTCGGGATACATATCTATTTCAGGATCATCTATTTCGGGATACATATCTACTTCAGGATCTTGCATGATCTATTTCAGGATATGCAGTCCAGTCACCAGTTTGATGCCTCCAGCACCTTATCCACCTTCTTCTAGCACCCGGGAGCCACTTTCCACAGAGTTTTAGCCCTCCTAAGCTGAAAGGCGCCCTCTTCTCACCTACTGATTGAGAAGGGCGCACTTGCTCACCTACCACTGCAGATTCACTCCAGTTACATTCAGTTAGCTCCGATTCTGATTGATTTCACTCCGATTTCACTCCTGACTGACTGTTTCACCTCCGATTGACCTCCAGTTCGATTAGGTGACTTGCTCTGACTCCAGTTAGCCTCCCATGCGCCCCCACTGAGCCTCCAGATCCTATATCAGTGCTACACACTTCAGTTACATTTATTATGATCAGTTAGACTCAGCTTGACACCTGGATGACTGTTTGTTGTGATTGATGAGCAACACCGATGATTGATGAGGACTCCTAGATTGAGTCAAGCTACTCCATTTCAGTGATTCGAATGGCCTACTTAGTCAATTCGAATTGCCATTGACAGATATTGGATTGTATTGTAATCTATTGTAATTCATTCACCCTTTCTGGGATAGAGAGCACTGCTGCATGTTTTTGCACAGTTTTGCACCATATCTTCTTATTATATCTGTTGTGACTGATTTATTTGTTCATTAGATCTGCTGTGACTAACTTTACATGGTATCAGAGCCATTGCAGGGACAAGATCTCTTTTCTACAGGTGTTTATACAAGAAGATTTGACTGAATTGCTAAAAATTGCAAAAAGTTTGGCATGAGATATCTCAAGGGCATTCGCTCATGTGCATGCAAAGCTTGAAAATTATTCCAATACCACTCCAGAAGCTTGAGTTACCACATAATTCCTGGATTTGATACATTGGACCCATTCAACATTGCTTGAAATCCAATCCCAGGTGTGATGCAACTCTCAAAGGGTGGATTGTTCGACCTTATTGTGATTGTTCTTATGTGATTTGCAGGTTAATTATCTCCTCCAAGTGCACTCGCTACATTCTGCATGCAAGCTTCCCTACAGCATTTCCATTCGCTATAGTTTGCAAGCAAGCTTCTTCTTCATCATTTGACTCGCTCCTAGCAATGGAATACTCTTCTTCAAAGCCTATCCTCACCCCATTCAATTATTTTGATTGGAAAGATGATATGGAGATCATATTACGTTCAAAAGGATACTACCGAGTCACTCTTGGTCTTGAATTGGAGCCAAACAATGTGGCAGAAAGAACCAAACACTACAATAAGCTTGATGAAGCTTACGGTCTTCTTTGTCTCTCCATCTCCAAAGATCTTCACTTCCATCTCAGCGGATTGAAGACTCCAAAGGCCATATGGGAGAAACTTGAGACACTATTCGGCAAGCAGGATGAGCTTAGGGCTTTTCAATTAGAGAATGAATTGATTGGCCTTAATCCTGAAAATTTCGAGACCATCAATGAATTCTTCACAAAATTCAAGAACTTGAACTTGCAATTGAAGAACAGTGGTGTTATCAAAGAGGATAAGCAGTTGATCCTCTCCATTCTAAGCAAGCTTGGGAAAGATTATTCGGTATTTGTCTCCACTTTCAATTCCGGTCGGCTAACTACCCCGAATTGGAAGATGCCTACCTTGAATGCCTTCATTGAGTCCGTTACGAAAGAGCATGACAAGTTGATTCAAATGGGGTCCATAAGCTCCAAAGATTCAGCCCTATTTGTTCAAGGACCCAAGATCTCGAATGGTAAAGGAAAGCTAAAGAAGGAGAAGCCCAAATTCGAGCCTCACAAGCAAAAAGATAAAGGCAAGCAAACGGATGCACCATCCAGTTCGAAATCCAAGCAAAAGGGCAAAGAAGGTAACCAAAAATCTAAATGTACTTATTGTAACCGTGGCTTTCATCCCGAAAGTTCATGTATGAAGAAGACTATAGATCAAATGGCCCTCCTTTTGGAAAAGAACAACATAACCCTTCCTGACGGTGCAAGGAAGAAGGATCGGAATGACGATCATGAAAGAGGACAAGCACTCATGGCAACGGTTTCGAAGCCCACTCTCTTGATAGATTCGGGTGCATCAAATCATATGGCTGCAAATATTGATTCTTTTTCCTCATTCGATCCAAACAGCTCCATCCCCATCCATTTGGGAGATGACTCAAAAATTTCTTCAAAGGGCAAAGGTACGATTCATGTAGATCATGGATGCTTTCAGAATGTTCTCTATGTGCCTTCCTTAGCTTCGAATCTCCTTTCTGTTTATCAAATGACACATACTGGTGATCCAAAGAAAGTCACATTCAGCCCTAATACAGTTGAAATTTCTGATATCAAAAGTGGAAGACTAGTTGCGGTTGGAAAGGCAAACCACACTGCAAAATGTTATGAGTTTTCGCACTTTATTCCGCTTGCAAAGCCCACTGCGCTTCGCACACATGGTAATGAGGTTAGTAGGCTTTGGCATGAAAGATTTGGACATCTAAATTATAAGTATTTGCTGCTGCTATCAAATAAATCCATGGTTGATGGGCTGCCACAACTCCGTTCCTCGAAGGGAATATGCACCGGTTGCATTATTGGGAAGCACCCCGAGCACAGATTCGACCGCGGCAAGGCTAGGAGAGCCTCTACTATTTTGGGATTGATCCATTCTGATATCAGCGGTCCGCTGCCCCATATGTCATTAAATGGTTCAAGGTATGTTTTGACATTTATCGATGATTATTCTCGCTTTACATGGGTATTCTTTCTCAAAAACAAGTCAGAAGTGCTTGGAAAATTCAAGGATTTTAAGGCTTCTGTTGAGACCACCACTGAGAGCAAGATCAAAGCTCTTAGATCTGATAATGGTGGGTAATATATCAAGTCCGAGTTGCTGCAACTTTGTGCCCAAAGCGGAATCAAGATCCAACATACAGTTCCCTACACACCCCAGCAGAACGGTGTAGCGGAAAGGAAAAACCGGTCACTGAAAGAGATGGCTACATGCATGATTGAATCAAAAGGTTTGGCTGCAAATCTTTGGGCTGAAGCAATCAATGTTGCTGCATATATACCGAACCGAGTTCCACATTCATCCGTGAAAGGTATGACTCCTTTCGAAGCATTCTTTGGTCACAAACCGGATGTGTCAAATTTGAGAGTTTTTGGCTCTACTGCATGGGCTAGAATTCCTTCTGAGAAGAGACGAGCTTTGGATCCACAAAGTATAGAGTGCATATTGATAGGATATGGGGAAGAATCAAAAGCATATAAACTCATGGATATCAGATCTAAAAAGATATTCATAGAGCGCAGTGTGCAGTTTGAAGAACCGCTTCAAGAATTGCAACTAGTTGAGGAGAAAACTGCCGATTCACCGCCTTCACCAGAAGAAGATTCGAGCAGCGATAATGAAGGTATGAGTTCTGATATTTCTGATATTGTAGCAGCATATGATGATCATGACATATCAGGTTCGGAATCCGACCATTCAGATCCCCCTCAGTTACCAAAGTGGGCCCAAAATACTCTACAATCTGCTGGTTCTAGTCTTGGAAATCCTGCTGATCCGAGACGAACAAGAGGAGACTTTCAAAGGGCAGGTATGGCTCTTTCTATTGCTGATCCATTTCTTCCTGAGATTTGTTATTTGATGGCTGGTTCAGATCCCCAATCATATTATTCAGCCCATCGAGATCCGAGATGGAAAGATGCCATGGATGAAGAGTACAGTTCTCTTCAAAAGAACAATACATGGGAGCTAGTTTCTCTTCCACCTGGAAGAAAATTAGTGAAGTGTAAATGGGTCTACCGTACTAAAGTTGCTGCTGATGGCACTATCAGCAAATATAAAGCAAGGTTGGTGGCAAAAGGTTTTTCCCAAGTCCAAGGAGTGGACTACACAGAGACCTTTGCACCGGTTGCAAAGATGGATTCCATCCGCCTTGTTTTAGCTATTGCCGCATCCAAGCACTGGGAGGTGCATCACATGGATGTGAAGAGTGCATTTTTACATGGAGACCTTGCTGAAGAGGTCTATATGCAGCAGCCAGAGGGTTATACATCAGATCCATCATTGGTTTGTAGATTGAAGAAGTCTTTGTACGGGTTAAAACAGGCCCCAAGAGCTTGGTACGCAAAGATGGACTCCTTCCTTCTTTCTCAGAATTTCCAAAGATGCAAATCTGATCCGAATTTCTATCTTCAGCGAGTTAAAGGTAATTTGTTGGTTATTGTACTTTATGTTGATGATCTGCTTATTACTGGTAGCACACTTACTTCAATAAACAAGCTAAAAACTGCCTTAAATCTAGCTTTTGACATGAGCGATTTGGGCTTGCTGAGTCACTTTTTGGGCTTGGAGATAGCTCAAAATTTCGATGGGATCACTATATCTCAGCAAAAATATGCTTCCGACCTGTTATTGAAGTTTAATATGGCTGAATGTAAGGCAGCCCCGTTCCCATTCCTCTCAGGAATCAGTCTTGAGGAGGGAGATTCCACACCGCTTGCAGATTGCAGTATGTATCGACAGTTGATTGGTTCACTACTTTATTTGACACACTCTAGGCCTGACATCTCATATGCCGTGAGTGCCGTGTCAAGATATATGCAGCAGCCACATGAGCTTCATTGGCGGGCAGCCAAGCGGATCTTGCAGTATGTGCAAGGTACGAGACAGTTTGGCATACATTATGCTGCAGATTCTGAGCTAGATTTCATTGGTTTTACTGATTCAGATTGGGCAGGTGATAGCATTGATCGGAAGTCCACTTCCGGTTATGTTTTCATGATTGGTCATGGTGCTATTTGCTGGTCCAGCAAAAAGCAAGCAGCCATTGCACTTTCTTCAGCAGAGGCAGAGTATCGAGGGGCAGTCAATGCCTGCATTCAGGCAGTTTGGTTGCAGGGTATTCTTTCCGAGTTCGGTTTTGGTGGCACTACTTCGACTGTCCTATTTTGTGACAATCAAAGTGCTATCAAGATCTCCACAGATCCAGTTCAGCGGCAGAGGACCAAGCACATTGAGATTCATATGCATTACATTCGACAGTTGGTGCATGACCGCACCATCATTCTGCAATATTGCCCTACCGATGAGCAAATTGCAGACATCTTCACCAAGAGCTTCACTGAGAAGAAGTTCTCTTACCTCCGTTCACTGTTGGGGGTGAGTTCCATCATGGTGGAGACAGATTGATTCATTATTATGCCTTAGACTTGAGGGGGGGCTTTCTTCCCACTGGGTTTTTCCCTCTTTCCTCACTTAGTTTATTTTTTCAGCATTTTTTGGATTATTGTATTGGGGTGACCTTTGGTCTTAGTTACCAGGGCCCCACATTATTTTAGTTGGCACATCATAGTCTAGCTTGAGGGGGGGTGTTCGGATATCCATCATCTATTTCGGGATACATATCTATTTCAGGATCATCTATTTCGGGATACATATCTACTTCAGGATCTTGCATGATCTATTTCAGGATATGCAGTCCAGTCACCAGTTTGATGCCTCCAGCACCTTATCCACCTTCTTCTAGCACCCGGGAGCCACTTTCCACAGAGTTTTAGCCCTCCTAAGCTGAAAGGCGCCCTCTTCTCACCTACTGACTGAGAAGGGCGCACTTGCTCACCTACCACTGCAGATTCACTCCAGTTACATTCAGTTAGCTCCGATTCTGATTGATTTCACTCCGATTTCACTCCTGACTGACTGTTTCACCTCCGATTGACCTCCAGTTCGATTAGGTGACTTGCTCTGACTCCAGTTAGCCTCCCATGCGCCCCCACTGAGCCTCCAGATCCTATATCAGTGCTACACACTTCAGTTACATTTATTATGATCAGTTAGACTCAGCTTGACACCTGGATGACTGTTTGTTGTGATTGATGAGCAACACCGATGATTGATGAGGACTCCTAGATTGAGTCAAGCTACTCCATTTCAGTGATTCGAATGGCCTACTTAGTCAATTCGAATTGCCATTGACAGATATTGGATTGTATTGTAATCTATTGTAATTCATTCACCCTTTCTGGGATAGAGAGCACTGCTGCATGTTTTTGCACAGTTTTGCACCATATCTTCTTATTCATCTGTTGTGACTGATTTATTTGTTCATTAGATCTGCTGTGACTAACTTTACTTGGAAATTACCCTTCATTTGGTCCTACATTTTGCACCCTTTCCAAATCTTCCATTCCCAACTGCCATACAATATCATTATATTTAAAACCCTTACATAAATGTATGAGTTCTTAAACGCATTCCATTGTGTCTGGAACATATTTTCTAGTGGGAAACACTTTTTGTTTCATCCAAAAATGTTTCTGAATGAGAAATCTATGACCATTTTACCGAACCAGTGCATTTCCAGTCATAGTTATGGCCTTGCCTTAGTTTTTATTGTTCAAAGCTTCCATTCACGGCCCCTGAAATTTGTTTGAAGGTCCCTAGAGCCAATTGATATGTGTTAGGACCCATCCCCTATTTCATATCTGCAAATAGAGAATAATTGGTGCCATTAGAAATTGTTTGGAACAAGACTAGCCCCTGGTGACAAATTTGAGCTTGTTAAAGTGTTGTTCAAAGGTCACAAGCAAAATATTCACCAAAAGTCCTGAACCAGATCTATGAAGTCAGTTTGTGGATATTTATTTCAGATCAAAGATATTGCACCAACATCAGATCTTAGCCACTTTGGCTGATTTTTTATTTGGTGTGCTCGGATTCCAGTTTGGGTACATTACACTTCTATTATAAACAATATGCAGAACGGACCCAACCATCGCATCTGCAACTTCCCTGGATGCTTAATAAACTTATTGCCATACATTAATACTATTAAATTTATATCACCGTGATTCATTCTCTAGGTCAATCTTGTGTGTCAATATTGAGCCTCATGGGTCGAGGTAGTTCCTTATAGGAACCTGAGTTGGGCTCATGAAACTTGGAGAGGAATCTTGAGTTGGACTCAAGAATGGATAAAGGTTTGTGTGTTGAGGCAAGTGCTTTGTATGTCAAAGTGATGATTTTATATAGTCTTGCTAGTCAAGGCTAAGGTCTTGTGTTTCAAGGCAGATCCTCGTGTGTTGAGGTGGTGCCTCATGTGTTGAGATGATGCTTTGCATGTCGAAGCATGTATGGTGTGTGATGTACTACTAACCATGGTTGAGATATTAAGTATCCTCTAGGGACTGGACACCTCTAGAGTGAATTACTTTAGCATATAACCCCTTGGAATGATAGTAGGAGAATATGATCATATCATTGGGACAACCTCCTTAGTATATTTGATATGATAATTAATTAAGCTGGCACATGTAGACCATGCATATAAGATGAGATAAGATATGAATTCAAATTGCATATAAAGACTTAATTTAATTAAGAGAGAATTCGAATTGCATATAAAGACTTAATTTAATTAAGAGAGAATTCGAATTGTTAAACTTCAATGATATCAACAAAGAAGACTTCAGTCAATCAAAGGAGAACTTGAATTGTTCACTATAGTGATGTTAACAAGAAATATTTCAGTTAAGAGAGTTAACTAAATGATAACAAAGAATATATAGTTAACTAAGTGTTTTTGCATGACGACTGTTGTATAGAAAAAGTTCCTAATGACAGGGTAAGTAGAGGTCACCAACATACTGTCATATTCAAGCAGCAATCAAGGGGTCTATAGACAAGATACAAGATATTATTCATGAAATAAACAAGGGTTTGAAAGTTGAGCACTTATTACCTTATACCAATGAAGGTTGATCCAAGCTCTTCAATCCTTAAGCTTTACTCCACAAATCTTGTTCTGAGACCTGCAATGCAAACATAACCCTCCTCAAATATTTTGATTATAGATGGATATATAATTAAATTGAAAGTAAATAGACATTAAAATATCAAACACTTTCAAATATCCAATTCATTCATCAAAATGCTAGCAATATGGGAAAGGGAAGATTTCTTTATTAATTGCAATAATGAAAACAAATACATTTCACCTTGATCTACAAAAGCACCTCTTGAAACCTGATATGGATTCTTTTTCTCCTCCCCTATACCAAAATTCCTCCATCATAACTTTATAATATGAGTGTCTCTCCTCTCTCGTGACCTTCCCTTTGTATTTATGACAAATCTAGGAGAGTAGTTTCGAGAGAGGATTAGTTAGGATAGGTACAAAAGTTAGGAAACGAACTCCAACTACCTATATTTCGAATTTCCTTTTATTTTTCATGATTTTGAGGAACACACAGGTGAAGAATGCACCACTCGCATTTCAAGCGCAAGAATGCTTAAGGAAACATGTGTGTTCAAATTTTTGGGAAACATGCGAGTGATAAAGGGAGCACAAGCGGGTAACTCGCTAGTCACTAGCGTGTATGTCCTAAACTCAATACACAAAAAGAGCTAAACTGGAGAAATAGGTAATGACTAGGGCCATAGACATCTATATCAAATCTAGGATCTTCCATCCATAGTGTCCTTTTGTGTGAACGACAACTCAATATCGTCATGAACGGAGAAGTGTCGATTTGATGGATAACAATGACACTTATGTTAAACTAAAAGACGACACTTGTGTTTAACTAAAAGATGACACTTGTGTTATCTCCCCAAATAAAATAGACTAGGCGCTTGTTTAGGTGATAGGAGTTTTGTCTTTTTATTTCATATGCATTTGAAGTTGCGTGTCATAAGTTTGGATTATGTAATGAAGCTTGAAATAACTTTTGATGTTGCTCTACTCCGAAAAAGAATTTTCATGGTTTTGGTAGCTTAGGCGAGCCTGACGATGGTTCATTAGCTACCAAAAACCCCACTTTCGGCAGCTTACTACGCGAAAGACGAAACTCTCTAGCTACCGAAAGGGCAGACATATATCGTGGTTCATGGGGCAGTTTTCGGTGGCTTGGGTGAATACGATGGTGTTCATTAGCCACCGAAAGGCGGATGTTTTTCGCAGTTTGCAGTTCAAGAATGAAGTATTCTACAGCTGTCGAAAGCAAGGACATCTCTAGGATTCATGGGACTATTTTCGGTGGCTTGGGCGAACACGATGGTGTTCATTAGCCACCGAAAGGAAGATGCTTTCCGCAACTCTCAGTCAAAGGATAGGATCGTCCACGGCCACCGAAAGCCTCGAGACGTGTGAACTCTTCCGACAGTTTACGGTTCTAAGGGTGAAGTTTTCAGCTACCGAAATCGAGTCGGTATCAAACGGTGGAAACTTCAAATCAAGGGATAGTCGCGAATTAAAGGTAGTTCATCATTTCTTAACCGCTGAAAAGGGGCAACGCCAGCGAAAACACGATCCTTTCATTTCAAGACCAGTTACAGATGATGATCGCTCCTGGGTAAAAGGGCAAGATTGACAGGTCATGTAAATATTCATGATTGGCCTTCAATACCATCTCTCGAAGTCAGGGCCCTGAACCAAGTCATACCTCATCCTATGTTATTACCTATCAACGAGCTGCTCCTTCCTCGATTCCGCATCATTTTTTTTCCCAAAGGCTCGGTCTTTCTGAAACACAGGTGTCGATAGGGGCTTGCAGATGAAGAAGGGAGGAGTTGTGCTTAGGAAGGAGCTTAATGACGTCGGCTACCTCGAGTCGCACCCAGAAATAGACCGGTTCTTCAAAGGCGTGGGATGCTATAACTATTGCCTGAAACTCCAAGGCTCCCATCAGCAAATTGCAGAGGCTTTCGCATTATCATTTGACGGAAGGAAAGCACAAATTGGGAAACAAGAATTCCAGGTAGATGAAGACTTCGTAGTAGCGGCCACGAAAATTCCAGGGACAGGAGAAAGATGGTTCAAAACCACCACTACCCAGAAGGTCGAGTTCAGGTCATATCTAAAGCCTGCGGACCAGTCAATCACCTGGAACAAAGAAGTCCCTATGTCTTTCTTGGAGGAAAGGTGGAAGCACCTGTTAAAGGCCATTTTGGTCCACTTTACATGCGAGGGCAGGTATTCCAGAGTGTTGATCTATCATTTCAGACTGTTAGACCATTTCACCGACAGGAGCCCTCTAAACCTACCCTTCTATCTTCATAACAACCTAACAAAGATGGCTCACCAGGTCCAGGCAAAGCTGAGCAAGGTTCAGAGCAGGTTATCCCATGATGGCTTAGTTAAAATCTTGGTAGCAGAACATCTAGGGAGAAATAATGAGGAGTGGGTTTATTTCCTTTTCTGGAATGAATTTGACACAAAATTGCGACGCGAAGACAAGGATAAACCCTCCTCTAAAAAGCCATCCACTCCGAGAAGTGAAAAGAGGAAAAGATGAGTCATTTCTTCGTTGCCAACAGTCCAAATCACCCCTTCTTCTGAGCCTGAGAGGATCGGGAAAAAGCTTGTTTTCATAAAAGGAGGTGGAACTTCTTCAAAGAATGTGAACCTGTTAGGCCTCACCTAGACCGACTCTGAAGACGATGAACTGCAGGAAACAGGAGTAGATCATAATGAAATGGTAGCAAAACAAGAGCTTCAGGAAGTAGCTTTACCCGTGGAAGAACAGGAGACTGCCTATGTAAACCTGCCTTAAACAAGAGCTTCAGGAAGTAGCTTTACCCGTGGAAGAACAAGAGACTACCTATGTAAACCTGCCTTCTCCTACACCTGTTGAAGAACAAGAGACTGCCTATGAAAACCTGCCTTCTCCTACGCCTGTGGAAGAGAAAGAGACTGCATGTGTGAACTTACCTTCCCCTACACCTATGGGAGAACAAGATCAACAGGTGGTTGAGGTATTAACAACCAAAACAAAAAGTTCTTCAACACATAAAATTAATCAGCTTCTCAGGCAGGTGTATGGGATTGAAATACTCCAGAGGATAATTAAAGAGAAAAATGAAGGCTGACTGAAAGGCATAATGAATTATATGTTTCTTTTCGAGGGTTGACCAAAAAACATAGCAAGCTGAGAGGAAGAAATATAAGAGTGTTAAGAGAAAATCTCAGGCTAAGTAGGAAGGTCGAGCTTCTAGGAGGAGAGGGAACAACTCAAAAATCCCAACCCAAGGTGCACTCAGATCTTGACACCTTAGCAGTAGCGGCAATCAGTTTTTGCTGACACTTTCAGTGGCATCTCAGTTATATAAGCTTCTTTTACTATTGGCGTTTAGATTTCCTTTCTTACCTTTCTGTACTCGCAGTGGATTGTTTTATTTCATGTGTGTTCACTTGTCTATGCCAGATAGCTGTAATCCTGTCTTTGTATTAATAGCTGAACATCAATGTCATTTATTTGTTGTGATTATCCATTTATATACATGTTTCTGTGTATGAGTCTACTAGCACGATAAGGATTTTACTCTCATTTATCTTTTATCAACTCTCTGAACAACAGTAGTTAAAAGCCTTGTCTACCTGAGTGTCTCCATGCTTGTTTTGAGTGTGTGAGCTTCGATTTAGTCATCCAACTTGATCCAAACATACCCCACCCTTTAAAGTGAGTTTAAGTTACCAGGCTCTTTCAATCAAAACCTTGAAAGACTCCTGGAGAGCTAACAAATTGGCGCCGCTGCCGGGGAAGATTATTGAAGCAGCAGCTTCCCTGGGAGACGACATAGTTCCAACTTTGATGATAGACAAAGCCTGGACATTATTTCGGTTGTAATCATCTATCTGGCGACTCCAGTGGAACGAAGTGGCTTCAAGAGGACCAAGTACCAGAGCAAATCCTCAAAGGCCACCAGTGACACCTGTTTTAGACCCCGAACAGATTATAAGGAGAGGAAGGACTACACAGAGACAAATTTCCAGATCCACAAGGGGAACTACATCAGGCACTACTAGAGGTATTTCTTCTGTCTCATCAAATGAAACTCCTTTTGAATCTCCATTCCCTGAAGAAGCTAGTTCACAAGAAACTATAAGTAGATCAAAAGACATGAGGGCTCAAGTGTCCTCACCCGTTTCTGCTGTCCAAGACCCTAGTTCTGAATCTGCTACCCGAGATGATCTAGGAAAAGAAATCCTATAATCCATCAAAGAAGAGGGTTGTTCTTCCTACCTGCAGCCCTTACTGAATGAACCGGAAGAGAAGTACCCTTTTGTTTACACCAACGTACTTTCCATTGAAAACATTTTCCAGGACCTTTTAGACCAGCGTGAAGAAAGGTTGTCCTCGTTACTTGCACAATCTGGTAATGGTGCCTATTTTCCAGAGCAGCCATCAAATTGTTTCACCCCAACTCTTGGCGACTCCACTGAGTCAAAACCCCCACCTTCATTGTCACCTATACCTCCTCAGCTACCGTCCACACCAAATTTACCTTCTACTACCCTTTTAGTACCCACATCCACTATGGCTGTCCCTCTGACCAAAATGGAAAAGATCCTCATTACTAGGTATGCCCCTCTAAATTTGCCTAATCCCCTTGCTGATATGCCTACCAGAGATTACCAAAAGTGCATGCCTAAGTTCACTGGAGAGGGAGATTTCACAGCTGAAGAACACTTAGAGGCATTCTATAGCTATGCTGAGAACATAAATATTGAGCACGAAGATGTATGGACTAGGGTGTTTGTGCAAAGTCTAGATGGTCAGGCCAGAAAGTGGTTCAAAGAATTACCTACTGGATCAATAGATGATATCGAAGCCCTAGATGAATTATTTTTGAAGAATTGGGGGCAAAGAAGAGACCACCTTTATTACCTCACAGAATTTGATAATTTGAAGAGAGAAAGTGGCGAGTCTGTGTCAGCTTTCACAAAGAGGTTTAATAAAATGTTTAGCAAAATCCTTGCAGAGATCAAACCCACAGATACCTCAGCCAGGATTACTTATGCAAATACTTTTGATCCTGATTTTTGTCTTCATCTCCGAGAAAGAAGATCTACCTCTTTATTGCTCTTGCAAGATGTCGCGCTCGAAGTTGATTCTTATATGGCCACATCTAAGATCCTCAAAGGGGAAATCGATAAAAAAAGGCAGACTCCAGATTCCTCCTCCTTGTTAGAAACCAACCTGGAAAAAATGGCTAAAATGCTAGACAACTGGACCTCCGAAATGTCCAAGCTGAAAGTGCAAGGCCAGCAACCTGCAAGAAGTAAAGGTCCAAATGAATTTGTTCCTAGGAACACTAATGGTCCCCCTTACAGAAGAAACAGCCCAGGGGCTCAGATCCTCCAAAGAGACAGGAATCCTGCTGAAGAACAAAGGATCAGAGCCCCTTTCCAGCATGCGGTATTAGAAGAAGAACAAGAGCTTATTCAGGGAGGAGAAGAGGAATAAGACAATGTCAACTGCATGGAGGATAAGGTTGACCCCTCCTTCCTGACGCAATCTGATTATGAGGAAGCCCTCATGAATGAACAAATCACTGAGGAATCACTATATCAGGCCGACGATCAAAGAAGTTGTGATTTGAAGTCCAGGACCGTTGCTAAAAAACCTGTGACCCTTGCTCCTGGGAAGAAGAATCTTGTCCTCACAAAGCAGCTTGCTACTACTGCAAAACAGGTTGTTACTCTTTCAAAACAACAGCCTGTTTCTCCTGCAAAACAGGTGGTTTCTCTTTCAAAACAGCAGCAAAGACCATCACAACCAATTGTCCCCGATCCGGTCCAGCTTAAGGCTCCAACTCAAGAGGCAAGAATTTCTGACAAGTTGTCCTACTCCTTCAATCTCAAAACTGAGATTCAGAAGCTAAAAATCCCTTTTCCACTGATTGAGCTTATGAAAAACGATTCCTTCAAGTCATCTATACTGAAATCCCTCCAGCCAAAAGCACCCATAGATGCTGACTTTGTGAATTTACAAGACGATAAGCCCTCAGTAACCCTAGGTCCCATGGTTGAAGAACAGGATGGGTCCTGCCCACCTTTCTATATATCCTTCAACATCGATGACAAAATTCTTCACAATTGCTTACTTGACTCAGGAGCCTCCCACAACCTCATGCCTAAAGCAGTGATGGACGAACTTGGGCTTAGCATCACAAATCCATACCATGATCTCTTCTCTTTTGACTCCAGAAAAGTTAGATGCCTGGGCCTCATAAAGGATCTTGTCATAAACCTGTCTCAACTGCCGTCAAAAAGCATGGTAATGGATGTAGTGGTCTCTGACATCCCACCGAAGTTTGGCATCCTCTTGTCCCGATCATGGAGTAAACGCCTAGGGGGTACCCTACAGATGGATCTGACTTATGCTACCATTCCCATGTTTGGAGGTGAAACTAAAAGGCTCTATAGGGAAAACCGGCTTGCATATATCATCAGCAATGAAAACATTTCAGTAAATCATCCCATTTACGCATTAGATACAGACTTTGGAGCATGTATTCTGCAAATAGATGACAATCAGTCGTCCCCTTTACAACTCACAAAGCCTACTAGTCAGCAATCTAAGGAAGTAACCACTACTGTGTGGAGCATGTTTTTTGATGGTGCCAGTACCCAGGCTTCAGTAGGTGCAGGTGTAGTCTTGATCTCTCGTATGAAGGACGTTACTCATTTGTCTTATAAACTGGATTTCAAAACTACTAATAATATAGAAGAGTACGAGACTTTGCTGTTGGGGGTCAAGGCCGCTAAAGAGATAGTAATCATGTGCCTGAAAATATTTGGAGATGCAGAGCTTATTATACAGCAAGTGAACGAAAATTATCAGGCAAAGAATGTCAGACTGAATTCATACAGAGATGAGGTATGGAAACTTAGAGATTCCTTCATGTTTTTTGACATTTCTTATATCCCGCGAGCTATGAATCACCTGGTTGATTCCCTTGCTGTCTCTGCTAGCACGTTCATCCCTCCCATGCCTCCTAAGTTGAACTATGATATCCAAGTCAGGTATAGGCCAACCCTACCAGATAATGTCAAATTTTGGAAAGTCTTTGAGGATGATGATGAGCTTAGTAGATTTCTCCAGGTGGTTGATGAATTTTCTGATATGCATATTGACCAAGAAAACCTAAATATAGAGGAATCCTAGAGGTCTAAATTGAAAGGGAAAATAGGCCAACATGACATTGTTCAATTGCCAGGAAATCATATACCTCGGGGCTTAGTACCTCTTGAAAGGCTATTTGACCATAATGACATCCCTTTCAAACCTGTGAACAAGGAAAAAGACCCTGCTGTCCATGAACATAATATAGGTAGCCAGGATCACCCTAAATTCATAAATCTGTCTACTGAGTTGACAGCTGATCAGAGGTCAGACTATAGTATCCTGGTAAAGGATTTTGCAGATGTG
Organism: Larix kaempferi; assembly: GCA_027924585.1. Classification (NCBI taxonomy): domain Eukaryota; kingdom Viridiplantae; phylum Streptophyta; class Pinopsida; order Pinales; family Pinaceae; genus Larix; species Larix kaempferi. Next base: position 22,218,541 of record BSBM01000094.1, on the reverse strand, counting down.
TTGGCTTGGGAATACAGCGATTTGAAAACGTACGACGAAGATACCATTCAACATAGAATTCCACTGGGAAAGGGCACCACCCCTTTTAAGCAGAAGCTAAGGCCTATCAACCCTCTCCTGTTACCTGTGATCGAGAGGGAAATAAAAAAGCTCCTAGATGCTAAGATCATAATCCCACTAAGATATTATAAATGGGTCGCAAATTTGGTAATAGTAAGGAAGAAAAATGGTGATGTCAGGTTATGTGTCGATTTCAGAAACCTAAACAAAGGCTCCCAAAAAGACAACTACCCTCTGCCTAAGATGGATCATTTACTGCAGAGAGTGTCAGGAGCTAAGGTCATGTCATTCCTAGATGGATTCTTGGGCTATAATCAAATTTCTGTACACCCTGATGATCAAGAGAAGACAGCCTTTACCACTCCCTGGGGTACCTTCATGTACGCCAAGATGTCGTTTGGGCTGATGAATGTCGGGGCCACTTTTCAGAGGGCCATGGACATAGCCTTTGTGGGGATAAAGGATAAATTTGTCCTCATATACCTCGATGATATCACAGTATACTCAAACAGTCACGAAGAACATTTGCATCACTTAAGCGAGGTTTTTCTGAAATGCAGACAATTTGGAATTTCTCTAAATCCTAAGAAGTCTCAGTTTGCTCTCGGGGAGGGAAAGCTCCTAGGGCACATAGTTTCAGCACAAGGTGTAAAGATTGATCAGTCCGGGTTGAAGCAATTCAGAAGGTGTCTATACCAAGGTCGAAAAAGGATATCCAATCTTTCCTCGGTAAGATAAATTTTGTCAGGAGGTTTATTCCAAATTTTTCTGAGTTAGTAAAACACATAACATCCATGCTAAAAAAGGGAGCCGAAATCAAATGGATAGAAAGTGAAAGACACTCTTTCGAAGCCATCAAGCAGGCTATCATGGAAGCTCCTACTCTGATTAGTCCAGATTACACCAAGGTATTCTATATTTTCTCTTTTGCTTCCTATGATACAGTGGCAGCAGTCTTGTTGCAGAAAGACAATGAAGGGCTTGATCATCCAATTGCCTTCTTCAGCAAAACATTGAGGGACGTTGAACTGAAATATGATCCCATAGAAAAACAGGCCTATGCTCTAATCAAATCATTGAAAGCATTCACAATTTATATCCTACATGCAAAGGTCATAGCCTATGTACCTTCAGCTTCCGTGAAAGATGTGTTAACTCAACCTGACATTGATGGCAAGAGAGCCAAATGGATTGCCAAGCTGATAGAATTTGATATAGAGGTAAATCCACCAGGTTAGTAAAAGGTCAAGGTCTAGCCAAGTTGATGGCTGAAGCAAATTGCAAACTATTAGACATAAATTTCATCGGGATAAATTCTGCAAACTTGCCGACAGAGGTAGCTGCAGCAGAACAACATAACATCCAACAAGTGGCTGAGAATTTGCTCTCATGCGAGTGGTATTCAGGTATCATTCATTTCCTGTAGAATTTAGAAGTTCCCCCTGGACTTAGCACAACCCAGGGACGATCTCAAAAGCTTAAATCTGTAAAATTCTGCATAAGTAATGATCTGTTGTATTGGAAAGATCATGCTGGAGTTCTTTTAAGATGTCTTGATAAAGAAGAATCAGTTCAAGTCATGCATCATTTCCATTCAAGCATATGTGGGGGGCATAATTATTGGAAAACTACTGCCCACGAGATTCTAAGGGTTGGGGGCCTTGTCTATTCTCTAACGTATACACTTTTGTGAAAGCTTGTGACAAATGCCAAAGATTCACAGGAAAACAACAGCTAAAATCCATGCCCCTGAAGCCTATTGTGGTTAATGGTCCTTTCCAGTAATGGGGCCTTGACTTCATAGGGGATATAAATCCTTCATCCAGTGGTCAACACAGATGGATCCTGGTAGCCACTGATTATTTCACCAAGTGGATAGAGGCAATTCCCACCAGGAATGCTAATCATCAGGTTATCATGAAATTTCTCTATGAAAATATCCTTATCAGATTTGGTTGCCCAAAAAGGTTGGTAACTAATAATGCACCAGCTTTCAAAGATAAAGCATTAGTCCACATGTGCGATTCAATGGGCATTCATTTGGTTCACTCTACTCCCTACTACCCTCAAGGCAATGGCCTCGCTGAGTCCTCAAATAAAAGTCTAGTCAGAATCATCAGAAAACTGCTGGAAGAAAATCAAAGGAGTTGGGATTCAAAGCTAAAGTTTGCTCTTTGGGCTGACAGGGTGACGAATAAAAAATCCATAGGGACTTCCCCCTTTAGATTGGTTTATTGAACTGATGCCATTTTCCCAGTTCAGCTAATCCTTCCAGTGACTAAATTTATTCAGGAGGAACAGGATGAACCAAATGACATGGTGAGAAGAATGCTCGATTTGGTCGAATTGCAGCATACTAGAGAACAATTAGTGGAAAGGGCAGAAGCTCATCAAGGAAAAAGAAAAAACACTTTTGATAAGAAGGAAAAGATGGAGAGCTTTCAAGTTGGGGACTGGGTGTTGAAATGGGATGCCCCGAGGCAGGATAAGGGCAAGCATGGAAAATTTGATTCTCTATGGACGGGTCCTTTTGTGATAACTCAATTACAGCAAAACAACACCTTCAAATTGCAGAGTCTAGAAGGTGAAGACATGTTTGGTGGCCCAGTCAATGGGCGTTTTCTGAAACTCTATTTCATCTGAGGATTCAAAGCCTGGTCATTGTAATTACTGTTTCTACTTTTAGTTTTAGTTTTTGTTTGCAAAATAACTCCATTCCCAATGGAACACTAGAAGATAGGTTTTGAGTTTTTGTTTTAGAGGAAAGGCATTAGACTTGTGGTTCTTGGAACCTCACAGGGAGGTTTCCATCCCCGAGTAGGAGCCAGATGTTATCTCCCCAAATAAAATAGACTAGGCGCTTGTTTAGGTGATAGGAGTTTTGTCTTTTTATTTTATATGCATTTGAAGTTGTGTGTCATAAGTTTGGATTATGTAATGAAGCTTGAAATAACTTTTGATGTTGCTCTGCTCCGAAAAAGAATTTTCATGGTTTCGGTAGCTTAGGCGGGCCTGACGATGGTTCATTAGCTACCAAAAACCCTACTTTCGACAGCTTACTACGCAAAAGACGAAACTCTCTAGCTATCGAAAGGGAAGATATATATCGTGGTTCATGGGGCAGTTTTCGGTGGCTTGGGCGAATACGACGGCGTTCATTAGCCACCGAAAGGCAGATGTTTTTTGCAGTTTGCAGTTCAAGAATGAAGTCTTCTACAGCTGCCGAAAGCAGGGACATCTCTGGGATTCATGGGACTATTTTTGGTGGCTTGGGAGAACACGACGGTGTTCATTAGCCACCGAAAGGAAGATGCTTTCCGCAGCTCTCAGTCAAAGGACAGGATCGTCCATGGCCACCGAAATCCTCGGCAGGTGTGAACTCTTCCAGCAGTTTACGGTTCTAAGGGTGAAGTTTTCAGCTACCGAAATCGAGTCGGTATCAAACGGTGGAAACGTCAAATCAAGGGATAGTCACGAATTAAAGGTAGTTCATCATTTCTTAACCGCCAAAAAGGGGCACCGCCAGCGAAAACATGATCCTTTCATTTCAAAACCAGTTACTGATGATGATCGCTCCTGGGTAAAAGGGCAAGATTGACAGGTCATGTAAATATTCATGATTGGCCTTCAGCACCATCTCTCGAAGTCAGGGCCCTGAACCAAGTCATACCTCATCTTGTGTTATTACCTGTCAACGAGCTGCTCCTTCCTCGATTATGCGTCATTTTTTTCCCAAAGGCTCGGTCTTTCTGAAACGCAGGTGTCGACAGGGGCTTGCAGATGAAGAAGGGAGGAGTTGTGCTTAGGAAGGAGCTGAATGACGTCGGCTACCTCGAGTCACACCCAGAAATAGGCCGGTTCTTCAAAGGCATGGGATGTTGTAACTATTTCCTGAAACTCCAAGGCTCCCATCAAGAAATTGCAGAGGCTTTCGCATTATCATTTGATGGAAGGAAAGCACAAATTGGGAAAGAAGAAGTCCAGGTAGATGAAGACTTCTTAGCAGTGGCCACAGAAATTCCAGGGATAGGAGAAAGATGGTTCAAAACCACCACTACCTAGAAGGTTGAGTTCAGGTCATATCTCAAGCCTGCGCACCAGTCAATCACCTGGAACAAAGACGTCCCTATGTCTTTCTTGGAGGAAAGGTGGCAGCACCTGTTAAAGGCCATTTTGGTCTACTTTACATGCGAGGGCAGGTATTCCAGAGTGTTGATCTATCATTTCAGACTGTTAGACCATTTCACCAGCAGGAGCCCTCTAAACCTACCCTTCTATCTTCATAAAAACCTAACAAAGATGGCTCACGAGGTCCAGGCAAAGCCGAGCAAGGTTCGGAGCAGGTTATCCCACCATGGCTTAATTAAAATCTTGGTATCAGAACATCTACGGAGAAAGAATGAGGAGTGGGTTTATTTCCTTTTTTGGAATGAATTTGAAACAGAATTGCGACCCGAAGACAAGGATAAACCCTCCTCTAAAAATCCATCCACTCCGAGAAGTGAAAAGAGGAAAAGACGAGCCATTTCTTCGTTGCCAGTAGTCCAAATCACCCCTTCTTCTGAGCCTGAGAGGATCGGGAAAAAGCTCGTTTTCAGAAAAGGAGGCACAACTTCTTTAAAGAATGTGAACCTATTAGGCCTCCCCTACACCGACTTTGAAGACGATGAACTGCAGGAAACGGGAGCAGATCATAAGGAAATGGCGGCAAAACAAGAGCTTCAGGAAGTCGCTTTACCCGTGGAAGAACAGGAGACTACCTATGTAAACCTGCCTTCTCCTACACCTGTTGAAGAACAGGAGACTGCCTATGAAAACCTGCCTTCTCCTACGCCCGTGGAAGAGCAAGAGACTGCATGTGTGAACTTACCTTCCCCTACACCTATGGGAGAACAAGATCAGCAGGTGGCTGAGGTATTAACAACCAAAACAAAAATTTCTTCAACATAAAAAATTAATCAGCTTCTCAGGCAGGTGTATGGGCTTGAAATACTCCAGAGGGTAATTAAAGAGAAAAATGAAAGGCTGACTGAAAGGCATAATGAATTATATGTTTCGTTTCGAGGGTTGACCAAAAAACATAGCAAGCTAAGAGGAAGAAATATAAGACTGTTAAGAGAAAATATCAGGCTAAGTAGGAAGGTCGAGCTTCTAGGAGGTGAGGGAACAACTCAAAAATCCCAGCCCAAGGTGCACTCAGATCTTGACACCTTAGCAGCAGTGGCAATCAGTTTTGCTGACACTCCAGTTTTGGCCCAGGACGAAGAGGAAAACAAGCAACAAGAAGATAAGTAGCAAAGGTCAGAAAACGCAGTTTTGTCTAAATTTTGCAGACTGGACCAGGCATAGCTTTTCGGTGGCTTAGGCAAACGTGGAAATTGTTCGTTCGCTGCCAATTTTCAGTTTCGGAGGTTTACAACGTGAGCACATGATGCTCCTAGTTATCGAAAGGAGAGGCAGGCTTCACAAAACCAAAGTCGATGCGGTGGTTTAGGCTAAATGTCAGACTAATTCATTAACCACCGGAAGCAAGTATTTTCAGTAGCTTATAAATTTTGAGCCCCAGCTTTCTAGCTACCGAAAGTGCAGATTATGCAGAGGGTTTTTTTGGGCACCAAACCTGGCTTTCGCTGATCCAAGCACCCCAAGGTCGTTTCCTAAATGATAGACAAAACGCTTAAAGGCATCATGATCATTTCTCATTTCCAGACTGAAGGGCTGCAGCGATGCGAAAGGAGGAATATTCCTGTCTATTTTGGGAAAAAGACAAACTGCAGGTTGTTCCAGGCAGCAGTTTCAACCTCTCTCTTCAGGTTCCAGAGGCTCATTACGATGTTGAATATAGGTTCCTTAACAAGATTCCAATTACTTGGAATGTAGGACGCTGTCACATTTTGCAGAAAACTATTTTAGTTTACTTTTTTTAGCAGATTCGATCCATCTTTTCAGGATCTTAAAAGTTTGTAAAGGCTATAAAGCCCAGGAAGTATGTAGAACAATGGTTCGATTTTGGAGAGACTTTTTCATATTTGTATTCTCAGACTTTCGATGGCATCTCAATTATATAAGCTTCTTTTACTATTGGCGTTCAAATTTCCTTTCTTACCTTTCTGTACTCGCAGTGGATTGTTTTATTTCATGTGTGTTCACTTGTCTATGCCAGATAGCTGTAATCCTGTCTTTGTATTGATAACTGAACATCAATGTCATTTATTTGTTGTGATTAGCCATTTATATACATGTTTCTGTGTATGAGTCTGCTAGCACGATAAGGATTTTACTCTCATTTATCTTTTATCAACTCTCTGAGCAGCAGTAGTTAAAAGCCTTGTCTACCTGAGTGTCTCCATGCGTGTTTTGAGTGTGAGCTTCGATTTAGTCATCCAACTTGATCCAAACATACCCCACCCTGTAAAGTGAGTTTAAGTTACCAGGCTCTTTCAATCACAACCTTGAAAGACTCCTGGAGAGCTAACAACTTGAGTTGTGACACTTGCATGACGACACTTAAGTTAGCCACCTAACTAAGTGGGAAAGATTTTAGTTAAGGGGCGAGTTCATCTTGAAGTCAGTACAATGAGTTAAAGCTATTGCATGAGAAGTGGGGCGCACTTCTTCATGCAAGATTGATGTCTCCAAGGTTGGATCGAATTCCAATGAAGTAAATTTGCGCATGAAACCAATATTATCAAATTGGATGACTGGAGCATTATTATTATGAGTCTCTCTTCTATATCTATCCCTATTGCTCTATAAATTACATTGGGGGTGCTTGATGTAAAACACATTCTCTGCAATCTATCAATATAATAAGGAATGTTTTGCTGGGGGTTTCTCCCTCAAGTCATAGAGGGTTCCCCCAAGTAAATTCATGTGTCGAATGTGATTGTTTATGTGTATGATTGTTATTTGAATTGAATTTCTATTGCATTTCTGAATTAAAGATAAAAATTTAAGAAATACTAGTGCACCAACTTCTAGGATTTTTCTTTTTATGTACCTGCCATGCCACGCCTTTTGCTCTTTTTCTCTACCAACTGGTTGAAACCGGCAAAGATCAACTGATCCTCTTCCAAATGCATTAGCTCATCTAACCTCTATTGGAATGAGTCATCGTCGGATATCTATGTGTCTATGGCAACGCACAGGCTTGGGATGAAGAACTCAAGTGGCATGAGGTCTTCTTTATCATAGACTAGCCTGAATGGGGTATGCTTAGTAAGGTTTTTGCAAGTCATCTAATAAGCCCATAGTACTATAGGATGTGCTAGACCCAGCCATCGTGCTGCACATTGCATAATTTTGTGAGTGCATACTCCAGGATCTTATTGAATGCATTGATTGTACCATTCACCTGAGGATGGTACAGAGTGCTCTTCTGATGATAAACCATGAACTCCTGGGTGAGTGTTCAGATAGTGGATTTTAGGAAGTGGGTTCCCTGATCACTCATTAATACCTTAGGGAAACCAAACCTTGCTATAAAAATATTGAAGATGAACAATGTATATATCTCTAACGTGAAGTCTTTGACTGGTGCATCTTTTAACCATCACTTCAGATATTGTGTCGCAGTAATAATCTATCGCATTCCAATTCTTTGTGTAGGTGTATTGATTGGTCCAACGAAATCAATGGCCCGCTTCTCAAATGGATCTAACACTCTCAATGGGATGAGAGGCATATCACCTCTTCTTGAGGGTTTGCCTACATGCTGGAAAACATCACATTATTTGCAATACTATTTTGCTTCTTGAAACAATGAAGGTCACCACAACCCTGAGTGCAACACCTTCGGCATAGTTTCCTTACATGCGTTGTGTCCTCCTGCAACACCTTCATGACCTTCCTGCAATACTAGAAATCGTTCTTGTTCCATCACACATATGCATAGTATCCCATCATCTCCCAACTTGTACAGCTATCCTACAATTAGTTGAAAATTAGAGCTACTTGTAACACTTTATCTACACTACGCGACTGTATAGTCCTTTTGTGCTCTTCGTGTCGATAGGAATGTCGCAATCTCCGTGAGCTAGTCGTAGATTGCTTCGATGTGGAATGTGTGCATTCGGTAAATCATTATTTAATCTCCGTCGTGTCTCTCGCGACTCTATTCTAGATAGATGATCTGATCCAACATTGTACTTTCTCAGTTTAACCACCACCTCAAACTCAAACTCTTGGAACATGAGAAACCATTTCTAGATTCCACCCCCCCCAACACTGGCTTATTGACCAAAATACTTCAGCACTGAGTGGTCTATAAATATTAAAGAAGCTCCTGAGCAGATAGTGTATAAATTTTTGTAGTGCATATACCATGGCCAAACCTTCACACTCCATTGTTGTGGAATTTCTTTCTACTGGCGAAAGTTTCCTACTTGCAAAGAAGACTAGGTGATTGATGTTACATTCATTAGGATGTGCTAGTATGATGTCGATCAAGACAGACGATGCGTCAACATGTACATGGAAAATGCATGTCAATAGGAAAGATCAAGATGGGTGTCGTGACTAGCTTTTCCTTTATGATATCTAGTGCCTATTGACACTCCTAGGTCCATAAGTACTTGATTTCTTTCTTTAACAATACTCTAATGGTGTTATAATGATGGCATAATTTTGACTAAATTTTTTGTAGTAGCTAGTGTGTCCCAGAGTGGCACGCAACTCCTTGAATGATGTTGGGGCCTGTTGTGGGAAATATAGCCACAAGGGTGAGTAGTCCTCCCACGTTTGAGAAAACCTTAAGGTTGCAGCAAGGACCCAGTATTGTGTTTGTAAATTGTTAGTGTCCTAAATTCCAAATGGAAAAGCAAACCATAAACAAGAAATAAAACAAAACTAACAAGAAATAAATGGGACAAGTGCTAAGTAAAACAAAATAAAACAAGAGTATACTAAACCAAATGTTGATTTCCCAATAGTCCAACTAAATACAATGGTGTCATTTAGGAGGTAAGGGATTCAAAGGGAAGCCAACAATCTCCCTTAGGGAGGTCCTTTTTGTCCACACAATTGCAAGATAAGTAGCATAGAACAATGGAGAAACACTTGCCTCTTAGAGGAAGAAAGCAAGGAATATTTTGCATGCCAACTTGAGGTAGGAAGAGGATTGAAAGATGAGCTCTCAATGTAATTCCAATAGTATAAATTTGCTTCAATTTTCTCCTATAAAATGCATGCCCATGGTTTCATTTTATAGTCCAAATGTGGGTGAAGAAACATCTAGATCCGAATGTGAAAACTCTTTCCTTTGAACTGGTTCTCTAAGTACATGAGGGGACCTATTGAATGCTCCCAAGCATGTGAAGAGTTTCGTCCAAATTTTGCATACAAGAGAGCCATTTTGAGCTTTGAATGCATCGCATAAGTAAGTGGTCCCATCGTTTTGAAAGTTTCATGAGTTTCGAAGGAAACTCCATGCGGGTCACTGAACATGAAAGTTGTGCTAATGAACATAGGTGTTCAGTGCTTTTAGCTGCATGATTTTCCATATCATAGGCCTTTGACATTTTAGGGCTTAATTTGTCTTTTGGATCTAATGAAGATGTCTTCAATGAGCTACATGATGTATGTTGATGACACCTTCCTACAAGATTAGTTGAAATGTCGCATGTGTGGAGTATTTAAGCATTAACAGCGCTGACAAGTTCACTATAACTGCGATATTTGTTGGATCTAGGAGCAAGCTTTCTTTGCACGTAATATGTCCCAAAATAATTATGAATAGGGTACGTAATTGACATTTCTTCAATTTAATGAAATTTGCATATGTTTGCATCTATCCAACATCAATATTAAAACCTATAAATGATTCTTCAACAAACTGAACATTGTCCAATCATCTAAGTAAGCCTCCAAAACATTGTGCATGAATTCCTTGAATGTTGTGACAACAATCCTCGAAAACACCATTGGTGTGTTTTTTTAACTTGAATGGCATATGCAAAAGACCCCCATTCGGTCACCAAGGTTGCCTTCTTGTGGTACTCTTCGACAATGCGCACCTAATGGCACTCTAATTAAAAACCATCAGTAAATGAGTAAGCTTCTCTCCCCCCTATATTCTCAAATACCTCATATGTAAAAGGGTTAGGGATGGGATAATGTGTGAAATTATGTAACATAGCAGATCATTGAGCCTGAGAAAATCTCACAGTGAAACAATTAGCAAGGAAGAAGAATTGCAGTGAATTAAGCAGTAAAATCAAACATGCAAAGAAACTTAGATGTGAGCAATAACTGGTGTCATATTCCATTAATCTATATAGTAAAATAATATAGTATAATTGAGAGAATTCGATTATCCAGGAGGAATTCGAATCCATGTCAGTCTAGCATAGGAAATATCACCACTACAGTGCTCTGGAGGTTCCAAACTCAACTGATTGTTAGTGAACTGAAGCTACTATTAGTTAAATGAGGATGAAGGGAAAATCAGTGATTTTTGCATGCAAATCAGGCTAGATAGTGCGCATTTTATCACAGTAATTTGCAATCGAAGCTCAAACCTCCCACTAAAGTCATGAACTCAGGTGGACTAAACCAAATCAATGAGCTAGCTCCTAAAATGTAGGGAACTGACTTTGCATGGCCTAAATTTATGCATGCAAAGCGCGTAAGTGGATAATGTGTCCTAGATGACATCTGCACACCACTAGGGGGTCAACAACATCATCTGATAGTAGGAATAAGCAAATAATACTAAGGTGGGCAAGGATTGGAGTATTAATTATCCTAACACCCCCCCCTTAATCCCAACTTAGACAACCTGGGCCCTGGTAACTAAGACCAAAGGTCACCCAAACAATAAAAAATAATTGTCCATGAAACTAAGGAAATGGGGAAAACCTCATGGGAAAAAAAAGACCCCTCAAAATTGAATAGCAGGGAACTCGAGCAGCCTTCACACTGAGCAGAGATCTGAGATAGGCAAATATCTTCTGAGTGAAAGACTTTGTAAAAATGTCTGCAATTTGCTCCTATGTAGGGCATTAATGCATTATGATGGTCATGTTGTGCACTAGTTCCTTGATGTAGTGCATGTGAACCTTAGTTTTCCATCTCGGATCATGGAAAGCCTCTTTGAAGGATTGTGGATCAGACCCCACCATCATCTATCACCTCTCTAAGAGATGTGTATCTATATGACATAGTGAAAGGTTTGCATCTTGAATCTAAGATATGGTTCTTCTATGGTCAGATGGATCCCCAACTATGTTCCCAACAACTTCAAGGACTTTGTGAGCCCATTTTGGCCTCAGCCATGGATTGGGAACAGGTGCTGGTTCTGGATATGGATCTGCCTGATCTTTATTCTCAACATCAAAATCTGATTTAACTTGGTCCTCATCAGAAGATACATCATTCTGATCTTCATCTTGTGCAAATGGAGCAGGAAGATCATATCTACCTTGGTCTTCAACTAAATGTAGATCTTGCAATGGATCTTCATCGAACTTGACACTTCTTTCAATGAAGCATATTTTGGCTGCAATCTCCATCAACTTGTATGCTTTTGCATCTTTTGCATATCCCAGCAGAATGCATTCACTACTTTGGGGTTGAAGAGCCTTTCTTTTGTTAGATGAGATTCTGGCCCATGCCTTGGTTCCAAAAACCCTCAAGTGAGAGACATCAGGTTTGTGTCCCTTCAGTGCTTTGAATGGAGTGACCTCATCCACATATTTTTTGGGTACCCTATTCTGAATGTATGTGGCACATTTCACTACTTCTACCCAGATATATGGTGGAAGATCCCTTGCTTCAAGCAGACAGGTAGCCATCTCTTTCAATGACCTATTATTTCTCTGAGCTACACCATTTTGTTGTGGTGTGTATGGGACATAATGTTTCATTTGAATGCCCTCGTAAGCACAAAATTGTTGCAACTCCTTCTTGATGTACTCCCCTCCATTGTCTGGTCTAAGTGATTTGATCTTCTTCCCAACATTGTTCTCAACCAAGGCCTTGAAGAATTTGAAATTCTCTAATACCTCAAACTTCTGCTTAAGAAAATAGATCCAACAGAACCTAGAGAAGTCATCTATGAAGGTCAGAAGGTATCTGGATCCATTCATAGAAGTTGTGGGAATCGGTACTAAGACATCACTATGTATCAAATCAAGTGTGGAGGAAGCTCTATTTTCCTTCCCAACATCAAACTTTCGCTTTGGATGCTTCCCTACCAATCAACCTTTGTAGATTCCTTGAGAGAATTTTATGTCAAGCAATCCTTCAACCATATCTTCCTTGTGCAACTGCTGCAAGTACTTGAAATTTAGATGGTCAAACCTCTCATGCCAGAGCCTGCTAGTCTCATTTGCATGGGTCAAGAGAGCACTTTGATGTGAATATCGCAAAAAATAGGAGAACTCATATGCCTTCGAGGCATGTTTTGCAACACCTTTAGCTATTAGATTCCCAGATCAGATCTCTGCAATCTTAACTCTATCAGGTCCAAAAACAACTTTCTTTGGTAAACATGTGTGTGTCATCTGATAAACAGATAACAAGTTTGTTGCTAGAGAAGGAACATACAGAACATTGTTGAACTTTCCATGCTCCAGCTGTATTGTGCCCTTCCATTCGGTAGAGATCTGTGAATTATCTCCCATGTGAATACTAGGACCATCAGTGAGATCTAGATAAGAAAATTATTCTATGGAGGAAACCATGTGGTTGAAGGCTCCAAAATCAATGAGGAAGGCTTGTGATTGTGAGAATCTATCCTTCAGTGCATGGCATCTCTCATGATCATCTGTCTCACTTCCAGAATCATTCTTCCTTGAGACTTTTGGGAGGGCAATGTTGTGTTGTTCAAGAAGTTTGGTCATTTGATTTATCTTCTTCTTCATTCATGAACTCTCTAGATGGTTTCCTTTCTTGCAATAGGTACACTTGATATTCTCAAAACTCTTTTGCTTAGATTTCTTGGAGAAGGAGGATCCTTCTGATGGATTAGGCTTCTCCTTTGGCTTGGATTCAGATTGGTTCTTGTCCATTCCCTTCTGCTTCCCTTTAGGATTCACACTTTTGGATTCCCCAGCCATAAGAGCCTGATTCTTGGAGGCTTTCATGGCTCCCATTTGAATCAGTTTGTCTTCTTCTTGGATCAGGGATTCTGTGAATGCATCTAAAGAAGGCATTTTCCAATTGGGGATTGACAATATCCTAGAGTGGAAGGTGGACACAAATACTGAAATTTCATGACCAAGCTTGCTTAGGATGGATAGCACCAACTGTTCATCCTTCTTGTTAATTCCACATTGTTTGCATTGCATAACCAAGGACTTGAACTTTGAAAAGAACTGTTGTATGGTTTCAAAAATACTGGGTTGAAGAGCAATTAATTCATTCTCCAAAATGTGGCCTCTCAACTCATCTTGCTTACCAAAGCTTCTGCTAGACATCCCTTGGTGTTTTCAATCCATCAAGATGGAAGAGCAAATATATGGAGATATGAATACACATAGAACCAAAATCCTCATCTAACATGTTCAGGTACTTTGCTTTCTCAACAGATGCTTGAGGTTCGACCTCCTTAGCCATTGTGACCTTATACATACTCTTGTTGAGCAACACAATTTGCATATCTTCCCTCCAATCCAGATAATTGAAGGGTGTGAGGATTCTTGGTGTCAAAGGAGCATTCGAATTCTCCATCTGTAACTGCTGGAGCAAATGCAAACTATTATTGTTGCACTGAAAATTTCTCAAAATCCTGTAGAAAACTCTCAAAATGAAGATAAACCAGCTCTACTGAGCTCTGATACCATGTGAAATTCTGTAACACAACAGATCATTGAGCCTAAGAAAATCTCACAGTGAAAGAATTAGCAAGAAGAATAATTGCAGTGAATTGAGCAACAAAATCAAACATGCAAAGAAACTCAGATGTGAGTAATAACTGGTGTCGTATTCCATTAATCTGTATAGTAAAAGAATATAATACAATTGAGAGAATTCGATTATCCAGGAGTAATTCGAATCCATGTCAGTCTAGCATAGGAAATATCATCACTACAGTGCTCTGGAGCTTCCAAACCAATTGATTGTCAATGAACTGAAGCTACTGTCAGTTAATTGAGCATGAAGGGAACATCAATGATTTTTGCATGCAAATCAGGCTAGAGAGGGTGCATTTGATCACAGTCAGTTGCAATCGGAGCTCAAACCCCCCACTAGAGTCATGAACTCAGGTGGACTGAACCAAATCACTAAATTAGATCCTAAAATGTAGGGAACTGACTCTGCATGGCTTAAATTGATGCACGCAGGACGTATCAAGTGGATAATGTGTCCTATATGACATTTGCACACCACTAGGGGGTCAACAACATCATCTAATACTAGGAATAAGCAAACAACACTAAGGTGGACAAGGATTGGAGTATTAATTATCCTAACATCATGTATGCATGATGAATTTAAATTCCTCAAATCGACACATATATGTATTTCTCTAGTTTTCTTATCTTGAACCACCATAGGACTGATCCATTCTACTTCCTCGATTGGGAAAATAATCCATGCATTTAGCATCCGATCAAGCTCCTTGAACACTTTTTACTGATATCTTGGATTCATTCATAGGGTCTCTTTCGGATTGGTTGTATCCCCTTCCTTAAGTTGGATCTTCATTTCTCCAATGAGCCTATTATTCCCTTCATTTCTGAAAAGCTACACGGAAACATGTCCTTGTATTCTTTTAGCAAAATCAACTACTTGAGTGACCGATTCTTGGTCCCGGTAGTCGCCTATGATGGCCATTTTCAGCTCAGCCTTCATCCCTATGTTATATTTCTTTGTATTTAGTGGCTTTTGAAATTTTGATGCAGTATTGGTGGATGTATCGTTCGGTACCCGCATGTTCTCCTATGGTTTCTTTGATTTGTATATTGTGTGGGTCGTAGTCCTCCTTCATTTTTGTGTTGTCCACCTTCTAGCAGTAGACAGGTTGGTTTAATTGTGTTGGATTCTTATGATATGTGCACATCGATCTCTGCATGAGAACCTTTGGATTTTGCACAAAAATAAAATGCTTCATCCGGTGGAGGAGTCTATTCAAGTCAGGATCGGCTGCGCTAAACTTAAATGTGGCGATGAAATGCATACTTATAATTTCCCAGGTTCTCGTTTTACTCCTTCACTCATGTTGCACATACCAACTGCACGGTATGACATCTAGTGTGTGTATGGAACTGTGAACCCATTGACTATGTGGCACACTTTTCATTGCCCATCTTTTCTTGCAGTACATCAAATACTCTTATGGGTCTTCCACGCCTTTAAATTTTTGTTCATTAATTCTAGGTCTTTCGTGGGCTAGAATCTTACCTTGATGCATTCTTCAATTTTTTCCAGCCTACTCATGTCATCCTTATCCGTCACCCACCAATGCGCAGGCATCCCCCTTACTACTGCATCCATAGTCTGAACTCTTTGAGCTTTAGGTATTTTTTCCTCCATCTTCTATAGAAATATATCCACCCTCTTTAGTCCATCAAACTTTGATGGATCATACATCTTGGATCCAATCCAACGCACAAGCTTGGTGACCATAATGCATATCTAAGAGAACACTTCATATAGCCGATATTTCCATCTCTCTAGTGCATCCAAAGAATCTGTATCGAAAGAAGAGATATTACACCAACTCAATTCTCTATATGCAGTTGGATTCACGTAATCTTCTCTCTGTTTAATTGCATTGTATATGTTCTCATTTTCAATGTTATTGGCATCATTGTTTACTAACTCTGTGTAGTGTGTTGCTTATGTAGCATCAAGTGAGGACACTACTCGCGTCTCCTATATTTCAAAAGACATCCATCATTATTTCAGGTTAAGGATAGCATTGTTGTCAAAGGCCCAATCTATCCCCAAAAAAGTTGGATAGGGTCTGTGTCTTCAAGTATCTCTATCACCTCAAAATATGCTACTATTTTCAACTTGTCAATATCCACTTCAATGTTCTCCAGCTTGCCAATGGGATAGATCCTCTATTGGTTTGCTAGCCTGAGTTGAAGAGGAGACCACACTAACTTTGTTTTTCCCATCACTTCCCAATACTTCTTAAGAAATATGTTGACATCTTACCCCAGTTCGAGCATAACATCCTTCATCTCATATCCCTCTAATTCCAATGCCAGCTTGAATTCTTTCCTAGTGCGTCTTTTCTTTCTAACCCATCCCACACTCCACTCGGGTAGTGGCATCAAAATGGGATCTTCCATCTCATTCAAAGCTACCATCTTAGTGAGTATATTTGTCAATTTGCTTGCGACCTAATGATCACTCAATATTTTCAAACAACACTGAAGGAAATCACTTACTTAATCCCCAGTGTCGTTATTATGTGGCTTTCTTCATCGTAGTCCTTCTTCCTATCATGCAATCTATTGTTTCTCTTCATTGCACAGGCTGTGTAGCATGTCCTCCTCACATAGTCTCTTTTGGAAATCCTCTTCCTCATCGTAACCTATGTAGCTGGTCTTCTTTGCGGAGTCTTACCTACTACAATTCTTCTTCCCACAATATTGCTTCCTCAACCGCTTTCTACACATCAGACAGTAATTTCCTTTGGTGCACAACATTAAACTTCGAAAGAGATTGCACAAATTTCTTTATTTTAGAATTGACTGGTTTCTCTGCGCGAGTATATCTTCCCCTGTCTTGGTACCCCTGCTAGTTACCATGTTTACATAGGCATGGTCCTTTCCACTAGGATCTTCGCGCGGTTTTATTGTCACCATGTTACATTGATCCTTCTTCTCTTCCCATTTCACCTCTTCCCATTTCATGAGAAAATCTAGGCAATATTCCATCATATGCTCTGTATTAGGAAAATATCTACAAAGGGCACGGGGTTTTGTACAAAATCACGCTAGATGCCCTGGTTCAACACAATTGAAGTAGATGGATTTCCTGCCACCACCTCCATATACTCCTCTACCTCGGCCCTAGTATCCCCCTCACACAACTCCTTGGTTCCCTCCTTGTTCAAATCCATTGTTCTCCTTTGTCCCTTGGACACGAACACATTCGCAATGTGGTCCTTCATGAGCTGAAGTGCATGACAATTATTGACATCATACCCCATCAACTTGTAGATCTCACAAAAAGGGGTATGTGTAGTATTTTGATACTTTTGTGGTGTTAAGCATCTTGGAGACCAATGACCCTGGATCATGTAGATTTTGTGTCACGTCCCCACCCATCAATTTGACCAGCGGAGGGGATATGAACTATGTAGGGGATTTTAAATTTCGCCCCCATGACCATATTATGAAATTCAAAAGCATTTAAATGCATGTGCAGATGCATATTAAAAATACATAGCAAAAAATAAATCATTCCACACACACACACACATAGCATGCATATACCAGCATACTCATCACTGGCATAATAATAATAATTCCTACACATTCAACAAAATAGTGAATTAACAGGTGAACACTTATCTTTTTAAATGACATCGTCTGAGCAACTGGCTATGGAATAGCAACGTTCCACCCAGCCATAGGCACTATGTCCAGCACTTTCTCTTTCTGTTGAGAGGCCACCCCTGAGCTAGGCTATGTATCCACTGAGGAGGGACTACACGCGCTCATTGACAACCATAGGAACACACATTCATGCTAAGCCATCACACAGTTGGGTTTATCAAGCATACAAAAAAATGATGAAGGGGAATGATAATCTAGTGAGCTCAACCACAGAGCTACATGCATCTCAATTGGTCTCAGCCATCCTTGGCACCTTCATTACCTACCACACCCAACACAAGGACATTCCCCTTCTCTGCTACACAGTCCCTCAAGTGCCCCTTCCCTCCAGTGATATTCAAGGTGGGCATAGAAAGGTCCAAGCTGCTAAACCTTCAGATATTTCTTGCCTTCACTGGGTTTATCAATCCATTCCACCCTCTTGTCTCTCTTAGACTTCAATGGTCTCTTGGATTTTCTGATTCCTGGAAACACTAATTTACAGCCACAACATTCAATTTTTGAGCTTCCAAATCTGGGTTCTCCCACGGATTTCGGGCCCTTAACGCTCTCAAATTCACCCTAGTGTTTGGGTCTATGGATCCTGTTATCAGTCAAATTAGCATTTCTCTGTCCGTGACCACATTGCCTTGTCGATCACACAAAAGGAAACTATGGATGGAAGAGCTTACCTTGACCCTATATGATCTAGAGCTGGACCTTGAAAACCCTTACCCGGAAGCATCTTTCTCTGACTATTTTTATACATAACCGCGACCCTCATACTTGACAACTTGCGGGTCAGCCGCGGGTATCACTACTGACAACCCGCGGGTGTCAATTAAAAGTTACACCCGCTAGATGCAAGTTAGGACACTCACTAGTTGTCCTATATCATACTCGCATGCATCTTAAGAAAAAATTGAAAAAATAATTAAAAACACGAATTGGGATTAGTTGAGGCAGGTACCCAAACTACCCCAACTTCCCAACTCAACCACCTTTCGAACCTTCCTTCCTTGCCTTGATATAAATGCAAGGGGAAGGGCTTGAGAAAGGGACCTTATGATCATTAGAGAAAGTTATGCTAGAGAAATTCACAGCTAAGAGAGAGGAGCAGGAGCCCAGGGTCTGGTTACGACAGTGCCGGTGCAGGACAGGTATAGCATTTTGTATCTTCTGCATTTGTCAATAAAGATTTGGACATTCTTCCCTTCCCAATAGAATTGTTTATGTCTATTGCAATTTGATTACAAGTTGATGTTACATTTTTTAGATGAATGTCAATTAATTATTTGTAGTTAAATGGATTTGAGGAAGGTTTTATGTTTGTTTTGCAGAATTGTTGCCTAGGAGAACAAAGAAAAGCTTGGATCGACCTTCATAAATAAGGTATTCTTTCTCTTAACCCTAATCCTATTTGTGTAATAATAATATCTGCAAAGCCTTATATGTTCATATGATAACCCCAGTACATTGGTAGTCTTCCCCTACTATAAGGACAATTTCCCTAACAACAGATCCCCCACTAGATTTTATGACTCACATGAGTTTTTGGGCATTGCTGATAGTCTGCAACATGACGTTTTCTCAAGTTGCAATTTCTACTATTCTTCTTGTTGGGAATGCATAGCATACTCAAAATTTGCTCTCTAGTTTCCCAATGACGGAATGGGTATGATGGGAAATTAATCCCCGTGAGGGAAATTGACTTCTGGGTCCCAAAAACTGAACCATACCTAGCCATACGAATTTATGGGTTATGCACATGCTCCATTAAATTCATGAGTTGATTGCTCAGCTGCCTTCTTACAATAGAAATAAATATCAACACAGAATTCCAGTTAGGTAGTTGCTTACCATTTATGGCACAAGGGGTTCTCAAGATGACACTTGGAAATAAAGGATTTGATCCCTCACACCCCTCACCTCTCCCTAGTGGATACGCACAACCCCCTCATTTTAGTTGCTTCCATATCCATCTCTTAGACATTTTATTTGTATTATAAACGTTTACATGATGTTACATTTTTGCATGGCAGACTGGCACATGTCCATAATATATAAAATACTTGCCTTTATAAGTTGTGTATTCACTAGCGGGGCCTTGGCCTTGAGCTCCACGCTATGAATAATACATTTCATATTTACAATATTTACATATCAAGCCAATAATTCCAAAGTCAAAATGGGGGTATTACATTCCCCTCCCCCTTAGAGAAACATTGTCCTAGGTGTTCTAAAAACTGAACAAAAATGGGTATGCCTCTCTCATGGAATCCTCTAGCTCCCATGTAGCCTCATCAAGACCAAGGTGCTTTCATTGCACCTTTTCCTATCCGATGGCTTGGTTCTTGAGCAATGTTACCTTCTTGTCGAGGATACGCATAGGTTCCACTTTGAATTCTCCCTCGGGTTCCACCTGAATAACATTCCAATCAATTACATGATTAGGATTATGTCCATACTTCTTAAGCAAAAAAACATGAAAAACATTATGAGCTCTCATGTTAGCAGGTAATGGAATCCTATATGCAACTAGTCCTATCTTATCAAGGAATTCAAATGGCCCACAATATCTTGGTGCCAACTTGGCACAACTTCCCAATTTTAAGGAACTTTTCTTTGGCTTTACTCTCAAATAGACATGATCCCCTACTTTAAATCCCTTGTGCATTCTTTTTAAATATGCATATCTCTTTTGCCTGTCTTGGGATGCCTTTAAATTTTGCTTGATTTTAACAATTTCCTGTTCCATTTCCTTGAGAATTTATGGCCTAAGTACTATTATGTTTATCGGATTATCCCAACTCACTAGAGTTCTATATCCCTTTCCATACAATGCCTCAAATGGACTCATTCTGAATGATGCTTGATGTCCATTATTGTATGCAAATTCTACCAAGTGTAGGTAATCCTCCCACTTGGATGACTTATCCATCACATACATCCTCAACATATCTTCAATAATTTGATTCACCCTCTCCGTCTGACCATCTGTTTGAGGATGATATGTTGTACTAAAATTCAACTGAGTTCCCAATTCCTGAAATAGCCCTTTCCAAAAATTGGATGTAAACTTTGCATCTCGGTCTGAGACTATTGCTTTGGGTAATCCATGCAATCTAAAGATCTCTTACATGAAGATCTTTGTTATGTCACTTGTTTTATGAGTGGACTTGACTGTAATAAAATGAGTTTCCTTTGATAGCTTGTCCACCACAACCATCATTGAATCATGTTGCCTTGTTTTCAATGGTAAACTTGTTATAAAATCCATAGAAATTACTTCCCACTTCCATTCTGGAATGGGAAAAGGCTACAATAGTCTTGTTGGATGTTGATGTTCTACCTTGACTTGTTGGCATTTTTGGCATCGAGAAATGTATTATGCTACATCATTTTTCATCCCATGTCAAAAGTATTGTTTTCTTGCTATTGTTATTGTCTTTTGATATCATGGATGTCTAGAATATGGCATTTGAATAATTTCATCCTTTACCATCTTTTTCAAATCTGCATAATTTGGAAGATACAATATTCCTTTATAAACAAGAATATCATCTTCTCCAAGTTGATATCCTTTGCACTTTTCATCTAAATTTCCCTATTGTAATTTCTCTTTTACTTGAAGGTAAGTTTCATTTCTATTTTGGGCTTCAAGAAGTTTTGTTCTTAAATTTGATTTGCATATACTCAAGGCTGATACATGAAATTTTCTACTAAGATAATCTGCAAATTTTTTCTCTTTTCCTTTCACATGTGTGATTTCAAAATCAAAACTCACACAAAAATTCTAACCATCTAGTTTGCCTAGCATTTAAGCTTGGCTAATCAAACAAATACTTCAAGCTCATGTGATCCGTCCTAAGCTCGAATCTTCTTCCCAACCAATAATGCCTCCACATCATGAGGGCATGCACTATGGTTGCTAGCTCTAAATCATGAGTTGCATAATTATTTTCATACTCTTTTAATTTTCTAGACTCATAGCAAATCACAAATCCTTCTTGCATAAACAATCCACCTAGTCCTTCAATGCAAGCATATGTGCATACTACAAAATATTTCTTGGGATCTGCAATCTTCAAAATAGGGGCACTAGTAATTAACTTCTTCAATTGTTGGAATCTTTCTTCACATTTTTCAGAGCATACAAATGTTACATTCTTTCTTTGTAGCAATGTAATTGGATGAGCAATTTTGGAGAATCCTTCAATAAACCTTCTATAATATCCTGCAACACCGATAAAAAGATCTAACATATGTGGCATTCTTTAGAGTAAACCAATTCATGATGGCTTCAATATTTTCCAAATCCACTGCATTTCCTTCTTCTGAAATAATATGACCCAAATATTGTACCATTCTTTGATAGAAATCACACTTGCTTAGCTTGGCATACAATTTGTGCTCTCTAAGAAATTGCAATACATTCTTAAGTGTTTCTCGTGCTCTTCTTCACTCTTTGAGTAAACAAGAATGTCATCCAAGAACACTAACACGAACTTATCCAAATATTTTCTAAATGAACTATTCATGAGACACATGAATGTGGTGGGTGCATTGGTAAGACCAAATGGCACCACCATGAACTCATAATGGCCATATCTTGTCCGGAAAGTTGTCTTGTGAATGTATTCTTATTTTATTCTCACTTGATGATAACCATATCTCAAATCAATCTTTGAAAACACTTTTCCTCCCTTCATTTGATCGAACAAATCATCAATTCTAGGCAATGCGTACTTATTCTTGATTGTTACTTTATTTAGCTACATGTAATCAATACATAGCCTTAAAATCCCATATTTCTTCTTGAAAAATAATACCAGTTCTCCCCAAGGAGACACACTTGGTCTAATATACTTCTTGTCCATTAATTATTGTAGCTGCATTTTCAACTCTACCAATTCCGGGGCACTCATTCTATAAGGAGCTTTAGAAACTGGGGTTACCCTTGGAACAAGATTGATTGTAAAATCAATGTCTCTTTTTAGTGGTAGTCCCAACACTTCATCTGGAAACACATCTTTGAAATCCTGTAACAACTGATAATCTTCTATCTTTCGGCCTTTGTGCTCTAATGAATCTGATATATGGACCGCATATAGATGGCAACATTTCATGTAGAACTTTCCCAACTACACGGTTGAAATTTGTTTTACGGAAACTCGCTTGGTAATCCCTTTCACCACTCTTGGCCTTCCCTCTTCATCAATGCATTCAATGACCTTTTCATAGCAGTCTATCTTGGCTCTGTGCTTTTCCAACCAATCCATAGCAATAAGAGCATCATATGATCCTAATGGTAGGACATTCAAATTTACTTTCATGGGGATTCCATTCAAATCTATGGGGCACTCCATCACTACTTCGGTGACTTTTATTTTTATTCCTGTGGCTAATTGAACTAGCCAAGACTTATCATGCTTGATTTTCATAAGAGAACAACTTTCAGCCACTTTTGGAGTAACATAACTATGAGTAGAACCTAGTTCAATCAAAACAAAAATAGATTGCTTAGCAATCTTACCTTCAACTTCCACTACTGATGATTGGTGGTCTGCTTTATGGTTATCCAATGCTACATAAATTCGAGGAGTTTCCCTGGCCATATCCTCCACTGTAACTGCTTCTTCTAAGTTATGCAAGCCTCAAGGGTTATCTCTTCGATGTGGACAATCTTTCAGCATGTGGTTTTCTCCACATCCCCAGCACTGAAGTGGTCCTTTCAGTCCTTTTTTTGCTGCAACTGCTTGCTTGATTCCACTTCTTGCTTGCTGGACGTGTTGGAAATTTCTTGGTTGATTTATAAATGGAGGTTTGAATACACTTCTCCTTTGGTCAAATCTTCCCTTCGACTTTCCTTTCCATGTTGGATGAACCTCTGATTTTCCTTTGTTCTGCTCATAAAAATGCATTGCCATTCCGATGGCTTCATCAAGAGTTGATGGATTAACAAACTCAATCCTATCATTGTAATTTTGGGGCAGTATTCCAAGGAAGCTTTGAATTTTTACTCTTTCATCTTTGATGTAATATACATACCTCAACAATTCCAAAAACTTATGGGCGTGTTCTTCCATAGACTTCTGACCCAATTTTAGTTCATTGAACTCCTTCCTCTTATCATCATAATACCTGGTAGATAGGTTTTTTTCTTGAAATAATTTTTAAATCACACCCAGTTGATCTGTTAACAATCAAATTAACACCCCTAGTCATGTGACATAAGAAGCATATTTTTACTATGTGCCCGCAACATGAAAACAGAACATAAGTAAATTCAGAGACAAATCCTCTCTGATCTAATCACTTCTCCCATAAATGGAAGGATTAGGTGAAGAAAGTAAGAACCTAAGGAGACCAAGTTCAGTAATTGAACCGGTAAAAAAAAAGGTCCAAAACTAAGCTACACTAATCAAAAAGTGAAGAGAAATACATTAAAGTGCATTAATTGTGCTTAAAGTAAGCTAAGTTGTGCAAAAAGCCTAAAAACTATGGAAAAGTGGGTTTTTGAGTGAAAATGATCTAAAATAATGAAAAGGAGCAATCCCACATTGAGAATAAAAGCTTGAAGGCCCATTTCCCAATGCTATATAAGAAAGGCATTTGGGGCATTGTAGAGGACACAAAGGAAGAACAAAGACATGCTGAAAATATTATGGAGGAGGAAAAGCTGAATTTCTTCAAAAGAAAGGGTGGAGAAAGGAAAGCTTACGGCAATGGAGGAGGGATTCACACCAAGGTCCATGGTAGGGATGTACTTCTTCATTGTTTTAATATGAAATGATTCAAGTTTGTTCCATTTGAATGTTTGAATGTTGCTTACCTTGTATGATTTAAATGTTTAAATGGCTTTAGATCTTAGCTTTGCTTATCATGTTTGATAAATGAATGTAGATCTTGTTGATAACTTGTGATGATCATTTTAATTTGCTGACATAGAGGCTCACCACTTCTTAATAAAATAGCATTTATAGAGTAGACAAGTCCCTACACTATTTGTTGTTATCATGATCCTTCTTTCTTTGAATCCATTTACTTGCATGAGATGCTCCCACCAAATTGAAGCTTGGTTATTGAGATTTTAAATAGAAATTATGGCCTTTTCATTTCCTAAGTAGTCATGGATTCAAAAATGTTTCTTCATCCCAAGAAGCTATGCCTCTGCTTCCTAAACTGTCTTACTTTCTCCATCAAATGTGGGTGGTCTCGCCTTCCTGAATTCTCCTTGTGGAATACTTTTAGAATTTCTTCTTCCTTCCAATCCGTGGGAAGTATGCTTTGGGATACTTTCAAAACCTTGAGAATCACATGACCTGCTAGAAGAAGATCTTGACAAAGATAGTTTACGTGCCCTACTCAAAGGGCCATTCTTGGACTTAGAGTCCTCTTTCTAGTGCGACTTCTAGAGTGTCTTTCTGCACTTCTTCTTTCTTGACCAAGATTGCTTGGATTAGATCCAACATAATTCCTCTGCTAAATATCAATGAGACTCTGAAGGATAACTGCATTAATTTGGTTATGCTCTTCTTAATCTTTGATCAACCTCTCATTGAAACTTCTCATTGTTTCAACCAAATTTTGGGGAGTGATTTGCTCTCTCCTCCCATTGGATTCTGTCTCAACATTTCCCTCTTGCATATTTTATCCTACGACATCCTCATCATGTTCATAGGGGTATTGAGCATCATTCATGGTTACCATTTTCTTTTGGAGACTCTTTCGCTTCTACTTGTTGCCCTCTGCTACACTGTTCAAAGATTGTCAACTACAAGCATTGTGCATCATTGAGATATTTATTAGACATATTAGTAATACATATAATAACACATAAAAAAATATTCTTTAATTGAATTAGTCTCATGGAGTAATTCACAAGATTCTTGAATCATCAATTTTTTTATTCCATTTATGCATTTCTAGGAACTACCATTATTGACAATTTTGTCAAAGTAAGGTTATAGGGACTTTTTTGTTTTGATCTATGAGACATTTGAATTCCTCACTTAGATTCTAACTGTGCACCTCTGTTCCCCTATGAATAATCTTTCCAACGCCTATCTTCATGCTTCATTCTGATCTCGGAGCTGAAATTTGCATCCTCCCAAAAATGCTAATTCTGCCCAATTTTGTACTATTTGTATAGTTGCAATTAATTTCGGAGACCATCTTCAACCGCCTACAGAAGAAAATCTAGAAAGAAATAGAAAAACTTTTCTATCGGACACAATTAGTAGAAATAACAAGGATTACTCAACAACTTTCAAATCGTTGAACCAATGCTCTAGTACAAAATTATGGGTTTCACTACTTTTAACTTTTGCACTTTTTCCGAAACTTAGAATTTTTACCAAAACTGGTTATCTCATGAACTAAGCATTTCTAAAAAAACTTTTTCTAACAAGAGTTGTTTGTTTTAATGAGTAGTTAAAATGTCGAGTTCAAATCTTTTTTCTAGTTTCGACATCTAGAGTCACTTTTACCTCCTGCAAGTTTTCCAAAATCCCCCAAAAGTGCTATGGAATAGTGGATTTTAGCCTTCTTTCACTCCTAGGCCTCACACCTTTTGGAATTTAGCTCCAATATCTTAGATTTAGCTGCATTCCCGGTCTATGACTACACCATAACAATTTTGACCCAAATCGATCTCCCATCGAGTCTCTGGACACAAATCTTTGAAAGTCACTAATTTGGAATTTCTGCCAAATCATAGCAGAATGGCCTCAAGCTTATCACTGGTGTTTATGTGACCTTCATCAATGACATCCAAATGATTCAGGTCTTATCAAAATCCGAGCTAAACCGCTCCTGTTATTTCCAAAACAATTTTCAGGCTCTAGTTTTTTTTTTTTTTTTTAATCCCTACCGCGGACTATTCCTTGAGACACATTTTGGAAACCCCCATGGATGCACACCGACGACCAACTATAGAAGACCGTCGATCTGCGACCACCATGGACGTATACTCCATCGCGCTTCCGAGCTTCTCTCCACGACCTATTCTTAAAGACTCATTTTGGCAACCTCACGAATGCACACTGCCGACCGACAAACGATGTTCGACTACCGCTGACTGGAAACCTCCGTGGACTTATACTCCACTGCGCTCGTGGACTTATCTACTCACCACACTTGCGAACCTTTTTCCCACGGACTCTTCCCCGCGGACCTTTGCGGACTTATTATCCACTGCGCTCACGAAGCTTCTCCGCGGATCCCCACGAACTCCTCTTCGTGGTACCCCCCGTAGATGCCCACCGACGACCATCGCGAATCTATACGTTGCGCTACCTGTAAATTTTGGATGTCGTCTACCTGCATGTATTTCCAGCGTGGCTGGTCCACATCATACCCCTCTTGCCCACATGGAACGGATGGGGTCCACCTTTAATTTTCCCAAATTGTCATTTTCAAGAGTAGTAACAAATCACTAAGAAAGAAATTTTGGAAAGGCTAATGTTGGATCCACTACTAGTTAAAATAGAACACATGAATAGATGGTATCTACCCCAACAGCTTGTCCACCCACCTTTATCTAGCATGTAAGTCGAGGGTGCATTGTGAACCATACTCATTGATCATGATTCCTTCTCTTTGCTAACAAATCTGTAGGATCAAATTTTCACAAACTTTCTTAATTCAATCTACTACTCATTATCATCACTTCTCGTGCATTTGATTCCCTGCATGTGAGTGTGAATTTTGGCCCATACGACCCCAGTGCTGCAACCATTCGCTCTGATACCACTCTGTCACGTCCCCACCCATCAATCCGACCAACAGAGGGGACATGAACTATGTAGGGGATTCTAAATTTTGCCCCCACGACCATATTATGAAATTCAAAAGTATTTAAATGCGTGTGCATATGCATATTAAAAACACATAGTAGAAAATAAATCATTCCACACCCACACACACAGCATGCATATACCAGTATACTCATCACTAACATAATAATAATAATTCATGCACATTCAACAAAACAGTGAATTAACAGGTAAACACTTATCTTTTTAAATGAAGTCGTCTAAGCAACTAGCTATGGAAGAGCAACGTTCCACCCAGTCATAGGCACTCTGTCTAACACTTTCTCTTTCTGCTAAGAGGCCACCCCCGAGCTGGGCTATGTATCCACTAAGGAGGGACTACACTAGCTCACTCACAGCCATAGGAACAGACATGCATGATAAGCTATCACACAACTGGGTTTATCAAGCATACAGAAAGATGAGGAGGGGGAATGATAAGCTAATGATCTCAACCACAAAGCTACATGCATCTCAATTGGTCTCAGACAGCCTTAACACCCACATTACCTACCACACCCAACACATGGAAATCCCCCTTCTCTGCTACACAGTCCCTCAAGCGCCCCTTCCCTCCAGTGTTATTCAGGGTGGGCATAGAAAGGCCCAAGCTGCTAAACCTTTAGATATTTATTGCCTTCACTGGGATTATCAAGCCATTCTACCCTCTCGTCTCTCTCAAACTTCAACAGTCTCTTGGATTTTCTGATTCCGCAACACTAATTTGTAGCCAAGACATTCAATTTTCGGGCTTCCAAATATTGTTTCTCTCACATATTTTTGAGCCCTTAATGCTCTCAAATTCTCCCTAGGGTTTGAGTATATGGATCCCCCACTAGATTTTATGACTCACACACGATTTTCTAGGTGTTTTGGACAGTCTGAAACATGGCCTTTTCTCAAGTTATGATTTCTACTATTCTTCTTGTTGGGAATGCATAGCATGCTCAAAATTTGTTCTTTGGTTTCCCAACAATGGAATGGGGATAATGGGAAATGAATCCCCATGAGGGAAATTGACTTATGGGTCCCAAAAACTGATTCCATACCCAACCATACGAATTTATAGGTTATGCCCATGCTCCATGAAATTCATGAGTTGATTTCTCAGCTACCTTCTTACAACATAAATAAATATCAGCATGGAAGTCCACTTAGGTAGTTGCTTACCATTTATGGCACAAGGGGTTCTCAAAATGACACTTGGAAATAAAGGATTTGATCCCCCACACCCCTCACCTCTCCCTAGTGGATACACATAGCCCCCTCATTTTTAATTGCTTCCATAGCTAGCTCTCAAACATTTTATTTGTATTAAAAACGTTTACATGCTCTTACATTTTTCCATGGTCGAATGGTACATGTCCATAAAATAAAAAAATTACTTGCCTTTATAAGTCGGGTATTCACTAGTGAGGCCTTGGCCTTGAGCTCCATGCTATGAATCATACACTGCATATTTACAATATTTACATATCAAGCCCATAATTCCAAGGTCAAAATGGCGGTATTACAATTTGCGCCATTCCGTCTTGGGCCCAACTGGGCCCAAGCGGTATCTCTATATAATTTCCTAGGGTAGGGCACTCATTCATGTGGTGACCTTCTCCCCTACATAAAGTGCACCACACATTTTCTTGTACTGCCTTCCCCAACCAATAATTTTTTTAGTTGCGCGATCAGCTCGACAAGTTGCGACTAAACTTGTGCCATCCTTGCAGAAGATTCTTTGCCTGAAGTGGATTCCAATCGCACAGTAATCTCTAGGGCTTTCGACTACATTCCCACTTTCTACTAGGTAAGTGGAACCCTGGTATGCGTGAGTAGGCCTGTGATGAACCACTCACGATGCTGCACATCCTGAAATTGAAAACTTAGTCAATCCAGGATGATCTTGAATTGTTGATCATAGTCCCATATTGACTCACTCATCCTCTACTTAATCTCTTTTATCTCAATTATGCACTGGGATTCTGACTTGGGTTTTTGGAATTCCATCAATAGATCCCTCTTAATGGTTTCCTTTGGCCTTGTCTATCTTGGGTCTAGCATCGTCTTATACTTCATGTACCAGGATAGGGATCAGTCTCTAAAGGTTGTTTCTAACTGCGTAATGTTCGCAGTTTTGTTAGTAATATGCTTTACTAACCAAATGGCTTCACATGTAAACTAATGTTGCTAAGCATCATCCTTTCCTGTCCCATGGAGACGGGTAATCTCAAAGTTGAATTAGAGGTAGTTGTCATTATGTTGTGCATCAGTGAACTATCTCTTCTCGCTATAACTCGTTTGGTGGTTACTATTATGTTCCCTTCTAGATTTTGGGTATGTTGTTTAGGACTTGCTTATACTCCTTCTCATGTTGCTTCTCTTTCAAATTTAGGAGTCACTTCTCTCTCAAAATCGGTTAATAGATTAAATTATTTGTTGACTAGGGAGCACAAGGGAGTCAAGATAAAAAGGGGGTTTCGTCTAAGTACATTTATTCTTACAACGTTGAATCCAATAGAGGTTATTTCTAGTTGCACGATATCCAAAACAACCACTGGAGTTCCTCCATTCGACTGTGCTTCATTTTCTTCTAAATCCTCTGGTTTTTCTATTCTGATTTGCCTTCAAGGTTCAGTCTTGTTGTCTTCTTCAAAGATCCCACTATCTTCTATACCATGCCTCTTTAGCAGTATCTCTTTTATGCACTCTTCATGTGTACGTGTTGTTCACCCTTCTGGTGCATATGCTCCTACTGCACACCCTTTGGCATAGTTCTTCTCTTGCATTCGTTTTACCTCTCCTATAAAAAACTACCTTCCCCTTTTGGTTGATCTCCTCTCTTTTCTTTTCTGTCTAACTATCTTATCTCAGCCCCTCTTTCATATTGATCCTCCCTCCCAAACCTTTACTCTTTTGGATCCATTATTGTTTCTACCTACTTTCCCACCTCTTAATATCCTTCTCCATCGACATGGGGTTCATGCTTCCATGGTATCGAGCTCCATGGTCATTAGTCCTTTCTCGACAAACATCATCTTTATCCACATAGGTATCTCTGACATGAATCTTTTTCTAGCGCCCACTTCAAATATAGCCTTGGTGCAACTATATGATTCTCTACACTCTATTGTGAATTCCACAATATATCCCTCCTTAACCCTATGGAACAAAAAAATACTGCTTTAGACCATTTTTTATCTAGATTCCTCAACCTATTTATCTTCTCCTGAGTACACACTATGGGTTCAGGCCTTCTCCATGTGCTATTAATCTCAATTTGTCTCTTGATCCATTCAAGAAAAAGACACGAAAAATCCCCAAAGAAAATTTCATGCAAGTCAGAATATATGTACCTTTTGCTTCCACTTTTCAGGATCTACCGATAAGCCTCAAATTTCCTTCTGCACAAATTCATCTTCCTTTACCTACATCCATTCTTCATTCTCGCCTTTGGATGACTTACACTTCATTTCAACATCCTTCCACTACGATCCCAATGTTAGGTCTCGACAACAGAACCAATTGTTGGCTCAGATATCTCAAACCCAGGGTTCGAAAGGCTTCACCAACAAGTACCCTATAAGCGTCGGCATATTCAATATTCCATAGGATATAATAAGGTCTCACTCGAGTTGCGCATAGGAATTACAGGGATAGTTGCAAAGGGTGCGTAGGGAAGGATTGGGATGCTTTCCATCTACTTAGTTAGTAATTCATTCGTAAACATGCATTCACATAAACAATAAACATCATAGACACACATATGTGCTTAATAGAGGAGAAACCAACTTTATATTATCGTCAAAATATATATTCAACATACAACCCTTGGTTGAATATCCAAAAACCCATCAACATCTCAACAACTTATATTCCATATATTTTTCTAGAGATTCCACCCTTGCCCATTACAAAAAGCCTTTTTACATAGGCCCAGCTGGCCCAGTATTCCCATTCACTGTCGTTAGCGTGTATGCCATTTTAGTGGCATGCAAAATTCTACGCATAGACTATTGTTGATGCACGGTGCAAACCTTCTACGCAATTCCTCCCTTGGTATAGCTTACCCTGCCAAGTGAAATCTTCGACACATGAACACTTGTCTAAAATTTGGGCGCCAACATGCCCTTTGGCTTAATGAATTCCCCAGTAACTTTCATGATGTTGATGGAAAACATCTTGCGTCCTTTTAGAAATTCCCTTTATGGTTTTATATCTAGATGGCATTCTCATTTGTAGTACATTCATTAGGTCTTCCACACTTTGTGGCAACATAAGCTATATGCTAACTTAGAGAAATGCTCCTTCGACATGAACATGGTCCAATACCTCATATACATTGTAGATGAGAATAGTGTGCATGTGGATCCAACAAAGATTCAAGTCATTCATGACTGGTTGTTGTCTTATCTAGTTCCAACAAGGCCATAGATCCACAGAGCTCTCTAGATTTGCTTTAAAACCCAGGAAACATAGCACCCAAATACCAAAACCTATATCTACATGCTAACTAGGAAACCTGAATAAAGCACATATCAACAAATCTCACAAAATGCATGCATAAACTGAAAGTAGAGGAACAATGTACATAAATAACACAAAACCAGATGCTCTAGATACTTTATTATAAAAAAGTTGCAAGGTACAAAATCCCTCCCTACCATAGGGGCAGGGAAGCAAACTATTGAAACTCTAGCTGCACATAGTCCCAAAACCCTAAGCTTCACTTACAATAGTTGATCCTCTTGATACAAATCTCTCTATATCCCCCTTTCACTCTTCCCAAGACGGCCTTATAAAGGCACAAAACCCTAAACCTAGATTGAGTCATAAGCCTAAAAACGAGTGATCTCTTTGAGTTATATAATATAATAAATCCCTTTTTCAATAATGCATTCCCACTAAAAGTACTATAATACCCCTTTATTACATAAATCCATACCTTGACTAGGGAGCCAATAGGACCCAACACAAACCATTGTCCCGTCCTTGAGACAAGGATGTTTGGATGAACCACAACTCAATACTGTGAACTAGCAGCAACTCTCAAGTGTACCCAAACTTTTGGCTATATGCTGCTCTACATATCTTCTACTTATACTGCTACTTCTACTAGACTCTCCCTCTTGGTGCATCTCTCTCGGTGCACCCTTTTGGAACTGCTCTACAGCTTCATCCCCATCTCTACGCTACTTTATCTGGGAAGCTATGGGTGGAACCATATCTTCATCTAAATACCAGATATCATGTCCCTATTGCCACCAATCCATCTTACCGAAATACCGAGGATCCATCCAGGGTAACCGCCAAGTCGATAGGAACTGACGTTGAATATGAGGCTCATGTTGCTTACTCTAACCATATGTAGGCTATGCAACATCTTTCTTCATCCTTATCTAGTCCCTCCACAAACCTTTCATCCAGATATACAAGCCTCAAATCTATGAAATCTTAGCTTTGTCCCTGCTGGAACCTTCTTTGCACAGGGATCACAATCTGTTGTTAACTATTATGAGCAGGAGTCTTCTTTCTGCTATAAACTTTTATGAACATAGGGGTGAAGTTCTTTCTGAAAAAATCCTCGGAACATGGGTCATAAATCTACTGCAGATATGAGAATAGGGATGTCCTTGGCATAATCAAGGCCAATGGCCAGCACCTGTCACGCACCTGTTCGTCCATCTTATTGAAGACCGACACAAAAATTTCTCTGTGCACCACCATAGCTAGAGGGTTTACATCCTGCAATTCTAAATGTAGTACTTTCATCACTCTGGCCAATATTACTGCCAAGCACATGCTTAATCGATCTAGCTAAATACTGACCCAAAAATAGTGCAATAATTGACTCTTAAAAAAAAAATCATTTCGGATAACTTTGCCTCCTCCCAGCATGTTGTTTACATCTTTCGTTATGACTCAATGGTTCATTTGCTATGACTTCTTTAAGATTTTTCCATGCATGGATTATAGATTTTATAGGACTAAAAAATTGACCCAGTGCTCTCTACCACACATCCACATAGGGCTTAAAGTCAACTCAACTCGAAATAAAATTTGCTCATGGCTTTCCATTACAAAATGAGTATGCAACATACTTTTAACTTCAACTTCTTCATCACTAGATTTTCCCTTAGAGTGTTCTTGATCAAAAGCTTCGTATACTATCTTTTTGGCACAACGTTGCAACACATCTTCAACCGCTATAATAGTTGTCATTGTTAGCTTCACAATGCACAATACCTTGAACGTGACTAAAGGCCACTATGCACAATATATAAAAAATGGCGTCCTCGATAATGGTTTGAAAAGTTGGTCGCATAGGGCCCAATATATATGCAATATAATAAAAGTGTGGAAACGCTTATTGCCAGCCTGCCAAATTGGTGCACCACCAAAATAAAGTGTGCATAAAGAGAATGCGTATGTAGAAATATTTTCTAAAACCAAAAAGGAATATGCACCTGGAATGCTAAGGGATTTGAATATGTCGTTTCTCCTTTGCTCTTTATGGTTGCGCAAATCGTTTCTCTTGGGAATTTAAAAAAAATAAGTGCGCTAAGAATTCCTGCGCATAGAGATGCTCTTCAAACTTTGCTGCACAACCCAAGATGACTATGCCAATAAGAACTTCCACTCCCAATAATTCTATTACTATATGGTCATCCTTAACTACAACCAAAACCCAAAACGAAGCTTCCTAGCATTCTCATAGTGATTTAGATGTTGTAGATCCATGACAACCGATTTTGACCCAGGTTCTTCCCTTTACTACCCTTGGTGTTTCTATCACCCAACCCAGGGGAGGGGAAACCTCGAGGGGTTTCCAATATGGTGCACCATTTGTTGGCTTATCTAGTGCCAACAAGGCCATAGATCTACGTTGCTCTCTACATCTGCCGTAAAACCCAGAAAACAAAGCACCCAAATACCAAAACCCATATCTGCATACTAACTAGGAAACCTGGATAAAGCATGGAGCAACATATCTCAAGTTCATGTTGGGATTCTCTCATATTGCATGGTCCGTCATCCAGGTGAGCAAGGGTGGTTGCAAAGCCAAATTTGGGTGGACCAAGTCACAAGAGAAAAGCTTTGACGATTTGAAACATCATTTATACTTAGCCCTAGTGCTTACCTTACCCGATCTACAACAATCTTTTGAGATTGAGATAGACGCATTCAACTACCCTGTGGGTGTCGTTCTCACTCAGCACAGTCATTCGATGGACTATCATAGTGAGACACCTATGACAAAGAGATGTATTCCATTGTACAAGATTGTTGCCAATGGAAGCATTACATTCTAGGGAGGGAGAAACTCATCCATACAGATCACAAGCCTATGTAGTTCATGCAAACACAAGGCAAATTCCAAGATGAACGCCATCAAAAGTGATCCACATACTTGCAACAATTTCACCTCAACATTAAATATAAGAAAGGGAGCATGAATTGTGTCGTTGACTACCTCAATCGACCTCTAGTTGCAGCACTAGCCATAGTGCTCAACTCTTACGGACATGAGACCTTTGGGTGGTTCGAACTCTATGATAACTATCATGACTTCGCTACAGCCTACTAGATGTTGGGAGCGGGCAAGGTCGTTACCGACTTTAATCTTTAGGATGGAATGCTATGCCATCCGGGTCATCTTTGTGTTCCTTCAAGCGAATGTGCAAAATTTATTTGGGAAACCCACTACAATTGTGTGGTAGGACATTTTGGCATGGAAGAGATAGTAGTAGTACTACAAAATTATTTCTATTGGCCAAAGATTATCTAGGATGTCAGTAAGTATCTTAGATCTTGCACTGCATGCTCCATCGCCAAGCCAACCATTAAAAAATAAGGACTATACACCCCTCTGCCTACTCCCAATATTCCCTGAAATCCATCTCGATGGACTGCATGTCAGTTCTTCCTTCAACTAAGCATGGTAATGACTGTGTATTTGAGGTTTTTGATCGATTCTCTAAGATGGCCATTCTAACAACCTGTAAGAAGAGTTTCACAGCCGAAGCCATTGCCAAGCTCTTCTTCGAGTGTGTGTGGGTACATTTTGGAATGCCATAGATCCATCATCTCTGATTGGTACAATAGGTTCTTAAGTACATTCTGGTAAAGCCTCTGGTCATTGTTGGACACCAAGATCACCAAATCCATCGCCTTCAACCCCCCCACTGATGGACAAACAATATCTCCAACATGATGATCATGCACATCTTGCCCATGTACAACTCCAAGAATCCACACACATGGGATGATAACCTTCCTTATGTTCAACATAACTACAACAAAGACCTCCATAGCTCTACCGACCACAACCCTTTTTAGGTGGGCCTGGGATTTCAACCATTGGGTCCCATCTATGTAGCACTGCTCTTTGCACCCACACAAGCAAAACCCTCCCATGCTCAATTTGAGGTCAACAAAGCCACCAAATTCATTAAACGGATTCAACACATCTGCCAACAGGTCCGTGATATTTTACAAAAATCAATTGCTAAGTACAAGTAGTACCATGATCAACACCGAGTTCCACACAAGTTCCAGGTGGGGGACAAGGTTTGGTTGCATTTGCAAAAATAACATCTTACAGGATCCCATATGAAGCTGCACCCACTTCACTATGGGCCTTATACCATCACCAAGGATATGGGATACAATGCTT